>JAHMTN010000173.1:600000-963218 GCA_019915205.1 Eucalyptus rudis
AAAATCTGTCAAAAGTAGAAGTTGCATTTGATCTTGTTTTGAGACTAATTGCCACCAATGTTTGAGGCTTCCTATAAACCTTGTAACAAATTCAAAAATGACATCATATTTGTTTTGATTTGTGAGAGCTTGAGTGTTTAGCCAATAATGAAATTCTTCAAATCTTTATGGCCATTGGAATAGGTAATATCATTGAGAGTAAAGAGCTGTTTAGAGAGTAGGAATCTGTGATGGATTATTTGGTTGAATAACCTCTGATTTTGAAGGATTTGATTCCATATCTTGATCAGGTGGGTCGGCCATGAATATCGAAAAAGTAGATGGTCCAATAGAAAATGATTTAACAGTAGGAATTGAAAAGGAGGAGGAGAAGGATGAGAGAGAGACTGACTTTGGTTCTAATCCTGAGTCTGAATAGATTGGAACAATCAGATCTAGAGGAGGATGATCATGATCTTTTAAGACAACATAATCAAGTTGCATGTCCTCTTGATTTCTCATATCTCTCAGGAATGATTACAATGGATTAGATAGCAGCATCATTTGGTCTGGCTTCTCCTTTGTAGAAGTCAAGGATTCCTCAAGAATCTTTTCTTTCCCCTTTTCTTTCCTTGGCCGATTTATTTCTAATGCACTTTCGCATTTCTACCACATCAATGCCGTTTCGTCCGGAAGAGGTTTCTACAATTGTAGCAAAGATTGTAGTATTTGGGGGTGGTAGAGAATAGTTAGTTCTTAGCAAAGTAGAAAATGGATCAGAAGGTTTGAATCTTCATTCTTCAAGGAGTTGGATTTGCCTCTTGAGTTTCTCTATTTCAGTTTTTGAGCTTTTGAGATGATGATATCCCAAATGTTGTCTAGATTTCAGGGCGTGAAGCCTTTTTGGAAGTCTGAAAGCATTTTCTTGGTGATTTCATCGTATCTCTCGAGATCTTTCTGTACTTTAGCGATTTTGAAGTCAATCATTTTGAAAGTATTATTGTGTGTCAATAGAGTTTCTGATTGCTAATTCAAAATAGTTTCAGTAATAGGAGTTTTCTTTTGTCTTTCATGATCGTCCACATCAGTTAGAGCAGGGTTTTTTGGGATATGACGATATCTCCCCTGAGGATCAATAAATTCTTTAACAACTTGAAATGAAAGCTTAGAGCTCTCTCGCACAAAAGAAGGAAAATCTGTATCATGAAACATGGAAATTGAAAGGTTAGCCTTTTTCTAAGTTTCTTGGCTTTGTGGTGTTTCGCTTGGAAATTCAAATGAGTATGCACTCTTTTTTGCCCACTTAAGGATTGGCTTATAAAATGGGGAAACAACTGGTTTTTTATGAGGAGGTGAAGAAGGAGGTGTGGGTGATGAGGTTGGAGGTAATGATGCATATATAGGTGGTGGAGATGGGGCATAATTAACCACGAACTGGAACTTATTGCATTCACCAAGGGTATCAATAGAGGGATCTATGTTCAAATACTTTTAGTACAAGCCATCTTTAGCCTTTCAGGCTTTTCTCTTGGGCTTTGTAGCAGGATCTACTTCATCGGGAGGATGTGCACATGAAGAGCATTGGCAAAAAAGATCACAAAAAATGACCATAAGGGTCTTTGTAGTGATGGACACTATTTCCATTACTCTAGAAGTATTTGACAAGCTTTTGGGTTTTGTTCAGGGATTGGATCGTGAACACAAGGTTGGATCATAAACAGGGTTTGGAAGATTGAAGAAATTTTGTCATTTTCTTTGCCAAACTTGATTGCAACAGTGCCATCTTTTTTTTTCTTACAAACTCATAATCTGAAGATCGGAGAGGCTTATTGTTCTATTGCAACTTTTCATAGTTGGTGATCCAAGTCTTTGGGAGAAGCTTGGCCAACTTTTCCTTAGGTATTTGTTTGGGGACGTGGACGTAGGAGGCCTGATCATTTTGCATGGAGATGAACAAAACATCTTCATTTCCATTCTGTAAATTAAGATCAAAGACATGATTCTGTACTTGATAGACCATTTGATAATGGAGAGTTGCTGCAATGGAATCAGCACTTTAGAGTACTCCAGTAAGCTGAATTTGGACCTTCAAGAAAGAAAGCAATTGAGGATATGAAAGGGCAACATTGAAGTTGGGATATAAGGTTATAAAAACTATCTCAACATTCAAAGTAGTTTGGATAGTGCCGATGTAAGTGTGCTAGTATTCTAAGAACTGATTCTCCAGCAAGGCCATTCCGGCCACAGTAGGTAAGCCTTTTTGGCCATGAAAGGTGAATGCAAAACACATAAATCCATAATGGATATGAGAATATTCTTTTTGGGTCCACTTTTTAGGAAATTCTGGGGCAATATGAAAAGTAATAAAGTACTCATTTTTAGTGGCTAGAATAGGATGCTGGTCAAACTTGAAAGACTGCACATACTCTTTTACTTTTTTGGGAGTTTGGCGATTGAGATGTTGTATTGAATGGATGGGGGAAAATGATGAAGAAAGTTTAGCAAAAATAGAGTAGGGGTTCATGGGTTTCAGAAACCTTTATATCATCACTAAGAGAGACTTCATAAAGATAATCAATGTTGGAGGCATTTGACATACGAAATTCTAAAAGGGAAGAAGAGGATGGAGATGAAGTTACATTAACAAGAATATTGAGAGTTTCGCGATCATTCATGATGAGGAGAAAATCTTCTCAACACTGGATTTACTATCTAAGCGCATGGAATAGACTAAATTACAAATGAAACTATAGCTCTGATACCATGATAGGATCTATACTAAAACTATAGATGACTAGGTCAATTGTAATAGATATGCTATCCCATAATTAGTGAACCTTTGTTCAAGCCTTTTAGGGACTACTTTTTAGCTAGAATTACCCAGAGATTTGGTTCAGAGTATAGAAATACTCAAAGATGCAAGGATAGTACCATTTCTAGCTTAGCCAAGCTGCATTTCTTAGAGGATTCTACAGGCTGGAGAAGAAGAAATGTTTTAGAAAGACATGGAGAGAATTTTCACAAGCACACACTTTACTTCAAGGGACTTTGTTGGAGAAAACTCCTTTAATGTTTTGAAGTTGACAAAACTTATCCTTAGTCTATTTTGAAGATTTCCAGACTTTTGCGTCAAAGTCTGGAGACGACCAGACTTTAGTGTTAAAGTCTGAATACTGCTAGATTTTAGTATCAAAGTTTGTTCGACATCAGAAGTCTGCCCACACTGACAAATTTCAGACTGAACGCTACTGAAGAAAGAAGACTTATCTAGATGCGAGATTTTGTTTATCTCTTCAAGAGTTCGGTTCGTATGATTTATGGATGGTTTTCTGGTTGTATATATTACCTACGAGATTGATCATCTTTATTGGAATCAATTTAGATAAATCAAATCTTTTTGGATTACAAGTAAATATGGAAAGAATCTACTTATGGAAACCAAGATCCTAATTGTATGGGCGAACAGGATTTGCGAGCTTTCATCATAATCTTCAAACGGGTCGAGATCTCCTTGATTGATTTTGTCTAATGGGTAGATTGAAAGAATTCCTTTGGAAAGTGCTAACAGTAAAGAAGGTATGAAGGAGTATTTAAGGTTGATTCTCCAATTGTTCGATAGAGTGCGTGAAAGAGAAATTTCAAAATATGAAGTTTTCAATTTTCTTATTACTCCAAATACTGAGCTCAAAGTTGTATACAAAAGAGAAAAAATCATAGTGAGACTTCGTGAGAGAGCAGTAGAGACTCTTTACTGTGAAGTCGAGATCCTAAGATTGTAAATTCTCTTTTGATTCTTAGTGGAATCCAGCTAGTAGGCTGTCAGCGTGGAAAGTGGACGTAGGCTTGATATAAGCCGAACCGTTATAATTGCTGTGTTCTTATTCTCTTCCTTGAACTTCTTTATTTTATTCGTAGTTCTATTTAATTACTAAAGTTTGAACTCACTCAAAATCTATTGTTTTTCAGACTCAATTTTAGAACCTAGAATATATCTATTGTTCCTTGCGAAAAATTGTCTTCATACTTATTCACCCTCTCTAGGTGTTCATACTAGTACTTTCAGACGTTACCCAAAACATTATATCATCTTTACCTTTTAAATGCTCCAAGAGGTCACACAAAACAAAGACCATGCTCATGAGTCTTGAAACAACGCAGGCTCCGAGAATCCCGGTGATGAATTATTCTAGGTGATATGAATAGTGACTGTGAACAATGATTTTTCTAGCCTATTGCTATATCATTTTGCTATAGTGACATGTGCTACATGTTGATACTTGATTTTTATTCGACGCATCATTAAAAGGTAAAAAATCAAGATTTAGGAGTCTGATCGCAACGGAACCCCATCTTTCGACCAAAAAGTGTCGTTTTTCATTTCTTTATTTTGTATTGTCATTTTAAAGCAATTTCTAGCTAATTTAAAATCCGAAAAGTCAAAAAGTTGACTTTCAAATTGACTTTTTGGTCAACCTTTTGATCAAAAGTCAATCCCAAGTCAAAAGATTGACTTTTTACCCCAAAAATTCCATTTAACTTTAATTTCACTTTTGTCAAATCAATTTCTTGAAAATTCAAAAATTTAACAAAAAAATCAACATTTTAGGAAAAGTTAACTAATTGGTTGACTTTTGACCCAAAAAATAAAAAAAAGTAAAAAAGTGCACAAATATATTTCCTTTAATGTAAATTTGACTTTTGCATAAAATTTTTACAAAATTCAATTAAGAACCTTGATTTTTGAATTTTTCAGTTTTAGGTTTTAAATTGACCAAAAATAAAATTACTTTTATTCTAGTCATAATTAGGAGTAGTTCCTTCTTTGATATTTGGTTTAGGGACTATCCGAAATCTAGTTGAGTATTCAATTTCGTGATTTATCGAGTCAAAATATGAATTGCCGTTTTGAGCCCTAATTATGTGACTAAAATCGATCATTTATAACTTGCGAATGGACGATTGTTTCTCACTAATTTCCTTAATAAGTCCAAATTCAAAATCAATTTTATGAAATTGACACCAAAACTCATCAATCTAAAGAATTTTATCCTTCCAGGCATTAGAAAATCAAGCAATTAAGCTTCAATCAACAAAATTCGAATTGACCCATTCATGGCTATGGTTTAATTTCATGAATTTAGGTCCAATTTTAATATTAGGCTTAGATCTATTTTTGACCTAAGCTCAAGCGCTTCAATTCAAGGTTAATTTGAATATGATAAGTGATTTTACATATGGGTAGCTCATTAAATAGGGCAATTATGATGCTAAGTGAGTTCAATTTTAGTTAATTTGTAATTTTGCCCATTAAATTGCAAAATTGATCATTTTAGCCATTTATGCTCAATTCAAAGCACCCATAGTTTTGACTTGTTTTTTTTTTACAATAATCATTCAATTAGGTCAATAAAAGACCCCTAGATTACCTTCATAAGGTTTGATTACCTTAATTGTATCTTAATTGACCAATTTCTTCTTAAAAAGGATAAAATTCATTTTCAATTCAATCATTTAAGGACCAAATTGCATAAATTTTAGACCCACAGGGATCCCAAGTGAACAAAGTAACCGGATCGGATCAAATTGGTCAAGAACCGATCAAAATTCGATCGAACCGGACCAAACTGTTCTTACCGTTCTGATTGGCCGCTAGCGGGACTGGCTGGTTTAGTCCCTTGCCAACCAGTTCTTGGCCTCCAACAACCAGTTTTAGAATCCTCTCAATGCCAATTTCACTTCTACACCTTACAAATCGATTGTCGAATTTCGTCAAATTGCAAATTAACCCAAAATTGGACATTTTGATGCAATTCCCGATTTTGGCTTGGTTTTTTTAACAAATCAAACCCACCAGATCAATTACCCGACACCTCGAGATCATCATGGAGCCTTTGAAATTGATTTTTTACCATTAGATCAAAATTTCGATTGTCAGATCGAACTGACAGCCGAAATCTCTTAATGTAGGGAGTATATAAATGAAATGTTTATTCATTTTCAAGGGGGTTTTCATTTGCATGAAATTCATCTTCTCTCTCTAAATCTCTCTTTCCTTCATCTTTGTTTTTTGGAGCCAAGAAAATTGTTTCTCTCTATCTTTTTGGTTCAGTCGGTTTCCTCTTCTGGCGACCGGATCATCACTGGTTCAACCCCCACCGACAACAATCCATCTTCATCAACGATCATCTCCCCCTGCTATCCAGATCTAGTACTTGCTGGTTCGTGGGGGTTGGATTGAAGTTCCGGTGAAAATTTTGATCGATTTCAATCAAAATCCACAAAACACACGATGAAGGTAACGATTCAAAACTTGAATTGATGAAGCAAGATTGAGTTAGTTGATCGGGGTTACAATTCAAAATTAAAATTTTTTACATGCTTAAGATCAATGATTATGAATGCTGCAATGATATGTTGTTGATTTGAGTGATGATTGTATCTTTGAGTTTATCCTGGATTTTCGTATGTTTGTACCTAGGTTATTGTTTTGACCAAAACAAGGTCTGAAATGATCTTGTTTCAACTCGAGTTCTCTTAGAATTAGATAATAAACATCACAAAATTCGAAACGGTAGGTCGCACGCCCTAATCGAGCATTGTTTGACTCTTGAAAAATACGTCCAAAGATGAACGATTTTGCAGTAGTTTAGTTTTTTTTTTTTTTTCAATTCTGTTTCTGTTATGCCTTCTGGCTTTGCTATTTTTGTGCTAACTTTTGTGATCACTTTTTGATAAAATTTTCTTCATGAGTTTGTTCCAAATCATCTCATGCATCTTATGTAATTTTTTTCATGATTTTTGGATGTGCCTAATCCGTATTGATCTCTGATTTTTCTATTTTCGTACTGATTTTTATGTTTTTTTTTAAAAAATAGATTTCATTCATAAAAGTTACTAATATAAGTGTTGTGCGTGTTTTATATGTTTTTTTTTTGGAAGTTTTTAGACATGTTCAGCTAGGTCAAAATTGCTTAGATATGAACATAGGGTAGTCTGTTCTACTTTGATTTGTAATTTATTTTGATGAAATTGAGTCCACAAATGCATCTATTTGATCTCAAATCTTTCATGATAGTTGAAATACATGATACATATGTTCAATTGATACATGTTTTGCAAGGCCTTTGCATTGGCAAAGTGAGTTAATTGCATACATTAAAGTAAAATGCATTGCAGCAACATGAGTTGGGCATATAGTTTGTCGGTTTTGCTATTTTTGCCATGACTCATATGATCTTAATTGAGTTTCAAACTCTTACTGAAAAATCTTCATCATCGTATGCTCTGTATGTGAGATTTTTAGTAGGATTTATGCATGTCTTGAGGATAGCTGAAATCATGCTTGTTCTATAAACTTAATGCTAAAATAAAACCTTGTCATATGTGTACTTTTCCATGTTTGTTTGAGTCATCTAGGGATCAAATTTTACGATCATGCATTCTTGACGATTGAACTGCATGTTGCAAGGTTTGTATATATGTTTAGGTCATGTCATTTGAGTATCATCTTGCACATTAAATTTTTCTCACAAAAGTGGTCATCACACTTAGGATTCCCAAGCATACAATTAGAAATCATGAATCATTTCATAATGTCATTTAAATTGTATGACATTTTGTATGCTGACTTAGGATTAGATGACTATCCAAACTTTCTTTCGCATCTAATCATAAGTCCATGTGATTTCTTCATGCTGTTTGTGCATTCTTTGAATGATTTTGAGGTTTTATAATGAATGCTTGTGTTTTGTTTCCTTAATTACTAAGGCACACACTTTTAGAGATCTCAATTTTAGGATACCGAATTGACCTAATTTAGACTCAAGCTCTTCTAGGAAGACATAAGGCGCACTTAGAAGTTTCCAATGCCACTGATTTCACATAGATCACTCATCGTTTAGATCACTTTTCCATTTTTTTTTCAAAACTAGATTGGAATTTGGACAAGTGATCCAATTTGGACCCCTGTTCTAATCCCTGTTTAAATAGACCTTTTATATTTTTATTCAATTTTTTTATTATTTGGAATTTGCACTCAGCCTCTTAATGAAACTTTCTTTTCATCATGTTGGCTATGTTGTGTGTAAATTTGATGATTTTTAGACATATTTTGATAGGACAATTCCTTATGATATTAGTTGAATGTCCTATTGTTTTGGCAAATTTATGATGTGCTGTTGCTTGTTGTTTGATTTTAGTAAATTCATATGTAGCTTGTTTAAGAAAACTTTATCATGAAAGTTGTTCATTTTCATGTCGTACATATTAGGAATTTTTTTTTTCATAATTAGATTGTCAATGGGCATTACCTAAATTTGTTGTCGTTACATGATTGTTCTGAAATTTCCTAATATAAACATGATTGAGATTGTTTAATTATATTTTTTAGGCTAGTTTGTACATGAAATTGGGCCATACCATTTTCATGGAAACTGTTCTAAATACTTTGATCTTTATTGTTAAACAATTGGCCTTTTCAAAACTGCATCTTTAAAAAAAATACTTTGGTACATGTGATTTTTCTCAAAAACAATTTCTAAAAAAGTTATTCTTCAAAACTCGATTTGGCTTAAGGGAAAATCGTGATTTGGACCATATTCAAAATACTTGCGACGCTTGTGAGTGCATTTATGCGAGCCCGCCTTGGCAATTGAATATGTTCTATAGCTTAGATATTTCTTAATCCTAAATATTTTCAAATCTTTTCAAAATCCTGATTTGACGTCGCGAAAGTCATGGTTTGAATTGTATTTTAAATGCTTGTGATGCTTGTGAGTGCATTTATGTGAGCTCCAGGCTAATTTTGACAATTGACTGCCTTTCATAGCTGAGATATATCACTTTGTCTCAAAACTTTTCATGAATGATTTCGAAATATGTTTTTGAAATATCACATGTATCCCTCATACATATAATCCCATATTGCATTAGAAATTGTCTATGTTTGTGATTGGCGCATGTCCTTGGTAATAAGTAACTTGTCGATGGTTCACTTTCTTGCTTGATTGGTTGAAAAAGAAGGTTCAAAAGACCAGTATGCATGTTTAAATTTTTGCAATGCATGTGACTTTTAGATGAATGGTAAGGTCGATGCATGATATTGAGGGAAAACCCTGGGATCGCATAGATCACTTAGTTAGGAGACTTATAAATGTTATTGGCCATGTGAGAATATAATTGGTCAACAATTGCTATAAGTCATAAAATTGATTCGGTAAGTGTCTTAGTGAGACCCTCGCATGAAAGACAAAGGTCGATCCCAAGACCTCAAAATTTGACTTTCGTATTGAACTTTTTTAAAATGATTAATCTTAACATGATGTCTTGTTTTTGATTGTTTTAATGTGTATGCTATTTTCTTTTCATTGTATGCACCTAGTTATAGGTTTTTAGACTAGGTTTAGATTAGGACTCTGAAGATTGAGAAAGCACGAAGACGGTGGAGGTTGATGTCCATTCTGACCATTGTCATGTATTATTCATTCCCCCGACATATGTATCGGGTTCCATTTGTTGTATAAAACTCAACGAGTTGCGCGTTTTCTCTTTTTTCTCTCATCTTTTTCAATTGTGTTTCTCATTTATATTTTCTAAGATTGTATGGTAGATTTACTGCTTTCCTTAATTGTTTACTTATTGTCTCGTAATTTCAATTCCATTGATTGTTTTCTTTTCTTGTTTTTCTAGAAATGGAATAGTATGAAAATGACCAACCATACATGATCGCTTAGTTTATAATTAATGATCCTGAAAATGTAAGAAGAAACGCATGGACATGTTAAGAAAATACGGCATACTATTTAGGAACCGAAAGTGCGCTAATAAAAATATTAGCGTAGCTCAAGTCTTTGAACCTATATATTTGGTTGCGTAGGAATTGAGGAAACACTCTCGACCTTCAATTGAGTTTTCTAGCCGACCCCCAAAATGAGGTTAGTGGTGACTCCCATCTTATTTTTTAGGTTGTCATAAACAACTAGATCACATAAATAAACCCGTCGCGCTTGGTATGGGTTTTGATAAAACTCACCATGGTTTAGCATACTTGATGTGGTAGTACCCCAAATGATGAAGTGAGAGTACTATTGAGAGAGCTACCATGGTAAAGGTACCCTTAAATATAATATTCACATCTGGCCTCTGGCCTCCTCTTTTGAGGTGTGTCATCTATGTGGGTACGGGTCGTAACACTCCGTTGTCACACTAGGTACAAGTTTAGGAAAACTCACGATCTTGTGGAGGGAACTCACAAGAGGCTTGTTCCAAAAGGTGAGGTGATAACGTCTTTTAGAACGCGAACCGTGAGGGAACTCTCGTGATCAAGTATCCTTAAATATGACCTTTCCCCCTTTTCTCTCCATGTGATGGTGAGAGATTTGAGGGCGGCGAGATCTGGTCGTGACATTACAGTAGCCTTACTATAGGCCTATCTACCATCTCGGGAGTTGTAGTCATAGTCTAAATCATCAAAGCTATGCATTGCAAGCTATTCTTCTATGTGATGTTGCTCAAGATCTCCAAGTTCAATGTCAGAAGGACTATTAGTGTTGTCGATGAATTCCCTTTGTGATATCATGGCATTCCACATGCTTATTCCACTTGAGGAAGATCTTTGTTCAAGAGTCCTAGAGGGTCCTAGAGTGTCGGTAGACATGCCTAGCTGGCGGTAGTTTAATGTTTGAGCATAATGGGAGATGGTGTTGGGGTCTAATCCGAGGGATAAGGACAAAGGTCATTGATCATAGGGGTATTGAGAGAAAGGGTCTCCCCATTGGACATAGGATGCTTGCACATAAGATTCTTGATAGGACTATGTATGATCATTCATGTTAGCAATTTCTTGCTCTTATGATGGAGTTATCCTTGCTTGGTTCTATGCTTGATTGAATTCCTAGAGTGCTTGTCTTGCTAAATGTGTAAGTCCATAGTGGTCCCACGGGACAGGTGTTAAATAGTTCCATATTTCTTTAGGGATACTTTTATTTTCTTGGCATAGAACTCTTTAGAGTTCTTTATAGTTGTATTCAACGAATTTGATGAAATTAGGGAATGATATGTAAATATGAGTTACCTTAAGATGTGGTTGAGATTTGTAGATTGTTGTTCCTATTCCCTCTGGTGCATTGATAAGGGCACCGTTATCCCACACAAAAGTCCACGGTCCATATAAAAACACAATGGTGTGCGTCTCTAGTTTTGCTTGGGCAATTTTTAGTTCTTGTTGGAAGAGATGCTTCCAATAAATAGGAAGATAAAACTAGTTGGGTACAGCTAGAAGTTCCTATCGCTTTCATTTTTAATGTTACAACCAAGCACAAACAACCTAGTTAACTTGGCAATGAACCTTTTGGTGGGAATTCAATGGCTATTAAATGCTTATTGGTTAGTACCATAACGGCAATTGAGGTTTGTCAAGGGAAATCATCTTTCTTCTAGATTAAAAAGATGTATGAATGGATACATGGAGTTTAATCCAAACGGATCGAGAATTGAGCCTCTATGGAGTTTGAATAAATTTGTGTGGCATTACCACATTAGATTGTTGAGATATTCAATGAGGTTGTTATTTTAGATTTTTTCAATGATCTCCTACAGGTATTCCAGACTTGACCAATTTTGCATTCTTTCAATCTCGTATTTTTCTTGTTGGGAAAAAGCATGCCTCAAAATGTACATATTAATCTCTACCGGTGCCTTTGGTCTAGAGAGAAAATCAGCAAGCACATTCTTTTTTTCTGCAATATGTTTGGTCTTGAAAGAGTAATTCGAAAACCATTCAACCTATCGAAGTAGCTGAGAATGAGGAATTTGTTTATGCTTAAATTTGGTCATTTGGGGAAAAGATGTTATATCCAATTCTACTAGAAAATGATGGCCAATAAGATGGAACTCAATTTTTTTCATTCCATTATTTATTGCCAATATTTCCTTGAAAGTAGAATGATAATGCATTTCAGCTTGGGAAAACTTTTCACTTTTGTAAGCGCAAACATGTCGTTTACTATCTATTTCTTCAAATAGTATGGCTGTCCAATATTCGTCACTTGCATCAATCTAAAAGACTCTTCCCATTAGATTGTATTTGCAACAGGGTAAAAGTCTGGACAACTTCTTTTAGCTCTGCAACTATTTTGTTTTGAGCCCTATTCCAAGGTGGAGGGTTCTCCTTAGCGTTAATTGTAACGAAAGTAGTAATTTTGTAATATTGGGAACAAAGTCATTGAGATAATTAATTACCCCAAAAAATTGTTGAACTTGTTTTGTCATGAAATTTTCTTCTAGAAATTTCAACAATTTCTGAGTAATGTGTGATCCTAGATAGTATGTACCTTTATTGAAGTGAATTTTTATTTGGATAATATTCATCATTCTTTGAGAGAGCATGATTCCATATTTATTTACAATGTCTGTAGATTGCTTGAGAAGTCAGCAATAAGATTTTTCATTAGGGCTGTAAAGTAATATGTCATCAATATAGACTACTACACTCGGTAGGATTGATTGGAAGATGCAACACATGGTCTTCTGGAGTAGGGAAGGGGCTATTTTGAGGCTAAAACGAAGGACTTTCTATTACAAATGTTGGTTTGAAATATAAAACCCTATCTTCAGGATGAATACCTAGTTGTCAAAATCCAACTTTGAGATTAAAATATAATAGATGTGGACTTTAGATGGCCCAGTAAAAAGGGAATTCCTAGAGGGTAGATGACACTTGTCATCTTGGAGGAAGAGATTGAAGGGTTAATAATTTATTACTAGAATAATTTTTTCTCTATTTTGCTCAGCTCATTTGTTAACATAGAAAGCTTTGCAAGCCCATTGAGAATCTAAGATTTTCAATAAGGCATTGTTGTAGTAACTCTGAGCATTCCTTCTAGCAAAAGCAAGATGTTATGGATTCATTCCCATATGACTCACCTTGGTAGGACTTATGTCTTTATTTTTTTTTTTGAAAGGAAGATGAACAAAAAACTTCGGATTTTTTCACAAAGGATGGAAACATTTTTGGGAGAATTCAGAATGGGATTCTGAATAAAATTCTGACAACTTTTGCATGATTGAATCTAATAGACTCATTTGAAGACATGCGGATCCCTCAAATGCCACAACTTTGGCCAAAGGGACATTTAAGTGCCAACTTACGAAAGGTACACTTAAGTGCCAAAATTGGAGTAAAAGGGATCATTTGAGTGCCAATCCGGCCAAAATGCCGACGTGGCATTTTTTCGATGAAGCGCGCCCAAAACGACGCCGTTTTGCACGCTAACGTGGCCAAACCAAAACGGCGTCGTTTTGGGCTGACATGGAAAAAATAAATAAAAAATAAATTTAATTAAATTTAAAATTAAATTTAGTAAAAATATTAAAAAATAATAATTTTAAAATTAAATTTAGTCAAAATATTTAAAAAATAATTATTTTTTTAAAGTTTTAAATTTTTTTTAAAAAAATTTAAAAAAAGGCAACGGGGGGAGGCGGCTGAGGGATCAGCCCTCAGCCGCCGCCGCCGCTGCCCCGCCGTCGCTAGGAAGGGTCGACGACGGCGGGGGGAGGGTCGGCCAGGGTCGCTGGGCCCTGGCCAGGGGTCGGCGACCCTGGCCGACCGGTGGCGAGGGCTCGCGAGCCCTCGCTACTGGATCTGGGGGGGCTCGCAGCCCTCGCCCAGATTCGGTGAGGGTCGGCGGCCCTTGCTCAGCTGGGCCAAGGGCCGCCGACCCTCGCCGAATCTGGGCGAGGGCTGCGACCCTCGCTGTCGGTCGGCCGGGGTCGCCGGCCCCTAGCCAGGGCCTGGCGACCTCGGCCGACCCTCCCCCCGCCATCGCCGGCCCTTCTCGGCGGCAGTGGGGCGGCGGCGGCGGTGGCTGAGGGCTCTCAGCCGCCTCCCCCCGTTCCTTTTTTTTTATTAATTTTTTTAAAGTTTTTAAAGTTTTTTAATATTTTAAAATTATTTTTTTTAAAAAAATATTTAACTAAATTTATTTTTAAAATTATTATTTTTAAATATTTTAACTAAATTTTAATTTTAAATTAAATTTAATTAATTTTTAATTTTTTTTACCACGTCAGCGCAAAACGACGCCGTTTTGGCCACGTCAGCGTGCAAAATGACATCGTTTTGGGCGCGCTTCGCCGGAAAAACGCCACGTTGGCATTTTGGCCGAACTTTGGCCGGAGTGGCACTTAAGTGATCCGTTTTTCTTTGAATGTGTCACTTAAGTGTACCTTTCGTAAGTTATGGCACTTAAGTGTCTCTTTGGCCAAAGTTATGGCACTTGTAGCGTTCTTTTGCCCTCATTTGAATAGAAAAGAGCCTTTGGATATTGACAAATTCAGAGTATTAGTCTTTATACTTAAGGCATTTTTCATGAATGATTTGAAGTTAAGAAATTTGAGTCATAATGTGCCAACCAATGATCAAATCTTTGTTAGGAAGACTAGATCAAAAGGCTTTAGTGGTTATAGAATACTAAGGAAAGAATTGGATAGTTACAAGTGTACTTTGTACATTTGTAGAAAAAGTATCTCTTAAGGCAAAGTTGAAATACCGAACACAAGAAGTCTAGTATTCTTTAGGAAGAACTTTAATGTTTAAAATTGAAGAACTGGCACTAATGTCTATAAGAACAATGACTATGATTGGTTTAACAAACTTTGAAGTGAATATTTTAATAGGGAAATGAGGATGACGAACTTGATTGGAATATATATTCGGGTCTTGTTCTGCAGAGGTGAGGGATATGTGAAAAGATCTTCAAAATCCAAATCAGAGTTAGTTTCACTAGGAGATTGGTAACAGGGAATAACACAAAAGGCCTGTTCAAATGGATCTTCATTGACAGAGAATAACGATTCAACATAAACCCGTTTTAGGTTTGCATTAGCTCCAAGGCACCAAATAGTACCCAATTGCAAACACCAATACAATCATATAGAAGTCTAAGATAAGGCAATAAAAAAATTTTCCACTTATCAAAAGTAACAAACCATAGAAGAAGAACACGTGAAAAAAATAAATTAAACAATTAAAAGTTCAAAATGCATAATATAAATCATGAATTATACAACTTCATTTCTTGTTCATTCTTAAAAGATAAATTCAAATTATTAACACTAAAACAAACCAAACAACAAACATAATTAATACTTACAAATAGTTTTAAGTTGAAATTACTATTAGTGAAATTGATAGAACATCTCATTACTTATATCATTTGTGTGAGTTGAATTAAGAATTCACAATGCCACATGATTAGATCCAAAGATTTATCATCTTTGTTTCTGGCATGAGAAGGGAGATTATGATATTACAGATTTTGATGGGGACCCTAGTTACAAGCCCCGTTTTGTTTTTTGTTTTTTACTTTTCAAATGGTTAGATGTTTGTTCAAGTTAACGGTATTTATGTTGAAGCATCAAACATTAACAAAAAGAAATTATTACTATGATTGTCGAAGAAGATGCAAGATGAATGTGACCAGTAAAGTTGAGATTCTTGGCCTTTATTTCTCTTAGAACAGAGCACGAAGGGACTTACTTTTGAGATGTAGATGTTGACTGCAAATGATGATCAATCTAAATTGTTGAGATCCTAGAGTCTTTGCTGTTGATAGTTGACATTGATGAAGAATAAACGAGTAGGGATAGTCATTGCTAAAGTGAGAGAGAGAAAGAGATCGAGCCATGGAGAGTTCAAGAAGAAGTTGAGAATAAGGGAGAGACCATGAGATTGAGGGAGAGAGTGAGAGTGATATTTCGAGAGAGGGAGAGGTAAAGGACAAAAGAAGAGGATGGGATGAGCACTTTAGTTTCTATACCTAGCATTTAAAAAAAATAAAATTATAGGAGTGATTCAGGTTGGATCGACCCTAAAGCTTGAGCATTAAGGACGAACTTGCACTGTACAAGTTTTAAGGACCTTAGGACTAGCCCAGTCCCCTTGGGAATTGGACTAGGACTAGTAAGATTGAGTTGTTCCAGGGTTAGTCTAGGATCAATCCTGGATCAATGCTCATCCTTATTTGAGAGCATATGAACAATCTCCTAATAAATGTGAATATATGTCTTTCTTAAAATTCTTAGAATGATAATATTAAATCCTAACTCTCTAATTTTCGATTTCCTTCTCACTCTAATAATCTCATGAGTGTCATACAGTTAGCATAGCGAGGTCAAAAGTTGAGAAACTTTATAAAAGGGCTAATTCCCTAAAAACCACAAACTTTAGTCTAATTTCAATTATGCAATGAACCTTTTTTGTCTAAAAAAATCTTCTACTTTCAATTTAGTCTCGAATTTTCCCATACGTCCCAAAATCACCACTAGTTTCTTCAAGATTATCAATATCAAAAGATTGTTATTGTTTTATACAAATATGATGGTATTAATGAAGATGCAGGTTTTGATATTACTCCTAGTGTTGGTAATTTTGAAGAAATTAGTGAAGATTTTTGAACTTGTTGATAGATTTGGAATTAGAGTGAAAGCTAAGAGTTTCTTTTTAGTTAAAAAAATTCAAGGTAAAATTTAGGTTGGACCTAAAGTTAGGGCTTTTTAGGAAATTAGGCCCTTAGTAGGAGTACTCAATAGAGATCGTTCATAATACAGGGAAGCCCAATTTCCTCGATGGATTTTGGGTTCCTTGAATGGTCGAGCTATTCTTATAAACAACGGTCAATCCTGTTGCAGTTATCTCTCTTCAATTTTTTTTTTTTTGGTAAATTACTCCCAAATATAATTTTAACTATGTTTGAATTGATTAGTTGTTGAAAGATAACTTGGTGGCTAAAAAGAAATAAAAAAGACAATGCAAGTTCTTTATTTTATTTTGTCGCATGAGGTATAACTTGCATGGATTACTCAAGATCAAAATTAAGTTTTTTTAATATATTAAGTAAAAGATAAATATTGATATAGTAACTAGTTTTATCTGTTTTTGAAGAAAACTAATCATAAAAGGAATTAATTCACCAACCAAAAAGTGATTGTTGAAGATGAATGAGTTTCCCACAATGGAAAAAAGTTGAAGACAACTCATGATGCATTTTGATTGAATCTCTATTTTGTCCTATATTTTATATCAATTTATTATACTGATATTCTTGGATATATTTTTTTTAATAATATGAAATTAGTAACATTCAAGGCAATTGGCTAAATGTATCATTGCGTGCGGTGATTCCATATTATGATGCATTCACTAACTATTTAAATATCACACACGATAGTTTTTCAATGGGGTTCCTTATGAGTAATATTTCCTTCTATGTAGAAAAATAATCAAGTTATTGATGAGTAATGACTACATGAGATTAAAAAAAAAAAAAACTTTAAGCATGAAACCATTGAAGATTCCCTCTAAGATCTAGTAGTTCTATGAAATTGATCATATGTGCATGATATGATGTGACATCGTCGTTCCGACCTGATTTTCAGAATGGAATTATATTGTCAAGCGATCGTTGGACGGGATTACCTGGAGGGTTGATAAACCATGAAGGCATCGGAAATGCCACTTTAGGGCAAAAACTCAATTTTAATCAGTGAGACTTAAAAGTTCAGAAAGGAGAAAACGGGCCATGAACGAGGACTTGAGTGGGCTCGAGTCCAAGTGGGTGGCCCAAGGCCTGCACGCCCAAGGGGTGGGCAGCCAAGGGGAGGCCCATGGGCCCTTTAAGCCCATCAAGCTTTCTTTTGACAAGATCTTGGCATTAAGTGCATGAAATGATGTGAATAATGTGCAAGATCTCGATGAAATGACTGAAATGCCCTTCCATTTAACCTAAGGACAAAAGAGCAAAGATAGAAATTGGCTAAGGAGGGTCGGCACAAGCATGCATTGGGTGGCAATTTGGAGGGATGAAGCCACCTAGCCTAGTCACTTGAGTGCAAATTTATCTTCCATTAAAGCAAGGATTTTGATTATTTCTTAAGTTACCTTAATTGACATGAGCTCAAGGGATTTGATATGCATTTATGAGCAAGATTTCTTCTCGTCTCTCTCTCCTCCCTCTCCCCCTATAGTTGTCGGCCACCCATCTCCCCCTCACTTTCACCTTTTTCCTTTTCAAGATGTCACTTCCTCAATAAATGGAACCCTAAATTTGAGGGATTTGGAAGACTTGGAATGCAATGCATTAATTGGACAAGACTTCTCTCTCTCTCCTTCCCCTCCTCCTTCACCATCGGCCTCTTGCCCTCTCTCTCTCACTCTCACTATCATTTTCTCACTTGAATGCTCTCAAACTCACCCTCTCTCTCCCCTTGACATTATCGAAGCCACCACCTCTGTTTTCATTTCCATTTCAAGCTTGTTTCTTCATTTTTTTTCTTCTTGTTCTTCCTTTATCGACGACCGTCCTTCGAACCTTGACACCAAACCGCCATTTGTGTTGCCATTCAAAGCCAACCAACTAGCCTCCTCAAGGGTTGTTTGGTACTGTCCAGCCCCCACAGTAGCTCCCTCTTGCTTGTTTTTTCTTTGCTTTAGTCCCTCGCAAAGCTCAGAGGCTGTGCCGATGCTTAACCGCCACTGGACCGCCGTCGAGCCACCACTGGAGCCGCGACCAGCCACAGCCTAGCTCACCTGCGCAATGTACACGTGTGACCAGCCACTGTCCAGCTTTGTCTTACCTCCCTTGTCATTTTACAAAGCTTGGATTAGTTTGTGAGTGGCTTTCTAGCCTTTGATTAGGGCTTTCATTGCATTTATGGAGTACTTTAGGACTTGTTTATGGTTAAATGATGAGTTATTAATGTGATAAGCACATGTTGCGTGCTAAGTGATCAATGGACTTAGATAGGCAATTGAACGTTTACTGATAGGTTATTGGGTTTCAAAATGATAAGTTATCGAACCTAGGACGATTAGTTCTCACGTTTAGATTGATGAGTTACCGGATTGAGTTATATAAAGTGGATATGTTGTTGTATGTGCCATAATAGGATAGTAGGTTATTATATACTATACGTGTTATGTGGGGTATATACTATGTGATTAGATGCTATATATGGATTATGTGTTATGTGCTCAATGCGTGATATGGGTTATGTGATATAGGAATTATTGGTTAGATGTATTATGTGTGTTATGTATTATATGGATTATGTGTTAGATGTTTTATTTGGGGTATGTATTATATGAATTATAAGTTATATGTGTTATATGAGTTACGTATTATGTATTGTATGTGTCACGTGTGTTCGAGACGACATGATGTTGTGCTATGGCATATTATTAGGGTACGTTATGGTAGGGTGATATGTTATATAAATAAAAGAAGGATTATATGATGAATTTGATGACACGTAATAATGATGTGAACGTATTGCGGATTATGATGACTTTATCTTATGCTGATAAGTAGTCTATATGCCATGGATTTGTGAACTAAATGATGCATTATATAATGTAATATGATGCACGTGTGTAACATAGTGGCATTTGATGAGTGATATGGCATATCTCATGAGTATCACATGGGTTAAATGAGAAAGATAGAAATGGATTATGTGATGGTATGCCCGAGTGATCACCTAAGACCTTGATGCGTTTTATGTGGGGTGTGAACCTGTCTTGATGCATTTTACATAGGACGATACCCGATTCAGTTCGGATGCTCCCAAGTCAATGGGATGTTGTTCGCGGATTCATTTCGGAATGAAGCTCCTTATAGGTATGATGATCCTGATGTGTTTTACACAGGATGATGTCATGCTCAATGGGGCGAGACAATGTCCGGTTACGCCGGATGATTGCGAACCTTCGGATTGGCCTTAGGTCCTAAGTGGCCGTAATAACTTGGACATATTGGTATGGAAAGTGCATGAGATTCGTATGTGTTCATGTCTAGATTATTGCATGACATGAGCACATGACTTGAACCATAATACGTATTCGTATGTTTGGCTCGAGAGCATGGAATATATGTTATGGAATTGCCTATGCATCTATATTGATGGCTTTGTCTAATAGATTTGTTATTATGAGAATAGTGAGAGTAAAGTGAGAAGAGTGTTGCCATGTTTTGCCATCGATAGATAATTGCTTGTTTAGGGCACTTCCGAGGTTAATGACTTCCCTATGTGAGGTCTACAAAATTCACTCATTGAGTTTATCTCATATTTGTTTGTTGAAATGTTTACAAGCTTTAAGAATGGCTGAGCTATTCCATCAGATACGTTTTGACCTCCCCGTTGAGCATAGTAAGGAGGTGACTGAGTACCCTGTAGCGGGAGGGGCTAATGCACACTACATGTGTCACGTCATAACCATCTGAGTTAATGAGGGTCCTAGCCTCGTGCCACACCAATCGTGGCTTGATACTTTTGGGTGGGCAACGAGAGCCATGGTCCTATCCGTGGCTTTGACGGTCCGTCGGGTGTCGAAGGCTCAAGGGGAGGCATCGGCTGGGATGCCAAGGATGGGGACATTCCCAATGGAAATGTGTTCAACCTCGAGATCAAACCCCGAGCTATTTGCCGAGTCGGAGGCATGGATCTCGAAGGCCATTAAGGTTTAGGTAATAGTGGGGCTACTAGCACTTTTTAGACCATCCTCGTAGTATTAGAGGCATAAGTGTACCCTAGGCCATTTTGTAGGAGGTCATGGCAACGTGGTTAGGTGTGTTGGATGTGATGAAGCTGGTTGTTTAACTTTTGAACTTGTTGTGTATGAGATGTTGACTCATGATGCTTATATATATGATTATGCTTTTTATTATCCCTATTGAATGATGGGTGGAGATTTATTTACGTTTTCGCTTGTGCATTTTATCGTTATCACAAATTGGGTCGGCAACACCTTCTGAGACGTTGCAATCGAATGACCATGGGTATGGAAGCGAGGGTTGCCACGCGCTCGAAGCAAGTCAGGGCGTGACATATGATATCACTTACACTGTTAGGAACATAGTTGAATGGTTGAATCTTAACAATGCATTTGTCAACAAGTTCTAAATCTTATATTAGGATTGCAATCAAGTCTCAAATTTTTGAGTTGGTTCAATCAAGTCTAAAAAGGTACTAAGTCTTAAAATATTCATTTGGTTCAATTAGTTCCTAAAAATATATTAAAAATATAATTAGGTCCTAAAACTTATGTTGAAAAGTGAAATTTAAGGATATCATATAGGTTATTTTGGGATCAGTGTACTGGAAATCTTAAAACTTGTCACGGAAATGTAATTGAGTCTTAAACTTTCAAAAAATGCAATCATGTCCTAAAACTTATTTTGAAAGTGTGATCAAGTCTTTAAACTTTTAAAAAGTGAAATCAACGGAATAACTTTGATTGGACCAACTTGATTAGTTTGAGGATTTGATTATACTTTTTAAAAATTTTAAGACTCAATTGCACTTTCGACAAGATTTAGGATTTAATTGTATTTTTTGAAAATTTTAGAACTCAATTACATTTCAATGACAAATTTTAGAGCTTCCAATGTACTTATCCATCATTTCTTAATGACATGTAGGCAATTTCATGTGATTATTCATTGAAAGATTTTGATCATACTTTTGAAAGAAAAAGGTCCAAGGCTTAATTGAATAAATTAAAGAGTTAATACTATAAAAAAAAACTCCAAATTAGCACACCTATGATAATTTTACTTCAAACTAATTCTTTATATTACAAAAATCCATAAATTGGTATGTTTGTGACAAATTTATCTTTTGTCTGCTTCCATTAAGTTTAACCATCAAATTGTTAAATTGGATGACGTGACAGTTAATGCGTACACCATTTTGGAGTTTTATTGGTTCGTGGGTTTTTGCGGTATTAATCCAATTTAACATAAATAAATGAAGGATAAATTTATTACAAATGTATCGATTTGAAGTTTTTGGTAGATTTGCAGTAAATTTGTCATAAGTGTATTAATCTTGGATTTTTTTTTATGTAAAAAAATTAGTTTTGGTGAATTTATCATATGTATACTAGTTTGGGATTTTTCGTGGTATTAACCCTAAATTAACATGTTTTGGATTTAGGACTTTTGGTGCATTATCCCACAACACAATCTAAAGGGTCAAAATCCAACATGCAGCCATGGTGGCAATCCCTAACACGACGCAAGAAAATAATATGAACATAGAGCAAATTTAGAAAGTGAAATCGAAACTCGGTAAGGCAGACTAAACTTAAAACTCAAACAAATTGATTCGCTCGCCTAAGCAGTTGTACCGAAATATTCTTGTGATGACATTGTAATCAATACGAGTGCAATGCAAAAACAAGCATTGTCCGGTCCTAATTGGAATGGGGACTGGCATCCCGTATGGGCACACGTCGCTAGCGAGTAGCGGGTTTTGTTCCTTTTCTCTCCTTCCATGTGCTCTATCAAATCCTTGCCTTCTTCCCAGAACCCTCAAAATCTCGTCGCGATGTGGTGAGTGCCCGTTCCTTTTATCCTCGGCCCACTTTTGACTTTGGAATAGCAATTCTTCCTTGTTTTTTTTCCTTTTTTCTTTTTTTCCTGTTCTCTTCTAAGAAATCACTAACCACAAAACGATCCTCCAAGCAAAGACAAGAACAAAATGGATGGCTGTGGACTTCTTGCATCAGCACTCACGCACCGCCCCTCCCATCCCCCACGGCACGTAATAATGCCTTTGATCAAGCGAAATGGTCGGATGATGCTCTTGAAGGACCACACGCCTTCGACAACACGCCTTCGACCCATTCAACCGGCCCCGGAGCAATGGAGGATCCAACAAGTTTCTTTGGTTTCTTGCAAGAGAGGTGGGCTATAGTGCATATTCTGTCTTAACCATATGCGTGCATCCTGCTGCAATACTCAAAAAGCATTGAATACTTTATGCTTATGGCATAGCTTTATAGGGTGTGCTAGCCTCATTTAATGCAAGAGGTCCACCACTGCGTATGATGAGTGAAAGGTTCAGGCATGGTCTGGTGCATGCAAGCCCAATTCAAATGCACCGTTAGATGATGTGGATTGCACATGAGTTTCATATGATCTGACAGTCCTTGTGCTCTAGGTCATATATGCCGAGCTCATGCAATAACAGTCCATGATCCTCATCCTTTATCCTCATATGCAGTTTTTTCTCCTTTTCTTTTCTATTTATCTAAATTATAGACTTGAAAACCACTTGGGTAGTTGATTCTCGAGAGATTTCCAATGGGGTCCTGAGAGACTTTCGATGGAGGAATTGGAGGAAACTTAAACCGTGTGTAAACTATTCTAAATCAAGGTACTTGCATAGGTTCAAAGTTTGGAGTCAATAGTTTGATGAGCCTTGTAGGCATGGAGTTCTAGGTAGTAGAGAGTCACACTTGTGTTTTGGATTAAAAGAGAGCGAGAGAAGATATTCCATGATTTACAAAATGTCACGCCCTGATACTCTAAGCGCGTACCTATCTCTCTATGGTTGATTAAAAAGCGATGTCTTATAACGCATCGCCGACCCAATCATTTTAATGCACATGCGGAATCAGACAAATAATCCTCGGATAACAATTCAATGGGATAAAAAAATAGAGCCATAAATTTTATCAAAACCAATTCACACATTTATATATATATATTATTAGCCGTTATTTACACGGACTACAAAAAGGTTGATTCTCAAAACTAGTTGTCCTATGACCAACTATTCTGAGTCGTTTACTGATCCATTAGTGTCCATGGGATCCGGGTGAGAGGGCGGGTCCTCCACTTCACCATCAGGAGGGTTAGCTGGATTCTCATCCTGAGCAGCATCAATCACCTTAGTAGGGATATCAAAACTCCTAAGGGGGCCTAGCCTAACACCATAGGGAGTGGTGTGGAACCATTCTCTGAATTGATTAGATATCTCCTGATGTGGAACCTCTTCAACCCAGACGGTGGTTACAACTAGCTCATAAATCCAAACACCTCTAGGATCGGGGAAAATAGAGACCTGCTTAGTCACTCTTATTGGACGACAATGCTGCCCTAGGGGAATCGACATCTGCGAACCTGAAAATGCTATCCCACAACTGGGGTCAGACGACATCTCAGCAAGTTCAACCCCTTAAGACCCGACTAGGAAGAAAAAATACGTCCTAAGAGCTGCCTAGGCACAATCGTGAGTTAGATGACTTACCTTGGCCTCAATTCCTTCCTACAAGTTAATTCAATTCATACAATCATTGAATCACATCATCACATTAAATCAAGAATTCAAATTAAGACATCGATCGATTGACATAGCCGATCCAAGACAACAAGACCATCACACGGTCATTTCAATCACTCATTCCCGACTCTTAATCACGGTCCAACTGGCATGACCTATATTAGGTGGTAATCACGATCCTGTGGACACGACCTGTGTTAGGTGGTAAATCACGACCAGATTGGGCACTACCTCTATCTGGTGGCATTCTCAACTTAACCCACATTCTTACATGATTATTCACCCACGGTCCATGACATTGAGCTTCATACTTAATTTCCTCAATTAATATAACGTCACGACCTATTTTCTTCGTATTCAAAATACCCAATAAAAAAATTATCGTGTGTGGGTAAAAGATCGACTTTAATCAAAATACAATATTTTTACTTTAGAAAATCCCACTATCTTAGCAGTCCAAAAATACATTTTCGGCATTTTAGATCAACACCTGGTGATTTTCTAATTAATTACTGAAATTAATTCATTTTGAAATAAATACCCCTAATTACCAATCGCGCTCAATTTGCACCAAATAACAGTCAATTAAATAAACAGATCACACCACTGCAATTGGCATAAAATTCCGGTCACCGACTATCCCGGTCTAGTTTTCGAAAAATAAATAAATAATTAAATAATTACGAAAATTAATTATTAAATACTAAAATTGCAAACTTAGGCCCGTAAAGTCTAATTAAAAGCCGAGATGAATCTGGAAAATTTCCGAATCACTCTAGATAAATGCTAGAGCTTGTTTAGGCCCTAATTGCACTAAACTATCCACCTAACATACATTGATAATTAAGTAAATTGCTAATCTAATCTAACTATCCACTTAAACCATGCTTAACTTAAATTAATCAACCATTAAGCATCATTAACTTACTAAGTGAGAATTAGTGAGTTAAACTCACTTGATTAATGATCTGCTTGGATCAAAATGACGGGGTCGCGGTGAGGAACGGCAACCTCCAAAGCAGGATCGCCAAGCGGCGCCGGGACGGGCTCGAAAATAGGTCTCGATGTCCACAAACCCCTGCTGGTTTTGGTTTCAGATTTGGGCCCGAGGAGTTGCAATGGTGGCTGGTTCAGGCACGGTTCGAGGCTAGGTTTGGTAGCCGCGGGTGGTGGTGCGGGCTTGGCTTGAAGGTTGAAGTTCACGGACTAATGGACTTGCTGTTTCGATGGAGATGGACGTGTGATGATGCTGCTGGGCCGCAAGGATGGGCTGACTTGGGCGGATGGGTGAAGCGGCTTCGGGCAGGTCTAACATCGTGGCCGAAGAGGGAACAAACGAAGGAAGATGGGTGGTGGAATACGTGTGGCGTGGCAAGGAATTTCGGTGGGGGTAAACGTGGGGCTGCAGAATTTGAAGGAGGTGGGGGCGTCGGTGGGGCAGAAGCATGCGGAACAAATGAAAATAATACAGAAGCAGAAGAAGTCAGGGTGTCGGTGAAGCTGGCGGGGCCGAAGAGTGAAAGGGACCGAGAGAGAGAAAAGATAAGGCCGAAGCAGCCAAGAAAGGGGTGTTGACCGCAGCTGGCGTGCGGCCAAAGGGGACCGAAGAGGGAAAAAGAAATCGGGGGCAGCTGCCATGGGAGAATTGACCCAATGAGACAATGGAGAGAGAGAGAATTAGGTGGATGAGCTAGGTCCACCGAATTCTCTGAAGGAGAAGGTCGGTCAACGAGCAAGAATATGTGAGAGAGAGAGACGTGCATGACTTGATGAGAAGAGACTAAAGTCAACATTTTGAAAAGAAACAGAGGCATCCAGAAGGGGCTGTCGGCTGAAAACAAAAAGGGTGGGAAACGTGCGAAAATAGAAGCACCAATGAGGGGGAGGAGAATTTAAATAAAACAAGTTATATTTTTACTCAGCTTCACAACAAGAATAATTGGTCATCCCAGGCCAATTTTAACATCAATTTGCACAATTTGAAGTCCTATTGATATTGAAGACCAAGATGAGACGGTCCCTCTATCTCACGAATTTCCCTCAAATTTTAATTCTATTTCATTTTTCTCGGAATCCGATTTTTGAACAAACTCCTTCGATCGAGGTTCGATTTGATGCCGATCGACAAGAATTTTGCAATAAGGTGGAATCACCCACACTTGGATCACATGTCTCAGTTGAATCGACCTATCTCTGGTCTCTGATCGATTTTTAATTGTGCCGTAATGACCTTTACAGACTAGCACGGTCGAGTAGTCGATTCATGATCGAATTCTCAAGTCTATTGCATTAAAATCCTTTAATGGCTTCACCTGATAGGTCTGTTATCTCATGAGTGACCAACTCAGATAAAAATACTATAGGCGTGTTGATGAAAGATCCAACTTATCCAATCGAAATCGGAATTAAGTTTTCAGGATATATCTGGCTATATATCATTTGAAATATTAATCATGCGAGTTCCATCTTGGAGCTCATGTCATCAACGGTCCAAATGATCTAATCTCCATAGTCTTAAGACCAAAAGCAATATTCTTCATCTTAGTGTGTAGAGTGAGTTTTTGCAAAATAGGTTGCACATGACAACATTTCTTGTTTGGGGAAGAGTTTTTTTTTTTCTTTCAAAAATAGTGCTTTTCTATTTCTATTCCGATGAATAATTTCTAAGTAAAATAATGTATTTGATAAGTACACAAAATTTCTACTCCAGATGGGTCAACACAAAACCATTATTCTAACCCTTAAGACTTTTAGGTAAAAGTCTATAAATGTGTTGGCCCTCCCTCTCGTTTAATGTCACAGCAAAGAAGCGAGCCAGAAATGGCGCCCAGTTATCACCATTCATTCCTGCTCCTTTGTTCTCTTTGGGTGTTCTGTCCCTTGATCCTCGCGCAGACTGTGGAGTTCAACTTGCCCCTCAAGGCTGTGAACCTCGGAAATTGGCTTGTCACCGAGGGGTGGATGATGCCTTCTCGGTTTGATGGACTCAATGGACAGCTCTTGGTAAGCTTTTAAAGATAAAAAGAGCGTATCGGGTAATGCTCCATAGATTGTTATTATACTTTCTCCAGCATACTTTTTTTATCATAGTTTCGTGATTAGTATTGTCGGATGTTCGCAAAGTTTCTTCTCAGGTCCAATATGACATATGCCTGCACTAGATACAGTTTAATGTCTAAGATATTTGAGAATGATACAGTTACAACACGATCATGTTTGGCATATGTCTATATGTACTAGCACATGATAAAATCATGACAGGTGTACACTTTTGTCAAATTAAGATGCCAAATGTCAACAGAACTTGTTTCTAATGAAACATTTCTTTCCATCATTTTGCCAGATTTCTGACATACAAATATGAACTCTGTTCCCCCCACCCAGTATGTGCATTTACACTGTTATTTGTTTGGTCTATAAAAATATCACTTCACTCTTTCAATGAGATGAACCAAATCCCATTTTCCTGCTTATGTTTCAATGGTAGGATGGGACTCAAGTGCAGTTCAAGTCAACAAAGCTTGGGAAATTCCTGTGTGCTGAAAATGGCGGTGGAGCCACCCTTGTCGCCAATCGCGATCAGCCCTCTGATTGGGAAACTTTCAGGGTGTGGCTTTCTGTCTCACCAAATTGACAATCGTCTTTAGACAAGCTCAAAAGATTCACATGCCATCCAACATAATTTTCGCTCACTTCCTATGGTGCAGCTGTGGAGGATTTCCGACAAAAAATTCAACCTCAGAGTTTTCAACAAGCAATTTGTCGGATTGCAAGGCCAAGGAACAACGGTTGTCGCTGTTTCTGGTAACCCGAGCGCATCAGAGACTTTTGACATTATCAGGAAACCGGACAATCCCAATCGAGTTCGATTTCAAGCATCTAATGGGATGTTTTTCCAGGTAATTCCCCTGTTCCAGCTTCTATGACTTCTGCAGTTACTATGGGATTATGGTGTACATGACTGATCTTCGGTGTCATAGAGGGTTTCGCGACTACTTCGTTCTAACCCATACAGTGGTTGACAGTGAGTGGTCTTCTATTTGACGGTCGGTGGTGATTTGTCATGAAATCGTTGAGAATAATCTCTTCACTCTGACCGTCCAAATTTCGTCGGACTACGTTGTTGTGCAGATTGTTGTGCAGAATAGCGCAGCACCATAGAAAGTTCTTGTCTGCATTGCCAGTTACACGGCAGAAATACACGAAGCTATCTGTTGTTAATTTATCGAACCCATCACGTTAATATAAGATCAAGACCCAAGTAGACTTTGATAAACATAAGAAACTGTCATGCATCAGTCCAATGGTGTTTGTATGAAACGCTGCATGGCACTCGCGTTGAGATCTACTGTTCTGTGACGTCGCATGGCACTCGCGTTGAGATCTACTGTTCTGTGACGTCTTACATGGGCGCTTTCCGCACTTTCTTGACGCTGAGAGCACGTGATGAGCACCCCTAGTTTGCTTGAAAAAAAACAGCGACGCTCTACGCAATACGACGAGTAAACTTACGTCCTCTATAATCCATAAACACATTTTTTGCAACGGCAAGGCCTCATAAAATGAAAGAAACAGTCATATCCGCAACGCCATTACTTTACTCTTAATCGAAAGGAACTGTTGGATTACAAAAGCATTTCCACTCCATCATCCAAAATTCCTGATCAAAGATAATCGATAGAGTCCCCATATTCCCCGGTTATTAATTGGATACACTCACATTGATTTATGTGATTTTCTCTAATATAGTATGGATGATCAGGCAAAGTCGCTGACGGAAGTGACGGCAGATTACACTGGAGGCTCGAGTTGGGATGACAATGACCCATCGATCTTTGAAATGAACATTGTCGGCAGTTTACAAGGTGAATACCAAATAACAAATGGATATGGCCCCAGTGCTGCCCCAAAACTCCTACGGGTAATCCCTAATTAATTAGTGGCAAAGTAAGCATGGAATAGTAATACAGTGACTAAATAGATCAGTAATCTCTAAACAAATTTGCTCTGCAGGATCATTGGAACAATTACATTACCGAGCAGGACTTTGAATTTATGGCGGCCAATAGTCTAACTGCCGTGAGGATTCCAGTAGGATGGTGGATTGCGTATGATCCGGCGCCGCCAGCGCCTTTTGTGGGAGGCTCGCTGAATGCACTGGACAACGCATTTACATGGGCAGCGTAAGCGACTTTCGATACTTTTACATCTTAGTTGAATAACTCCAACAGAAAGTGTGCAGGGGAGGATCTTTAAAGGAAGCCGATCTTTGCTTAAGTCGGTCCATCGAAGTTACAAGAATCTTGTGAGTCTAACCTTGAACAATTGAAATTTTCTTTTTGCAGGAAGCATGGTATGAAGGTAATAGTTGATCTCCACGCTGCTCCGGGATCTCAAAACGGCCAATTTCATAGCGCATCGAGAGATGGATTTCTGGAATGGGGTGACTCTTACGTTGAGGAGACCGTGAAAGTTATAGACTTCCTAGCAGCAAGGTCTGGCAGATGAGTTCTCAATTTAAACAAATCCCTCATGACATATATCTCTTTAGTATTGCTGATGAATCACAACCATTGGTATTGATATTTAGTATGCTAGATCTTATAATCAGATGTTTCATAGCATTCTCCCTTAATTGTCAAGTAGATATGGCAACCACCCGGCATTGGTTGCGATTGAGCTGATGAACGAGCCTCAAGCTCCGGGTGTCAAGTTTGAGGATCTTACTAAATACTACCGGTTAGGTTATGAGGCCGTGAGGAGTCACACTCCGAATGCTTATGTCATCATGTCCAACCGGTTGTCAGCCGACTCGCAAGAGCTCCTTCAGTTCGCGAGAGGCTTGAGCCGAGTCGTCATCGATGTGCATTACTACAACCTCTTTGATCCGATGTCTCAACAGTGGAATCTGCAGCAGAACATTGACATCATCTATAATTATAAAGCTTCCGATCTGAGCAAAGTAACCCCGGCAAACGGCTCCTTGAGCTTTGTTGGTGAGTCCTACCATGTGGTTAGAAAGCAACAGGAGCATGTTTAATATAGAGCATACAGGTACACATGACGCGTGCGCTAGAGCACATACATGTAATGACATTTGCGAGCTAAATTGGTTTTTGCAGGGGAATGGACCTCGGCATTGGCCTTCGACGGGGCAACAAAGGAGGATTCGGGAAAGTTTGCCAAGGCTCAGCAAGATGTTTACGGGCGTGCCACTTTTGGGTGGGCGTATTGGTCTTATAGGTGCAAGGACGATACCTGGAATCTCAAGCGGATGATTCAAGACGGTCTCATAAAGATCTAGTTTGATTTCTCGTCCTCATCAAGCTGATTATGTCATCATGAATACCAAGAACAGATCGGTAATCTTTTTACAGAATCATGTATTATCAAAGTTGCCTTTCCAGTGACTTTATTTGAATAAAATAAGATTGAGCTTGAGCATGCTTCCACCACATCCTTCTTTTTGGCATTCCAGAAAGATTGAAAGTGACTGAATAGCCCTCTTGTCCTATTCTGCTGAAAAAAAAGAATATTCACCGACAGAAAGTTCGATTTTCTCTCTCGATGGTGATGTCGGTTTGTCGGAGGAAAGATAAGGCCATGACTTCTTCTTTTTTTTTTGGTCTGACACAATTTTGTTAGTTAGTGTTGGGAATAATGGATCCCCGAAAACCGGATTCGACACTAAATCGAACCCCTAAATCAATGCGGTAGACGAGCCCAGGAAAAACAACACGTATCATTGATCCTAAAGCACACCACGGATTCGAGCGTACCTTTTAGCCACAGATTAGACACCAACGCCAATGGAGGAAGAGAAATTAGGCCCTGGTCAATCCAAGGAAGCAAAATCCTTTGAGCGTTTCACTGGTTTCGCTTTGAAGAACAATGAGAGAGAGAGAGAGAGAGAGAGAGAGCGTAGAGAGAAAACGTACGTCTTTTTCTTTAAACAAAACGGTGTCTTTTTCTCTCTCTCTCTCTCCTCCCTTTTATACCTCTCTCCTTCCACGGGCCCTATTCCCATGGGTTGGCCTTTTTGGGCCCAACTTGGGCGGACGGGCCTTAAGCCCAATACTAATAAAGCCTTCATCTCCCACTCACACATGGTGGACCGAACATGATTCTCTTTACCTCTTTTCAACATTCATACTGGTGAATAATCCGTGCGACCAGCATACTTTGAGAGCTCGTTGCTATACATCTGTTAGGAATATATAGCAGCTCATAATTTGGCGTCACACTTTGAGTAGATTTAGTATGCAGTACTCTAGATCGATCGATCACATTTATATCTCTCTTGATCTCCTTTAAAAAATGATATATATATATATATACATATATATATTGTATTCACAATTATAATTATCACAAAGATAGTCATAATTGGTCGACCAGTGAATACAAAACTACAATGTGATTCTGCAAAATCGATCTTCCTATTTCCTTCAAACTCTCAATTTCAGTTTAGCTTGCTTTTCTAGAAATGTCCCATTAGATCGAATCAACTCATGATCATTGGCAACATCCTAAGATAGCAAACACTAAATAGAAACCTTGAGAATAAGTAAAAGTCATGAGGGCACTAAAATTGAGGAACTCTTTTCCTCAAGAGTCTCACACGTCATAAAAGTTGAGATCAAACTTTTTGTCACTCTTATTGGTCGACTTATGCATACGTAGTGTGAAACGTATTACGGTATTAACTCATTTCCCATGGAGTGTATGTCTACACCTTTCAATACCGTTCAAATGATTAGTTCAGACATACCTAATGTCTAACTTGAGTTCACGTATCTACTCTTTTACAAAATTCATCAGAACTCACATCTGGCATCTTAAACAGATAAAGTAAAATATGTAGGGTATTTTACTTTCGGACATAGTAAGTATTATGTCCTCATCTTAACACTTAGTTAAGGCGACATGCGTATTTTAAGCTTGAGCCCTCGATTATCACCTAGATAATAAGCTTAAATACAGTCTCATCTCTATTTATCACATAGTAATTAGAGGTGATTACCTGTGTGAGTGGGCTAATCTTTTATCTGTCCGACATACTTCCTCAACTTATAATAATACATTGAGTATTAAGATGCATAAAGATCACATAAAGATTCATAGACATTAATCAATGAAAAAGAAAATTTCATAAATAACAATTCAGGGAAAATACAATTCAGTACATCAGACTCTATGTAATCCTAGAGATTTTACTTGAATACAAAACACATCTCTAGGTGTTGGCTTTGTCATAGGATTTGCTACCATTCTATGCGTAGATATGTACTGTAAATTCACATCCTTTCGTGCAACCATGTCTTTTACAAAGTTATACTTGGTATCTATATGTTTGGTCTTGCCATGATACTTTGGACCTTTGGTGTACACTATAGCTGCTTGGCTATCACAGTTAACCAATAATTGATTTGCAGCTTTCTCAATAACACATAAATGATCAAAGAATCTCTTAAGCCAAACTCCTTCTTGTACTGCTGCTGATAATGCCACGAACTTAGCTTCCATCATGGATAAGGCTATGCACGTTTGCTTCTTACTACTCCATGATATGGCGCCATTGCTCAGTAAGAAAGCAAATCCTGAGGTAGATTTCCTTTCATATAAATCTCCTCCCCAATCAGCATCTGAATAGCCTTCAAGTCGCAGATCCTTTCCTTGGTAATTCAACTTGTAATCAGCAGTTCCCTTCAGATACCTCAGTATTCTCTTAACGGCCTTCCAATGTGTTGGACCTGGATTGAATTGGTATCTACTCACCATTCCAACTGCAAAACATATGTCGGGTCTTGTACACATCATAACGTACATCAAGCTCCCAACAGCACTTGCATAAGGAACATGTTTCATTTGTTCCTTCTCTTGTGGAGTCCTTGGACACAGTCTATGGCTCAATCCTTCACCTTTTGCAATAGGAGTGTCTATGGGTTTACAATCTTGCATGCAAAACTGTTCAAGAACTTTGTTTATATAAGTTTCTTGCGAAAGAGACAATGATATCTTCGAACGATCTCTTGAAATATTAACTCCAAGAATGTATGCAGCCTCACCCATATCCTTCATCTCAAAGTTGGAAGACAACCAACTCTTGATAGTCTTAACAAATTCCATATTGCTTCCGGCAATTAGTATATCATCAACATATAATGATATGATTATAAATTGATCCTTGGATCTTTTGATATATACACAATGATCCTCATCAATCATCGTAAAATCATATGCCATTATGGCATTATGAAAACGTATATACCATTGTCTTGATGACTGCTTAAGACCATATATCGACCTCAAAAGTCGACATACTTTTTCTTCTTGGCCTTTTACTATGAAACCAGCAGGTTGTTCCATATATATTTCTTCCTCTAATTCTCCATTGAGGAAAGAAGTCTTTACATTCATTTGATGTAACTCAAGATCCTGACTAGCCACTATTGCTAGAATAATGCGAATCGAGGTAAATCTCACTACAGGAGAAAATGTATCTTCAAAATCAATTCATTCCTGTTGATTATACCCCTTCGCCACAAGGCGAGCCTTATGCCTTTCTATCGAGCCATCAGCCTTTCGCTTTATTTTGAGAACCCACTTGTTCCCAATAGCTTTGCGTCCTTTTGGAAGATCAACCAGTTTCCAAACTTGGTTTGATTTCATTGACTCCATTTCCTCTTCCATTGCATTAATCCATTTTTCCTTACTAGGGCAATTCAGAGCCTCATTAATATCTCTTGGCTCATCCTCATCTTGTGGAGCAACCATAAAAGTTTCCCCTTCAATGTCAAAACGTTGACGGGGAATACTTTGGCGACTTGTTCGCCGTATGAGAGATTGTACACTTTGCACATCATCCCCCATCATGCTCCCACTTGGATTAGGTAATGATGATGTCGTCTCATCATGTGGTTGCAATTGAGAATGAGTTGAATTTAATTCACCACTTCTCATATTACTCCCACTTGGACGAACTCCACTAATATCATTATCCTGATCCAATGTCTCAAATAGGGAACAATCTTCCCTTATCTCGCCCTTCTTAGGAAATTCATCCTCTAAGAATGTGACATCTTGTTATTCAAACTCAGTTATACTCCTACTTTCCTGCTCACCTATGAACACATATCCTTTCGAGTGTTTAGAGTACCTTATGAAAATACTCTTATTTCCTCAGGGACCCAATTTCTCAAATTTGTGAGATGACTCATGTGTATAGGCAGCACAACCCTATGGCTTAAGAAAACTTAAGTCCGATTTTCTACTTGTCCATAACTCATATGGAGTGGAAGTAATTGATTTGGAAGGCACACAGTTAAGTATATAGGCAGCAGTTAACAACGCATCACTCCAAAAGGTAATAGGTAAGTTAGCATGCGCCATCATGGACCTAACCATTTCCAGTAGGGTTCTGTTTCTTCTCTTCGCAACACCATTTTGTTGAGGAGTATATGGAATAGACAATTGTCTTTCTATTCCTTTTTCATCACATAATTTTCTGAACTCATCAGATAAATATTCTCGACCTCGATCGAATCTCAATGCTTTTATTTTCTTGTCTAATTGATTCTCTACTAGGTTCATAAACCTTTCGAAACAACTTATTGCTTCAGATTTATGAGAAATCAAATAGACATATCTGAATCGAGTATAATCATCTATAAAGGTGATGAAATAAACAACCCCATGCATTCCTTTCACATTCATTGGACCACAGACATCAGAATGGATTAAATACAGAGGAAATTCAGCTCTTTTACCTTTCTCAAATGGTTTTCTTGTTGTTTTCCCTTTTAGGCAATGCTTACATATGGGCAAATTGACTTTTTCAATGTTGCCCAACAAGCCCTCTTTGGCTAGTCTATTCATACGCTGTTGGCCAATGTGACCAAGTCTAGCATGCCACACATTCACGTCATTATCATATGTATTAGGAAACGCGAGAAGGGAATAACAAACATTTGCATTAACATAATCAATATCTAATACAATGAAACCATCCAGAAAATAACCACAACCATAGTAATTTGTATCCAAAAACAAATTCACACATCTACTATAGAAGTTCATATTAAAACCTAATTTAACCAACACTAATACAGATACTAAATTCCGACGAATCTCTGCAGCATACAACATATCATGTAGGAACAAAGTGCGTCCACCACGCATATTCAGTTGGCATGTGCCAATTCCTTTCACTTCAGCTCTGGAGTTATTTCCCACATAGATCCACTTAGTTCCAGTTGGTACTCGTCGGAATTCCACGAAGGATCCTCTATCCTTCGCTACATGGTCCATCGCTCTTGAATCCACAGTCCACAAAGGATTAGACTCAGTTAAGAACACAGAACTCGATACAAAAGTAAAGTTCTGAAAAGTACAAGGGGTGCATACCTTCTTTGGCTCACGACAGTCGTGAGCATAGTGACCCTTCTTGTCACAGTTGTAGCATTTCACCCTTGCAAGCTTCTTCATGCGAGGACGCTTTCCTCTTTCATGATGGTTAAACTTGGGTTTCTTTCCTGAATGACCTTCTTCCTTGCCTTTCCCTTTATCAAACCAGTTAGGGCGCTTGCACTTGGAGCTCGAAGCTCCATTTGAGCTAGAACTAGTATGATAGAGTTCTGCATCCGGCTTAGCCGCCAAAAGGCGGTCCTCTTCCAGCTCAAGATGGCGCACTGCATCCTCAAAAGATTTGATATTTTCATTATGGGTCAAGTGCACCTTCATATGCTCCCAACTCTGAGGCAAGGAACGAATCACTGCTTGCACTTGTTGCTCATCTGTGAGGACATGGCCAGCATCTTTCATCTCATTTATCATGTTTGACATCTTTCTAAGATATTGCTTCATGATCTGACCATGAGGCTTCTTATAGGAGTCAAACCTAATAGTGAGCTATCTCAATCTGGTCACTGAAGTATGACTAAATCTAGCTGCCAATGCCTCCCACATTTTCTTGGCATTGTCAAAACGCCTAAACTCTCGCATGACGTCATTTTCCATGCTGCTCAGTAACGTGATGCGAGCTAGAGAGTTCTTTCTTTTCCATGCAAAAAAAGCTTCCTTGTCTCCTTTGTGCTGTGCAGTGGTTCCCTCTTTAGGTTCTACCATGGTTAGGTTAAGAGCCTCAAGTGCTTCTTGCTTTTCCAGCACATACTGGATTTTCATTTGCCAAATTTCATAGTTGTCACCATTGAGCTTTTCACCTTTGTTCAGCTCGGCAACTATGCTCTTTGTGGCTGAAGCCATTGATCTAAACACATCAGACAAATATGCACGAATTATTAATGCCTATCATTTATGCATCCCTATTTGCATAGACCCATCATATTAATGAATAATTTCAAGTAAGGCTTCAGAATCAAAAGGTCACTATGTTTCCAATCATTCTCCAAAAAATCCTAACTTAAAACTATCATTAATATGCTTGTCTTATGCAAAATCAATTCTATGAAGTTACAAAAACTTCTAAAACTACCCACAGCTAATTACCCACAGCAACCAGCAATAATAGAAAGCAACATATAATAGACATCCAATAAAATAATAATGCTTTCAATTAACAAAATTAGGTAGTAAACAATACATAAGATGTCCACAAAGCACACTTAACTAAGATTAGCCAATACAACTAACAACAAGTCAGCACACGAACTGGGAAGGATCCTCTTTTGTTCAATTTCTTGATCTCTTCCCTTGTAACAATACAATAATATTCATTTACAAAATCCATCACAATTTTCTTATATGAAGCAGCTCCATTGACATCCTATATGCGATTCAACACATCTTGCCATTCAGGTGGAAGAGTGTTTATGAAAAATCGCACCATCTCTGACTGTGGCATAGGACGACCATTCCATATGACCAGTTGAATCTTCCTGTTGACTTCAAGGAAGTGAACAATTAAGTCACCATTCTCCCATCGATGATCAGTCAGCTCAGCTATCAACTTAGACAGCCTATCCTTTTGTTCATCGGTATTTGCGCGAATAGGTGTGCGCAATCTTATAGGAGGCATTGTTCCTGCAACAAATGTAGAACAAATAAGGGATCACATTATAATCCACATAGACTTAATTGAAAAAGAAACACATTTTTCCATTCCTTTTTTTTTGTCAATGGTCAACGGTCAACGGTCGTCAACGGTCGTCAACGGTCGTTAACGGTCAACGGTGGTCAACGGTCAACGGCCGTCAGACCGGTCGGACCGGACATACTGGTTGGACTAGTCGGCCCGGTTTGGGCGAACCGACAGCACGTGTTGCGCGCGTGCCGACGTCCGCGGTTTGGGTCGGGTCGGGTCGGGTCGCCGGTTGGGTCGCCGGTCGGTGACCGCCTGGCGAAAACGTCGTGCTGACGTCATCACGTCGGTCCGCGGACCGGTGCGTGCTGGTTCGTTGGCCGGCAGCGAGCATGTGCCAGTTTGCCAATCGGCGCGTGTCACACGCGCTGGGCGAGGCAGCGCTTCTGGGCGCATCGCGCCCACGCGCAGCGGCTTCCGGCTGCGCGTGTGGGCGAGTGCGGCGTCTCCCGACGGTGCTCGACATATCGCCAGACTCGTCTCGACATCGCCTTGCTTTTTATGCCATTAGAATTTGATTTCGACTTACGAAAAGTCGGAAAAATGGCCGAACAGTGCTCGGGTGTCGGGATTTCTCGCCTCGATCCGTACGGCCGAAATTTTTTTGCGAAAAATCAATCAAAAACATCAAACAGGTCAGGAAAAACGTGAACTAGGGCTCTGATACCAATGTTGGGAATAAAGAATCCCCGAAAACTGGATTCAACACTAAATCAAACCCCTAAATCAATGCGGAAGACGAGCCCGGGAAAAACAACACGTATCACCGATCTTAAAGCACACCACGGATTCGAGCGTACCTTTTAGCCATAGATTAGACAACAACGCCAATGGAGGAAGAGAAATTAGGCCCTGTTCAATCCAAGGAAGCAAAATCCTTCGAGCGTTTCACTGGTTTCGCTTTGAAGAACAACGAGAGAGAGAGAGAAAGCGTAGAGAGGAAACATACGTCTTTTTCTTTAAACAAAACGGTGTCTTTTTCTCTCTCTCTCCTCCCTTTTATACCTCTATCTTTCCACAGGCCCTATTCCTGTGGGTCGGCCTTTCTGGGCCCAACTTGGGTGGATGGGCCTTAAGCCCAATACTAATAAAGCCTTCAGTTAGGATAATCAAACAATAGTCCCTCTATTTTTTTTTTTCACAGAAAATCATAATTGTCATTTTTATCTTTTATATGGTCCTAATATATTTTAAATTGAATTAAAAGATCACTGCAGGGTGTGAATCCATCCGATGCGTCATCGAGTCCCCAACATAAGATCTGTAGATTTTCAAACACCAATTTCCTTTTCACATGCATTTAGATGTCCAATTGACCTAATCCAAATTAATTAGAGGTTACTCCAATTTGGTGTTTTAAGATTATGATTGTGTTTGTATATTGTCGATTACCTAAACCTAGGATTTCAAGGTGCTATCAGTTGGCGAATTGTAGTTCATAAAGTTGGAAATTTCTTTTTAGTAAACAAAAATTCGAGAAATAATTGAGATTGGACCTAAAGTTAGGGCTCTTTTGAAATGTGGTCCTTTATAGAAATACTCAATAGAGATCCTTCATTATAGGGAAGCCCAATTTCCTCAATGGATTTTGGGCTCCTTGAATGGCCGAGCAACTTTTATAAACAATGGCTAATCCCGTTGCAATTATCTCTCTTCATTTTCTTTTTGTAAAATATTCCCAAATATAATTTTAAGTATGCTTGAAGTGATCAGTTACTAAAAGATAACTTGATGGCTGAAAATAAAAGACAATGTAACTTTTTTTTCTAATAAATTATAGCATGATGTATAATTTGCATGAAGTGTTCAAGATCAAAATTAATTTTTATAAATATTAAGTAAAAGATAAATATCGATAGAGTAACTAGTTTTAGCTGTTGTTGAAGAAAACAATCACAAAAGGAATTAAAATGATTCACTAGCTGAGAAGCGATTGTTGAAGATGGATGAGTTTCCCGCAATGGAAAAAGGTCGAAGACAACTCATGATGCATTTTTATTGAATCTCTATTTTGTCCTATATTTAATATCAATTTATTATACTGATTTTTTTTTTTAAATATGAAAACTAGTATCATAAAAGTCAATCGGCTTTATCTATCACCGCTTTCGGTGAATCCGTGATATGATATGTTCACTAACTATTTAAATATTGTACATAATAGTTTTTCAAATGGGTTCCTTATGAGTGATAATTCTATCTGTGTATAAAAATAATCAAGTTATAATGAGTAACGACTACATGAGATCAAAAAGTAATATTTGGGTGTGAAACTGTAGAAGATTCCCTCTAAGATCTAGTAGTTATATCAAATTGATCATTTATGCAAAATATGATATGACTTACACAAATAAGAACATAGTTGAATGGTAAGATCATAACAATACAATTGTCAACAAGTCCTAAAAAGGTATTAAGTCTTAAAATATTCATCTGGTTCAATTAATTCCTAAAAATATATTAAAAATATAATCAGGTCCTAAAACTTATGTTGAAAAGTGAAATTTAAGGATGTCATATAGGTTATTTTGGGATAAATGCACTGGAAATCCTAAAACTTGTCACGGAAGTGTAATTGAGTCTTAAATTTTCAAAAAGTGTAATCATGTCCTAAAACTTATTTTGAAAGTGTGATAAAGTCTTTAAACTTTTAAAAAGTGCAATCAACAGAATAACTTTGATTAGACCAACTTGATTAGTTTGAGGATTTGATTATATTTTAAAAAAAAATTAGGACTCAATTGCACTTTTGACAATATTTATGATTTAATTGTATTTTTTGAAAATTTTAGAACTCAATTACATTTCTATGACCAATTTTAGGGCTTCCAATATACTTATCCGTCATTTCTTAGTGACATGTAGGCAATTTCATGTGATTATTCATTGAAAGATTTTGATTGTACTTTTTAAAGAAAAAGGTCCAAGACTTAATTGAATAAATTAAAGAGTTAATACTATAAAAAAAAACCTCCAAATTAGCACACCTATGATAATTTTACTTCAAACTAATTCTTTATATTACAAAAATCCATAAATTAGTATGTTTGTGACAAATTTATCTTTTTTCTGTTTCCATTAAGTTTAACCATCAAATTGTTAAATTGGATGACGTGACAGTTAATGAGTACACCATTTTGGGGTTTTATTTTCCGTTTGTTATAATTATATTGGTTTGTGGGTTTTTGCGGTATTAATCCAATTTAACATAAATAAATGAAGGATAAATTTATTACAAATGTATCGATTTGAAGTTTTTGGTAGATTTGCAGTAAATTTGTCATAAGTGTATTAATCTTGGATTTTTTATGTAAAAAAAATTAGTTTTGGATAATTTATCATATGTATACTAGTTTGGGATTTTTCGTGGTATTAACCCTAAATTAAAATGTTTTGGATTTAGGACTTTTGGTGCATTATCCCACAACACAATCTAAAGGGTCAAAATCCAACATGCAGCCATGGTGGCAATCCCTAACACGACGCAAGAAAATAATATGAACATAGAGCAAATTTAGAAAGTGAAATCGAAACTCGGTAAGGCAGACTAAACTTAAAACTCAAACAAATTGATTCGCTCGCCTAAGCAGTTGTACCGAAATATTCTTGTGATGACATTGTAATCAATACGAGTGCAATGCAAAAACAAGCATTGTCCGGTCCTAATTGGAATGGGGACTGGCATCCCGTATGGGCACACGTCGCTAGCGAGTAGCGGGTTTTGTTCCTTTTCTCTCCTTCCATGTGCTCTATCAAATCCTTGCCTTCTTCCCAGAACCCTCAAAATCTCGTCGCGATGTGGTGAGTGCCTGTTCCTTTTATCCTCGGCCAACTTTTGACTTTGGAATAGGAATTCTTCCTTGTTTTTTTTTTTTCCTTTTTTTTTCCTGTTCTCTTCTAAGAAATCACTAACCACAAAACGATCCTCCAAGCAAAGACAAGAACAAAATGGATGGCTGTGGACTTCTTGCATCAACACTCACGCACCGCCCCTCCCATCCCCCATGGCACGTAATAATGCCTTTGATCAAGCGAAATGGTCGGATGATGCTCTTGAAGGACCACACGCCTTCGACAACACGCCTTCGACCCATTCAACCGGCCTCGGAGCAATGGAGGATCCAACAAGTTTCATTGGTTTCTTGCAAGAGAAGTGGGCTATAGTGCATATTCTGTCTTAACCATATGCGTGCATCCTGCTGCGATACTAAAAAAGCATTGAATACTTTATGCTTATGGCATAGCTTTATAGGGTGTGCTAGCCTCATTTAATGCAAGAGGTCCACCACCACGTATGATGAGTGAAAGGTTCGGGCATGGTCTGGTGCATGCAAGCCCAATTCAAATGCACCGTTAGATGAGGTGGATTGCACATGAGTTTCATATGATCTGACAGTCCTTGTGCTCTAGGTCATATATGCCGAGCTCATGCAATAACAGTCAATGATCCTCATCCTTTATCCTCATATGCAGTTTTTTCTCCTTTTCTTTTCTATTTATCTAAATTATAGACTTGAAAACCACTTGGGTACTTGATTCTCGAGAGATTTCCAATGGGGTCCTGAGAGACTTTCGATGGAGGAATTGGAGGAAACTTAAACCGTGTGTAAACTATTCTAAATCAAGGTACTTGCATACGTTCAAAGTTTGGAGTCAGTAGTTTGATGAGCCCTGTAGGCATGGAGTTCTAGGTAGTAGAGAGTCACACTTGTGTTTTGGATTAAAAGAGAGAGAGAAGATATTCCATGATTTACAAAATGTCACGTCTTGATACTCTAAGTGCGTACCCATCTCTCTATGGTCGATTAAAAAGCGACGTCTTATAACGCATCGCCGACCCAATCATTTTAATGCACATGCGGAATCAAACAAATAATCCCCGGATAACAATTCAATGGGATAAAAAAATAGAGCCATAAATTTTATCAAAACCAATTCACACATTTATATATATATATATATATATATATATATATATATATATATATATATATATTACTAGCTGTTATTTACACGGTCTACAAAAAGGTTGATTCTCAAAACTAGTTGTCCTATGACCAACTATTCAGAGTCGTTTACTGATCCATTAGTGTCCATGGGATCTGGGTGAGAGGGTGGGTCCTCCACTTCACCATCAGGAGGGTTAGCTGGATTCTCATCTTGACCAGCATCAATCACCTCAGTAGGGATATCAAAACTCATAAGGGGGCCTAGCCTAACACCATACGGAGTGGTGTGGAACCATTCTCTGAATTGATTAGATATCTCCTGATGTGGAACCTCTTTAACCCAGACTGTGGTTACAACTAGCTCATAAATCCAAACACCTCTGGGATTGGGGAAAATAGAGACCTGCTCAGTCACTCTCATGGGACGACCATGCTGCCCTAGGGGAATCGACATCTGCGAACCTGAAAATGCTATCCCACAACCGGGGTCAGACAACATCTCAGCAAGTTCAACCCCTTAAGACCTGACTAGGAAGAAAATACGTCCTAAGGGCTGCCTAGGCACAATCGTGAGTTAGATGACTTACCTTGGCCTCAATTCCTTCCTACAAGTTAATTCAATTCATACAATCATTGAATCACATCATCACATTAAATCAAGAATTCAAATTAAGACATCGATCGATCGACATAGCCGATCCAAGACAACAAGACCATCACACGGTCATTTCAATCACTCATTCCCGACTCTTAATCACGGTCCAACTGGCATGACCTATATTAGGTGGTAATCACGACCCTGTGGACACGACTTGTGTTAGGTGGTAAATCATGACCGGATTGGGCACTACCTCTATCTGGTGGCATTCTCAACTTAACCCACATTCTTACATGATTATTCACCCACAGTCCATGACATTGAGCTTCATACTTAATTTCCTCAATTAATATAACGTCATGACCTATTTTCTTCGTATTCAAAATACCCAATAAAAAAATTATCGTGTGTGGGTACACGATCGACTTTAATCAAAATACAATATTTTTACTTTAGAAAATTCCACTATCTTAGCAGTCCAAAAATACATTTTCGGCGTTGTAGATCAACACCTGGTGATTTTCTAATTAATTACTGAAATTAATTAATTTTGAAATAAATACCCTTAATTACCAATCGCACTCAATTTGCACCAAATAACAGTCAATTAAATAAACAGATCACACCACTGCAATCAGCATAAAATTCCGGTCACCGACTATCCCGGTCTAGTTTTCAAAAAAAAAATAAATAATTAAATAATTACGAAAATTAATTATTAAATACTAAAATTGCAAACTTAGGCCCGTAAAGTCTAATTGAAAGCCGAGACGGATCTGGAAAATATCCGAATCACTCTAGATAAATGCTAGAGCTTGTCTAGGCCCTAATTGCACTAAACTATCCACCTAACATACATTGATAATTAAGTAAATTGCTAATCTAATCTAACTATCCACTTAAACCATGCTTAACTTAAATTAATCAACCATTAAGCATCATTAACTTACTAAGTGAGAATTAGTGAGTTAAACTCACTTGATTAATGATCTGCTTGGATCAAAATGACGGGGTCGCGGTGAGGAACGACAACCTCCAAAGCAGGATCGCCAAGCGGCGCCGGGACGGGCTCAAAAATAGGTCTTGATGTCCACAAACCCCTGCTGGTTTTGGTTTCAGATTTGGGCCCGAGGAGTTGCAATGGTGGCTGGTTCAGGCACGGTTCGAGGCTAGGTTTGGTGGCCGCGGGTGGTGGTGCGGGCTTGGCTTGAGGGTTGAAGTTCACGGACTAATGGGCTTGCTGTTTGGATGGAGATGGACATGTGATGATGCTGCTGGGCCGCAAGGATGGGCTGACTTGGGCGGATGGATGAAGCGGCTTCGGGCAGGCCTAACATCGTGGCCGAAGAAGGAACAAACGAAGGAAGATGGGTGGTGGAATACGTGTGGCGTGGCAAGGAATTTCGGTGGGGGTAAACGTGGGGCTGCAGAATTTGAAGGAGGTGGGGGCGTCGGTGGGGCAGAAGCATGCGGAACAAATGAAAAATAATACAGAAGCAGAAGAAGTCAGGGTGTCGGTGAAGCTGGCGGGGCCGAAGAGTGAAAGGGACCGAGAGAGAGAAAAGATAAGGCCGAAGCAGCCAAGAAAGGGGTGTTGACCGCAGCTGGCGTGCGGCCAAAGGGGACCGAAGAGGGAAAAAGAAATCGGGGGCAGCTGCCATGGGAGAATTGACTGAATGAGACAATGGAGAGAGAGAATTAGGTGGATGAGCTAGGTCCACCGAATTCTCTGAAGGAGAAGGTCGGTCAACGAGCAAGAATGTGTGTGAGAGAGAGAGAGAGGTGCATGACTTGATGAGAAGAGACCAAAGTCAACATTTTGAGAAGAAACAGAGGCATCCAGAAGGGGCTGTCGGCTGAAAACAAAAAAGGGAGGGAAACGTGCGAAAATAGAAGCACCAATGAGGGGGAGGAGAATTTAAATAAAACAAGTTATATTTTTACTCAGCTTCACAACAAGAATAATTGGTCATCCCAGGCCAATTTTAACATCAATTTGCACAATTTGAAGTCCTATTGAAGACCAAGATGAGACGGTCCCTCTATCTCACGAATTTCCCTCAAATTTGAAATTTATCACTTTTCTCGGAATCCGATTTTTGAACAAACTCCTTCGATCGAGGTTTGATTTAATGCCGATCAACGAGAATTTTGCAATAAGGTGGAATCACCCACACTTGGATCACACATTCCAGTCGAATCAACCTATCTCCGGTCTCTGATCGATTTTTAATTGTGCCGTAATGACCTTTACAGACTAGCACGTCGAGTAGTCGATTCTTGATCGAATACTCAAGTCTATTGCATTAAAATCCTTTAATGGCTTCACCTGATAGGTCTGTTATCTCATGAGTGGCGAACTCAGATAAAAACACTATAGGCGTGTCGATGAAAGGCCTAACTTATCCAATCGAAATCAGAATTAAATTTTTAGGATGTCACACAAAACATCTGGCTATATATAATCTGAAATATTAATCATGCGAGTTCCATCTTGGAGCTCATGTCATCAACAGTCCAAATGGTCTAATCTCCATAGTCTTAAGACCAAAAGCAATATTCTTCATCTTAGCGTGTAGAGTGAGTTTTTGCAAAATAGGCTGTGCATGACAACGTTTCTTGTTTGGGAAGAAATTTTTTTTTTTGTCTTTTTTTTTGTTTTTTTTTTGTTTTTTCAGAAATAGTTCTTTTCTATTTCTATTCAGATGAACAATTTCTAAGTAAAATAAGGTATTTGATAAGTACACAAAATTTCTACTCCAGATGGGTCAACACAAAACCATTATTCTAACCCTTAAGACTTTGAGGTAAAAGTCTATAAATGTGTTGGCCCTCCCTCTCGTTTAATGTCACAGCAAAGAAGCGAGCCAGAAATGGCGCCCTGTTATCACCATTCATTCCTGCTCCTTTTTTCTCTCTGGGTGTTCTGTCCCTTGATCCTCGCCCAGACCGTGGAGTTCAACTTGCCCCTCAAGGCTGTGAACCTCGGAAATTGGCTTGTCACCGAGGGGTGGATGATGCCTTCTCGGTTTGATGGACTCAATGGACAGCTGTTGGTAAGCTTTTAAAGATAAAAAGAGCATATCGGGTAATGCTCCATAGATTGTTATTATACTTTCTCTAGCATGCTTTTTTATCATAGTTTCGTGATTAGTATTGTCGGATGTTCGCAAAGTTTCTTCTCAGGTCCAACATGACATATGCCTGCACTAGATACAGTTTAATGTCTAGGATATTTGAGAATGATACAGTTACAAAACGATCATGTTTGGCATATGTCTATACTAGCAAATGATTTTAACATGACAGGTGTAAACTTTTGTCGAATTAAGATGCCAAATGTCAACAGAACTTGTTTCTAATGAAACATTTCTTTCCATCATTTTGCCAGATTTCTGACATACAAATATGAACTTGGTTCGACCTGTATATATGAACTCTGTTCCCCCCACCCAGTGTGTGCATTTACACTGTTATTTGTTTGGTCTATGAAAAAATCACTTCACTCTTTCAATGAGATGAACCAAATCCCATTTTCCTGCTTATGTTTCAATGGTAGGATGGGACTCAAGTGCAGTTCAAGTCGACAAAGCTCGGGAAATTCCTGTGTGCTGAAAATGGCGGCGGAGCCACCCTTGTCGCCAATCGCAATCAGCCCTCTGATTGGGAAACTTTCAGGGTGTGGCTTTCTGTCTCACAAAATTGACAATCGTCTTTAGAGAAGCTCAAAAGATTCACATGCCATCCAACATAATTTTCACTCACTTCCTATGGTGCAGCTGTGGAGGATTTCCGACAAAAAATTCAACCTCAGAGTTTTCAACAAGCAATTTGTCGGATTGCAAGGCCAAGGAACAACGGTTGTCGCTGTTTCTGGTAACCCGAGCGCCTCAGAGACTTTTGACATTATCAGGAAACCGGACAATCCCAATCGAGTTCGATTTCAAGCATCTAATGGGATGTTTTTCCAGGTAATTCCCCTGTTCCAGCTTCTATGACTTCTGCAGTTACTATGGTATTATGGTGTACATGACTGATCTTCGGTGTCATAGAGGGTTTCACGACTACTTCGTTCTAACCCATACAGTGGTTGACAGTGAGTGGTCTTCGATTTGACGGTCGGTGGTGATTTGTCATGAATTCGTTGACAATAATCTCTTCACTCTGACCATCCAAATTTCGTAGGACTACGTTGTTGTGCAGATTGTTGTGCAGAATAGCGCAGCACCATAGAAAGTTCTTGTCTGCATTGCCAGTTACACGGCAGAAATACACGAAGCTATCTGTTGTTAATTTATCGAACCCATCACGTTAATTAAGATCAAGACCCAAGTAGACTTTGATAAACATAAGAAACTGTCATGCATCAGTCCAATGGTGTTTGTATGAAACGCTGCATGGCACTCGTGTTGAGATCTACTGTTCTGTGACGTCGCATGGCACTCGCGTTGAGATCTACTGTTCTGTGACGTCTTACATGGGCGCTTTCCGCACTTTCTTGACGCTGCGAGGACGTGATGAGCACCCCTAGTTTGCTTGAAAAACAACAGCGACACTCCACGCAATACGACGAGTAAACTTACGTCCTCTATAAACCATAAACACATTTTTTGCAACGGCAAGGCCTCATAAAATGAAAGAAACGGTCATATCCGCAACGACATTACTTTACTCTTAATAGAAAGGAACTGTTGGATTACAAAAGCATTTCCACTCCATCATCCAAAATTCCTGATCAAAGATAATCGATAGAGTCCCCATATTCCCCGGTTATTAATTGGATACACTCACATTGATTTATGTGATTTTCTCTAATATAGTTTGGATGATCAGGCAAAGTCGCTGACGGAAGTGACGGCAGATTACACTGGAGGCTCGAGTTGGGATGACAATGACCCATCGATCTTTGAAATGAACATTGTCGGCGGTTTACAGGGTGAATACCAAATAACAAATGGATATGGCCCCAGTGCTGCCCCAAAACTCCTACGGGTAATCCCTAATTAATTAGTGGCAAAGTAAGCATGAAATAGTAATACAGTGACTAAATAGATCAGTAATCTCTAAACAAATTTGCTCTGCAGGATCATTGGAACAATTACATTACCGAGCAGGACTTTGAATTTATGGCGGCGAATAGTCTAACTGCCGTGAGGATTCCAGTAGGATGGTGGATTGCGTATGATCCGGCGCCGCCAGCGCCTTTTGTGGGAGGCTCGCTGAATGCACTGGACAACGCATTTACATGGGCAGCGTAAGCGACTTTCGATACTTTTACATCTTAGTTGAATAACTCCAACAGAAAGTGTGCAGTGGAGGATCTTTATAGGAAGCCAGTCTTTGCTTAAGTCGGTCCATCGAAGTTACAAGAATCTTGTGAGTCTAACCTTGAACAATTGAACTTTTCTTTTTGCAGGAAGCATGGTATGAAGGTAATAGTTGATCTCCACGCTGCTCCGGGATCTCAAAACGGCCAATTTCATAGCGCATCGAGAGATGGATTTCTGGAATGGGGTGACTTACATTGAGGAGACCGTGAAAGTTATAGACTTCCTAGCAGCAAGGTCTGGCAGATGAGTTCTCAATTTAAACAAATCCCTCATGACATATATCTCTTTAGTATTGCTGATGAATCGCAACCATTGGTATTGATATTTAGTATGCTAGATCTTATAATCAGATGTTTCATAGCATTCTCCCTTAATTGTCAAGTAGATATGGCAACCACCCGGCATTGGTTGCGATTGAGCTGATGAACGAGCCTCAAGCTCCGGGTGTTAAGTTTGAGGATCTTACTAAATACTACCGGTTAGGTTACGAGGCCGTGAGGAGTCACACTCCGAATGCTTATGTCATCATGTCTAACTGGTTGTCAGCCGACTCGCAAGAGCTCCTTCAGTTCGCGAGAGGCTTCAGCCGAGTCGTCATCGACGTGCATTACTACAACCTCTTTGATCCGATGTCTCAACAGTGGAATCTGCAGCAGAACATTGACATCATCTATAATTATAAAGCTTCCGATCTGAGCAAAGTAACCCCGGCAAACGGCTCCTTGAGCTTTTTGGTGAGTCCTACCATGTGGTTAGAAAGCAACAGGAGCATGTTTAATATAGAGCATACAGGTACACATGACGCGTGCGCTAGAGCACATACATGTAATGACATTTGCGAGCTAAATTGGTTTTTGCAGGGGAATGGACCTCGGCATTGGCCTTCGACGGGGCAACAAAGGAGGATTCGGGAAAGTTTGCCAAGGCTCAGCAAGATGTTTACGGGCGTGCCACTTTTGGGTGGGCGTATTGGTCTTACAGGTGCGAGGGCGATATCTGGAATCTCAAGCGGATGATTGAAGACGGTCTCATAAAGATCTAGTTTGATTTCCCATCCTCATCAAGCGGATTATGTCATCATGAATACCAAGAACAGATCGGTAATCTGTTTACAGAATAATGTATTATCAAAGTTGCCTTTCCGGTGACATTATTTGAATAAAATAAGATTGAGCTCGAGCATGCTTCCACTACATCCTTCTTTTTGGCATTCCAGAAAGATTGAAAGTAACTGGTTAGCCCTATTGTCCTTTTCTGGTGAAAAAAAAGAATATTCACCGACAGAAACTTCGATTTTCTCTCTCAATGGTGATGTCGGTTTGTCGGAGGAAAGATAAGGCCATGACTTTTTTTTTTTTTTTTTTTTTTTCACAATTCTGTTAGTTAGGATAATCAAACAATAGTCCCTCTATTTTTTTAACAGAAAATCGTAATTGCCATTTTTATATTTTTTATGGTCCTAACATATTTTAAATTGAATTAAAAGATCATCGTGGGATGTGAATCCATCCGACGTATCATCGAGTCCCCCAACTCAGATTTGTATATTTTCATACACCAATTTCCTTTTCTCATGCATTAAGATGTCCAATTGACCTAATTCAAATCAATTAGTAGTAACTCTAACTTGGTGTTTTAAGTTTATGATCTTGTTTGTATATTGTGGATTACCTAAACCTAGGATTTGGGAAAACCCTATGATTCAAGGTGCTATCAGCTGGCGAATCGTAGTTCATAAAATTTGAGGTGTTATAGAGTAGTGACTATACTGGAGAGGTTAGAAATAATATAAACGGTTCAAACAACTCTTTTGGTTAAGTCTTTGCATCTACATTATCATCCCACTATTAAGAAATTTTGGACAAATTCGAAATTAGAGTAAAAGTTGGAAATTTCTTTTTAGTAAAAAACCTTTTCAGAAACAATTGAGATTGGACCTAAAGTTACGGCTTTTTCAGAATTTGGTCCTTTATAGGAATACTCAATAGAGATCCTTCATACTACAGGGAAGCCCCATTTCCTCAATGGATTTTGGGCTCCTTGAATGGCCGAGCAACTTTTATAAACAATGGCTAATGCCGTTGCAATTATATCTCTTCATTTTCTTTTTGTAAAATACTCCCAAATATAATTTTAAGTATGTTTGAAGTGATCAGTTGCTAAAAGATAACTTGGTGGCTAAAAAGAAAAGACAATGCAACTTTTTTTTTTTTTTTATAGATAAATTATAGCATGATGTATAATTTGCATGAAGTGCTCAAGATCAAAGTTAAGTTTTATAAATATTAAGTAAAAGATAAATATTAATATAATAACTAATTTTAGCTGTTTTTAAAGAAAGTAATCACAAAAGTAAAATGATTCAACTTATCCGTGGGTAGCGCAGTTGGTTGAGAGTCTCTCTCTCATCGCTGAGGTTAAGAGTTTGAAACCATGTGTTGCTAGCGATTTAAGTAGGGGGCCATGGCGGTGAGTTGTTGTGCTAGTCTCCCCCGAGGTATAGGAGTCTAGCCCTTGGGAGCCGTTCGAGCACAGGAGCAAGTGGCAGAGTCCTCGGTTACCAGAAAAAAAAAAAGGAATTAAAACGATTCACTAGCTGAGAGGCAATTATTGAAGATGGATGAGTTTCCCGCAATGGAAAAAAGGTTGAAGACAACTCATGATGCATTTTGATTGAATCTCTATTTTGTCCTATATTTAATATCAATTTATTATACTGATTTTCTTTGTTGTATTTTTTTTTTAAATATGAAAATTAGTAACATACAAGTTGTTGACACCTAAATTTTGGCAACCCGTTTAGTCATTTATCGCATAAAAATTAGGGATTAATTTTAACCCCTAAAAAAATATAATTGCATAACATATGGTCATTAGGAGAATATTTCATTTGATTGCATATTTGTTGGGCCGGCGGTGAATGGATGGCTTTAAACTTTGGATAAGTGAATAATTCCTCCATGGTGATTGATATTACATTTACATGGGTGTCCTAAATTGTTAAAGTTGATTAAGAAATTTCCAGCATATTGGCACCGACATATTTGTGCGTTTAAGGGAACGAATGCAAAGGAAGGACAGCGTTTAAGCGGCCACCGATTCGCACATGGAGAAGCCCATCCACGTGAAGGAAAATTATGCGCTTAGCCATAATTCGGTCGACGTGGGGAGCAAGAAATCGACCAGCATTATTTTAAGAGGAAAGAATTTATCTGGTCCGATTCGTACAATATGCACAAAGGAAATTCGAAAGATCAGCATGAGAAGGGAATGTTGGGCACGTTCTACACTGCGGGCACACGGATTTGCAAAAAAGATATATCCCTGCAGAGAAGGCATTCGGTCAATGAGGAAAAGAAAAGGAAATAGAATATATTTCAAAGCATGCACAGAAGGAAACAAAATATGCTTTCTTCCCATGATAGTTCAAACCCTCTGCCTATAAAGGACCTTCGCAAACGAAGAATAGAAGGGGGCCACATATGTGCGAACACCCGGCCACACAGAGGAGAGCGATATACGTGAGGGGTAGCAGGGGAGAAAGATGGCGAGAGCCCGAAAGATGGCAGGAGCCCTTCATAACTGAAGACGGTGATGCAACGGTGACATTGGTGGCCGCTCTCGTGAGTGTGGTTTGCCGATCTAGTCAGACACCCACTCACTGTCAAGTTCAACTAATTGAAGCTTTTCCCGGCCACAATACGAAGGAAAAGCCAAAAGGAGGCTACGGATTCAAGTCAAGAGAAAGAAAGGCAACCGAGCCTTTCTTCTTGCCGGACCCGCGATCAAGTCCAGGGAATCCTCATCGGCATTCCGAGAGCTCATCACCATCGCCGCAACTTGGCGAGCTTCCCCGGTTCCTGGCCCCACTCTAGATCCGCCATTTCAATCATCACGGAGCGGTCCATCTAACGACGACCAGTCCCTGACGCCTTATGGGTCGCTGAGCCTTGCGTCTATAACACTTTTGCCCAACCTGGCGCCCAAAGAGTGAAACTTTCTCAGTTCCCTTGCAATATCAATTTTGCTCTTGACGATTACAAGTTATCTCGCAAGTTTGATGTTTTTTTTTGCGGCCAGCCCAACGAGCTTTTACGATAGTCGGTCATGTTTATACAATGTTTTACCATCTGCGTGCAGATTATTGGTGAAAATACAGCAACTTCTCGGTAGCCCGCTTAGTCATCGTGAGGTCCAGTAATGCAAACAACTTACTGCACCGTTGCTCTCGGTTCCTTGTGGTGGTCCAGTCCTCGCTCGACGATTGGTGACGGCAGCTTGCTGTGCCTCAACGTGTTCCACCAGTCGACTCGCAATTTAGATTTGGCAAGTTTTGTTTCTTTGTTTCCCTTGCAGGTTACGTAACTCTCACAATCTTAGTCCGCACATCCCTGGCTATCTACAAAACTGCAATTGAGATATCGTCGGCAACGCACGTTTTGGATGGCCAAGGGAGGATATGATGAGGTCTTCAAGAGATTGAGTGGAGCTTGAGACTTGGTCAAACAAAAGACACCAAATTGCGAGTGAAAGAATAGTGGGCGCACGATGTGAACTTGCAAAAGGTGAAGCTTGATAGCAAAGTGAAAAGAAGCTGAAGTTCTCAAACAGAATTCCAAATACTCAGTCTTGTGGAACACGCCCGATGATTACCGAGCAACCGTGCATGCTACTGATCGCCGGCCTTCCTCCCGGTGATTTCTGTGACCCATCATCCATCCGAATTTGGAGGTCACCCGCGTGACATCGTGAATTAGGTAAGACTCTCGATCAATTTGATTTTCATATATCTCGTTGCCTAATTCGTAATATCGCAATCTTTCTTTGAATGTTTGATCAATATTGCCATATCTGAAATATCTCTTGATCCCACATGAATTAGGAAATTTTCCTAATGTCGCAACGTGCGTATGATTGACAATCCGATTTCACGCTCGAAATACGACTCGCAATTGCACGGAAAAATTGCCAATCCGATCTCATGCGCGAGATATGATTCGTCAATTTATTTCCAAAATGGACATGGATGATATCTTGCCTGATTTGTTGCTGTGCTGCTCTTGATGTCTTATTTCGATATCTCCCATAAAAGAAAGGAAAAATCCGAAAAAAAAAATCTGAGTTAGATTAGATTTGTTTTATAATATTCATCATTTTAGGGTTATCCTGCATGCTTAGAATAGGAAATTTATTTATTTCAAATTTTTGAAAAAATGAAAAATCCAAAAAATGCAGTCATTTAGAATGTTAGTTCTTTTTTTTTTGAATTGCATGTTTAATTATTTGGCAGTTTCAATTTCGAATTTCATAATAAAAAAGGAAAATATTAGAATTAGGGCATTCTTTGCATGTCATAAATTGCATGCTTATTTAGAATAGAAATTTGTATGTGCACGTCATATAGAATTAGGTTAATGAAATGCACGTCATTTAGTGATTTTTGTTAGGATCATTTAATTAGAAATTGCCCGTCATTAAGATTAGGTCATTTTAGTTAATTTAGATTGCATATTTAATTATTGCATTTTTTACTCATGTCCTATAATTTAAGTTATACTGCCATGTCATATCATTTCATGTTAGATTAATAGCATGCATTACATATTGCATGATTTTCACTAAATAAGTGAAAAATAAAAACAAAAAAACAAAAATTGCGTGTTAACTAGAAATCATATCTAGGACTGTTGATGTGAATTCTGAACTAACAACGCAGATGCTTTCGTTGCTATGAGGTAAGTCCTGCAATTTATTTATTGCTTTACTTGAGTGTTAAATTGGTGTTTTGTGCACCCGCATGATAACCTCACATGTTAGGGAGATAAATTTAAATTAATTCAAGTTGCCTGCAAAAATATTTTTGAAAATAAAAGAATGGTACCGAAAGGGCATTAGAGAAATCTAGTGTAACCAAGTCCCCGTACCCATAGTCTCTGGTTCGTTGGAGTAAAGTAAATCACCCGTTAATCGACTCACCAAAAATAGATTAGTGGCGACTCCTAAATAAAATCCATATGCATGTTAAGAATTCAAACCTAAGTCACGAATTGGTATGGGCTTGGGAGAGCCTGAGTTAAGTCTAGACTTAACAATCCATTAGCCAAAACCCTAGGTGGTTCACACCCCCGAAAAATTTGGTCGCGATAGCTTGGCGACTCCACTGGGGACTTGAGTTAAAACTCTTAGTGGACTTAGGCCAATGTTCTTATTCTCTTCCCTAACTCCTTCGTTTGAAGTTTATTTTATTCCGCATATATTTGCCAAGATTTATCTTAAACACCTATTCACCCCCCTCTAGGTGTTTATACTAGCACTCTCAATTGGTATCAGAGCCAAGTGCTCGGTTTATAAAAGTGTTTTTACTTATGAGCTAAAGATTCTTTATGGCTAGTATGTTGGCACCAGGACTTATGGAAGGGCAAAGCAACACAATGCCACCATATTTTGATGGAAAGGAATACGACGTGTGGAAGAACAAAATGAAAGCATTCCTAAGATCCAGAGATCCCTTGCAATGGGATGTTGTGGAAAGAGGAATCAACCCCATTGCTGCGTCTACATCAAATAAGAATGGCAAAGACAAAGAAAGCAAACCCCCCGCTCCTATGTCTCGGATGGAGATGTCCAAAAGAGAAGCGCTTGATGCGAAAGCAATTTATTCTTTATATTGCGCATTGTCTCCTACTGAATATAATAGAATCTCTTCATGTGAAACAGCAAAAGAAGTTTGGGATAAACTTCATGTTACATTTGAAGGGACCGATCGTGTAAGAGAGACAAAAGTAAACTTCCCGCTCGACAAATATGAATCCTTCAAGATGAAGCAAGGAGAGTCAATTGGAGATATGTTCAGCCGTTTTACAGAAATTGTAAATGGTTTAGCATATCAAGGTCAACAAGTTTCTACCCCAATGAAGGTCAACAAACTCTTGCGAGGTCTCTCAAAAGATTGGAACCATGTCAAGACCTCAATCCGGGAAACTCAAAGGATTATGCCACTCTCCGTTGATAAATTGATTGGCACTCTTCAATCCTATGAAGTGGAGCAACTCAACGATGAAGATCCCGAAGGTAAGAAGTCCATCGCTTTAATATCTAATGCTGTTTTTGATGAAACAGACTCAGAAAATCACTTGGACGACGAAGAACTTGCTTTTATGATCAAGAAATTGAAAAAGTCAAGTACAAAAGGAAGCAAATTCAGTGGAAGAAGGCAATACCAGCAGAATGGACAGAAAAGAAAAATGAAAGAAGTTGATGAGCAAAGAAATATATGCTTGACGGCACATTCAGAATCTGAGTCTGACTCAGACACAGACTCAGAATCAAAGTCTGACTTAGACACAGACTTAGAATCAAAGTCTGACTCGGACACAGACTCAGAATCCGATGAGGAAATCGAGGTAAGCTATTCAAAAATTCCTCTCAAAGTTTCAAAATATATAAATGAGCTTTGCTTAAATCTCAAATCTTCTCTTAAAAGGATCTCTGAACTTAAAAAGGAGAATTGTCAGCTTAGGCAACAAGATCTTTCTCAAAAAGAAAATTTTGAAATTTTACAAAAAGATTTTCTACAAATAAAAAAATATCGAGATTTGCTTGTTAAAGAAAATGATTCTTTGAAGAAAGAATTTTCAAATATTTCGACAAGATTTTCAAATGGATCAAAAACATTAGAGCATATTCTTTCTAAACAAGTTCCTTACTATAATAAGTCAGGACTTGGTTTCAATAAGGAAAATAATTATTTAATTGATTTTCCAAAAGTAAAAGAGAGACTTAGACAAAGACCTTCAAAGGCATTTTACAAAAATTATTTTCAAAAAGTGTTTGTAAAACCTGTTGGTCGAAATGCTGTCAAGTGTTCAAAGTGTGGAGATTTGGAACACTTTGAGAAAGATTGTCCTAAAGTCTGGAGACCTTTTAAGAAAAATTGGATAAAAGCAGCATATTCTGCTAACTCTCATGGACCCAAGAAAAAATGGGTACCAAAGAAAAGATGAGTTGTTTTTGTAGGATATGAAGAAGAAAGAAGAAAGAGGATTTGGTAAGGAATTTTTTTTCTCAATTTGATTTGGGCAATAATTCTCATTATATTTGATATTCAATATATCATTGGTATTGAGATTTTATAATAATCATATTTTGCTTTATTGAAGAAAGAATCGTATGATTTGTTTTTGTGATTTGTGAGTTGAGATTTGATTTAGTACGTGTGATTATTTGAGATAATTCAGATTATTTTGTCTAATTTTATACTCTCAGATTTAATCATATTTTGCTAAGTGAAAATCTGTTTTACGTGATGATACAAGACATTCTTAGATATTCAAAGATTTTATTCTCTCTATTTTTATCGTACCATGACTAAGTAAGAATTTATTTTTCAAAATATCATTGTGCATAATATTCTTTCTTTGAGTACTCTGTTATGATGAATTAAGAAAGAATATTTGGAGATTATATATTTTGCTCTAATGTCATGGAAGGATCCAAATTGATGGATACCAAAAAGGAAATGAGTTGATTGCAGGAAATTCTTTAAGGGATGAACGATCGCAAATCTATGAAAATCATAGTGCAATCAGAAAATATCTCCTGCGACAATTGGTAATGATTTTTTTTTTTATCAATGGTATATTTGAAATATATACCATTGGTAAGAGAATTTTTTTTCCCGCCTTACAAATTTCTACGTGCATTTATCATGATTTTGGATGATTGTTTATTATATTGCGAATATCTTCTATCATAAATATAATGTATTGCAATTTTGGAACGTGACAGAAATATCTATTTTCCTTTTGCAAAATGCATATATGAAATTTATGCTCAAGGAAATCTCTTTGATCTCGAAAGATATTACTGCATATTCATGGACATTCTTGCTATATTCTTAGAAGATATATTATATCTAGCAAGGTTGATCCGCAAATCAAAGGATGATATTACGTGACATTTTTGCAAAGATTATTATCTGTTTGCAGGTCACAAAAGAATCTTCCATATGGATTTTGGAAAACTCAATCAGAAAATCTTGGAGATTCTATATTATCTTTTGGAAGTTCACAAATTCCATTCCTTGTGCAAAATTTTTGCTTATTGAGGAAATCCCTTATGCATCGTACAAAATTGAATAGTTCTGAATTTTAATATTTGATAATTTTATATATGCTATTCAATTTATCTAGTTGAAGAAATGAGATTATATATTATATGGATACTATTACAGCTTATTTGTGCAAAAAGTTTGTTAAGTTGATGCAGGTTGAATTCGAGAAAAGCTTAATTGAAGAAAATAAATTTTTGTCTCGAATTTCAAAATGCTAGTGATCGTTGCAGATGTTGTTGCTACAGAGGAAATATTGGAAAAATATTCTGTTTAACATGCACAAGCAACAATTGTTTCTATTTGCAAATATTGTCATGATGACAGAGGGAGAAAGCAAATCCAAAAGAAAAGGAAAAGAATCGTGATCATCTCAAAAAGGCAACAAATTGAGGGGGAGCATTGATCAATTATGGAAAAATCTTTTTTGATTGATCATGATCTTGTTATGAAAAGAAGGAAAGGTAAATGTGTCAGAATTTATTCTACAAAATCCAGTTAGTGCATCTCTTATTACCTTTTGTCATTAACAAATCTCTTATTGATATTATCATTTTATTATGACAAAAAGGGTACGTAAATTTCATGATGCATCTGTGATTTTTATTGGATATTTGCTGATATGATCGAAGTGAGCTATATTGCATATCTTTAATATTTGATTTACTTTATAAAAGCTGATTTTTAGAAATTATGCAAGACATATTTGTTATCATTCTCTACGTGAATCCATTATTATCGCGTTTTGATTATGACAAAAAGGGGAAGAAGATATGAATATGCATATGTGCTGATTGGTTGATATTATTTATTGCATAATATTGAGCTGCGATTATTTTCTATATATTATTATGTTCAATCTATTTGTTATCTTCTGATATCCTTTGATTTAAATTAAAAGCGTGTTTACAAATCTGCATATTCAGAGATTGTTTTGTCATCATCAAAAAGGAGGAGATTGTTAGGGAAATCCCTTATGATGTTTTGAAGATAACAAAATAAATCAAAAGCTACTAACATGTTTAATGGTTGAGTAATGGACCATGCAGATGATAGAACATGTAGGGGGTGTTTGGTTGGGCATTCCCAAAGCCCCTTTGACCCCCAAAGCCCATTTGGGAAAAATATTAGTGTTTGGCAAATTTTTTGGAAGCCCCTTTGCCCAAGTATGAGCATTTGGAATGCTCAATGCCCAATGCTGGGGAGGGGCAGCATTGGGCATTGGGCATTTGGGAAATGCCACGCTACTGTTCATCATTTTTCCTTGTGGTCGTCTTCTTCTTCTTCTTCTCATCTTCTTCTTCTTCTTTCCGGCCACCAAGCTTCTCCGGCAGCCACCGCCTCTACCGCCTGAGGGTCGCGCGTCGCCGGTGACCATCGTCTGGGGGTGCCGCAACGCGCGACCCAGGCGGCGCGGACCTCAGGCGGCGCGGACCTCAGGCGGCGTCGACTGGTTCCGAGCGAACCAGGCGACGCCGCCTGAGGTCCGCGTCGCCTGAGGTCGCCTGAGGTCACGCGGACCTCAGGCGGCGTCGCTTGGTTCCGCGCGACCTCAGGCCGCCAGATCTGGCGGTCCGGAGGCCAGATTCGGCAGCCGGACGGCCAGATCTGGCCTCTGCGCCTCCAGGCGCCTGAGGTCGCAGCGACGGCGTCGCCTGAGGTCGCGCCGCGCACCGCCTGGGTCCGCGCGACCTCAGGCCGCCAGATCTGGCGGTCCGGAGGCCAGATCCGGCCGCCGGACGGCCAGATCTGGCCTCTGCGCCTCCAGGCGCCTGAGGTCGCGGCGACGGCGTCGCCTGAGGTCGCGCCGTGCACCGCCTGGGTCCGCGCGACCTCAGGCCGCCAGATCTGGCGGTCCGGAGCGGCGACAGCGTCGCCTGAGGTCGCGCCGTGCACCGCCTGGGTCCGCGCGACCTCAGGCCGCCAGATCTGGCGGTCCGGAGCGGCGACAGCGTCGCCTGAGGTCGCGCCGTGCACCGCCTGGGTCCGCGCGACCTCAGGCCGCCAGATCTGGCGGTCCGGAGGCCAGATCCGGCCGCCGGACGGCCAGATCTGGCCTCTGCACCTCCAGGCGCCTGAGGTCGCGGCGACGGCGTCGCCTGAGGTCGCGACCTCAGGCCGCCGGCCGCCGGATTTGATTTTTAGATTTTTTAAAAAAGAAAATTAAAAGCAAAAGCTCATTTGGAATAAAATTTGCCAAACGGTATTTTCGCACAAGCAACTTTTCAATGTGTAATTTGCCAAACGGCCGAGCATTCCCGAAAACCCCTTTATCCTAAAGATATTTGCATTTGGCCAAAGACATTCCCCAAAAGCCGAACCAAACGGGCCCGTAAAGGATATTATCAAAATCAGAAGACGACCAGAAGACTGAACGTAACATATGTCCAGAGTATATTTTGAAGATTTCCAGACTCAAGACTCAAAGTCTGAAGATTGCCAGACTCAAGACTCAAAGTCTGAAGACTGCCAGACTTTAGTGTCAAAGTATGTTCTACATCAGAAGTCTGATCACTCTGACTAATTCCAGACTGAACGTGAATGATGAACCAGAAGACAGACTCTATGTTGAAGCTGAACCAGAAGACAGACTCTATGCTGAAGCTGAACTGGGTACAGACCTTAAAGCTAAATCTGTTCAGAAGCAGATATGTTCAGACCCAGATTGTAAAGTCTACAGACTCAGATTGTAAAGTCTATTGCTCTCAGACTTTACATCAAGACTCGACAGAACGTAACTCAAGCCCAATCATATAACGGCTAGTGATCTAGTTTGGATTCCACATCAAGATTGATTTGATTGATTCAATCTATTTGATTGACAATTGGATGTTGAAGACAAGATCTTTCTATACGAAGAAGCTTTACTTATGGAAACCAAGATTCCGTTTGTATGGGCGATCGGAATCAATTTGGGATTCTACCTTTGTCACTCAACGGCTACCAAATCTTCTAGATACAGAGCTGTCCAATGGGTATATTGGAAGACGATTCTCCGGGATGCTGTCCAACGGGTATATTGGAAGTGGAGGAGTATTTAAGGAGATCATGGACCGATGAGCAAGTAAGAGATGGAGCGTAGAATTTATAATTCCAAAGTCTGAGCGACCTTCGATCATACACTTGTTTTTGAGAGCTTAAACGTTTGTGATCGTGAGAGAAATACCAAAAGAGTGACTTAGTGAGATAGTGTGATCTACTAAGTGTTTGCACTCGAAGTTGTAATCTCTTATTGATTGCATAGTAGAATTCAGCCAAGAAGGCTGTTAGCGTGGGAGAGTGGACATAGGCTTGGATTAAGCCGAACCACTATAATTTCTGTGTTCTTATTTTCTTCCATAACTCCTTCGTTTGAAGTTTATTTTATTCCGCATATATTTGCCAAGATTTATCTTAAACACCTATTCACCCCCCTCTAGGTGTTCATACTAGCACTCTCAAATATGATTCAACATTGAATTCAATGGTAATCATGAAAATGAATTTGCAATCCCCAACACCTGACAACAATAGCTTGGATTGTCCTTTGTTTCTTTTCTTGTTGGGCCTTCGAAGGTGGAATCCCGTGTGTTCTGCGTGCGTTTGCAGAATTTGATATCTGCAGGGATTATGACATCTGAAATAGTTTTTTGGTAATGTGGGTCAACATTGAGCGCTCTGTTTTTGTTTTTCTACGATGAACCAAAATCCACGCGATGGAATGAAGTCTGCTTGCTATTTGTTTTGGGTATGCCGTCCAGCTATAGCGAAATGAATAAAGAGAATATTAAGTGTCATGTAGGACGATATTGGTGGGATGATCTATTTCTTACATGATTTGTTTTTCTTCCTTCTTCTTAATGTTAATGATTTTGGGCAGTCAAGGAGATCCTGATTGAAGTCCAAGCCTTCTGCATAATCTTTTCACGGATAAGGGAAGCAGCTGGGCTATTTAGGCTTCTCAAAACGATGGAAGGATAGATTCCTTATTTACCCATCAAATTCTTAGTTTCTTCCGAAAGTTGCATGTTGTAGATAATGATGGTTTCATTGCGAGATTTGTAGGAATAGTTGCATCCCTCTCTCTCTCTCTCTCTAGTTGTAATAGAAAACAGGAACATTTTGAGGTTCTGTGGCACCATCTGATTGGTTCAGCCAAACAAGCCATTCTTGCACTTTGATTGATCACAAACGACGGAGTCGTCAATGTTAGTAGAATCACACAAGTTAATATTATTATTGGCCTTGCCGGTCGCGATTTCGGGGTCATGGAAGTATTCTATCGTGTCAAATTAAAGAGCATATTGTTATGTATAAGGTTGATCCGATTATGTGCAAAGACACCTGCGATCACTCCATTAACCAAGTAATTCAAGCTGATGGAAATAATCTGCTTGACTAAATACACCGGGCAAACCAAATCGCTTTCGTTTCATCTCCTTTACGGTCATTGGCACCATTCTGTGGGCACCTCGAGCACTTTCGCTTCTGTAACTGCTCGCCTACCTGCCGTACAATAACCATTATTGGGGTAGGTCTGTTGAATGGATGGGTGGGATTAAATGGTTCAATCCAAATAAATTTATAGCTTGTTTTGACTCATTTTCACGTAGTAAAAATCTAATGATCCATATTCGGCTTGACTTGTATTGCTAAAATAATTTAATATTTAATCCAATCTATGAAAACTCATTGCCAAACTGAGATGAAAGTGCGAAATGAGTGAGTGAGAGATCAAGTGAAGGCAAGAGAGACTAAAGAAAAAGTTATAAAAATGGGTTGGGTTTAAGTAAGTTGTAAATTCATTTATGACTTTTTAACACTTATATATGACTTATTTACTTAATATTATTATATCATATATAACTTATTTAACATCCATATGGGCAAAAAAAATGGATTTATGAGGCATTTTAACAGGTCTAATCACTTCTATTTTTATGAGGGTCCCAGAGCATGAACTCGACCACCGCCTTCACTATGACCATCACCTCAACAACCCCCAATTCCATCATCCCCTAATGTCCCGGTTATATTTTACATTTTTGGTTCCGCTTCTTTGTTAGAATAGAAGTAGATTTCAATTGCTTAGACAATTGAGTGTTCTGGGGCTTGAATAAGTAAAAATTAGTTAACATGAGTAATGGTGCACACTGCAATTTTTTTTTTTTTTCTAAAGAGAGGGTAAAAACTACCAGACACATCCTTAACATAGTCATGCGTTGTCTAATCTCTCATAATAAAGTAAAATAAATGCACATGGTAGATAACTTATGCAATACTCACGGACAAATTAGAGAAAATTAAAAAAAAAAAAATCACAAACCTATTATATTTCTTGGTCTGCCATAGTCCAATCCTTTGTTCTTAGCCATACTAACATTTATGTCATTCACTCCTCACATAACTAAACTGGAACAAAAAGGTGTGGGTAGGAAAACTAGCAAACACCATTAGGAGAATGCCCAGCTTCCTTCATTTCCATTTTTTAAGCTCTTTCAAGAATTTCCATCGATATACATGCCTTACCAAATAGTCAAGAACCTTTTAACTTCAAGAAAAAAAAATAGCAATGCTTCCCAACGTCGGTTACTTCTTTATTCACCAACCATATCCATTAACCCTTCCCCCCGCAACTACTATTAAGGCAGTATTTTGGACATAGGGGTTATTTCAAGCGTAGTGTTTTTTTTTTCTTTAAGGGTGATTTTGGGGTTGATTGGAGATTAAGAAATCAATCAAGGTGTATTTGGAAAAGGCACACTGAGTGCATCCTCAAGAAAGATGTTCAAGTTAATTATGTTGATCTATTCCATCCTTGTTGTGCAGCAATAACTTTATGATCATCAAAAGGTGACAAGTGGCTTCGTTGCTTATCGTTCTAAGTCCAATAACTACGTTAAAGGCTCCTGGATAATCAGTTAATCATATCTAATCATATGCCATTTCCTCATGGCATGATTTGATATCATACTATTAGGTACATCAGATATGCTTATTTTTCTGATACATTTCGAAGTACGTAAATTAAAAAATTCCCAGTATGTATATGCTAATATTCATTATAACTAGCATTTGGAGTATATGTCCAGTCATTGAAAAATTTCATTTGTATTTTGTTGTGTGAAGACATAATTCCATTCACTTTTCCATGGGTATCTTGTCTCTAGGACAACTATGCATATTTTGCACGTGACGTAGATAGTGGGACGATTAGAGTGATTGACCATTTTGAATCTCGTCCTATAAGTCATGCTTTGAGTAAGAAAAACTGAAATCTCTCCTACATATCACATATCCAATATTAGGGATGTCCAACCGGGCCGAATTTATCCGGAACCCAGACCGAACCACCTGAAAAACATGGCTACGAACTGGTTCCAGTTTTTGAGAACCGGTTGGAACCGGTCTGGTTCCCCGTTCTGAGTGAAGACTCACCCGCGAACCGGACAGGTTTTAAAACCGGTTTTAAGATATAGTTCAAAAATAAAAAGGCGCCCCTAAGCTTTCTGACCTCTCTCTCTCTCTTTGAGCTGGTGCGATCCTTCGCGCACTCTCTCTCCCTCAATCGCAGCTGCAATTCTCTCTCTCCGAGCTTGTGCGATCCTGCGTCTATCTCTCTCTCTCTCTCTCAATTGCAGCCTGCAATTCGCAGGAACTCTCTATACGCAGGAACCTTAGATCCACCGCACCCTCGCCAATTGCCACCATCGTCGTTAGCCGATTCGCCTCTTGTTGGTGCGCCGCGGGAATGCAACCCAACTCGTTGTCGCCTCTCGTCTTCTTGTCACTAGGCCCAAACTTGCCACCATCGCCTCTCTTTCGCAGCTTGCTGACTCTAACACAGCTATTCCAGAGCGAGGTGAGTCCGAAATTGAATTTTTTTGGTAAACCCTTTCTCCCTTTGCTTTTTTGGGAGGGACGGAGGTTCGGTTCCGAAGGATTGGCTGATCTAGGCTTTGCGGTTGTATGTTACTGACCTAAAATATAAGATTGTTCTGTTGAGAGAGAGAGAGGGAGACAGACTAGTGAGAGACCCAATGAGCAATATCTTACGAGGCCTCAGAGACCAGAAGTGTTACAGCTTTGAGACAAAACAAAGAGGATGGGAATTTAGTGATACGGTTGTAGTTGTATCTCTATCTTGTGGAATAACCAAAGAAATATATGACCATGAGGATCCTGTGGGTGCTCAAATTCTTATATGACACTCTTGTAAAATCTGGCAGACATGTTTCCTTTGGACCTTTGGTGGGTCTGTGTTTTTGGGAAGTACCTGGGGAATTTCTGCTTCACTAGGCCCCTCAGACTAGTTTATTATGGAACTGCTGATTAAAAAAAATTTGTGTAGCTCGGTGAGAGAGAGAGAGAGTCATCCTTGTAGTCTTGAGGAAACTACACTTTGTATTTTAGCTGTGTGTGCATATTGAAGTCATGGAAGTTTCACATGCAAAGCAGTGGAAATTCTTCATGCTTAACCCATCTCCTCCATTTGACCAAAAAGAAAACCTGTCTCCTCCATCACGCAAGCGCAAGGTTGATGATGACATATAAATCAGACATTATCTAATCATCATATGTCACACCCCGATCCTCGGGCACGCACACATCCTTCTACTTGGTCGATTTTAGAATGCGATATCCTAGGATTACGTATCATCGACCCTTTCATTGATTAAGCACATGCGGAAGTAATTATAAATCCCGAGACAATAAAACTATGGGATAGAAAAGTAAGACCATATTTTTCATATTGAAAATTCATAACCAAACTTTTATACATAGCACAACTCAGAGTACTACACAAACTATTCACAACCTCACATGTCACTTTATCTACACACAAACAAGGGTTCACAAAAAGAGGATAGGCTCACAATCCTCATCCAGGTTGTACTCAAGATCATCTTCTGGATCCTCCACCGACCCTTCACCAGGTTCTTCTTGGGTTCCTCCTCTTCGAGATCTTCCACCTAGGGGCTTGCACTTGGTTATTCAATAACCAATGAGACTACATCTCAGTGAGTTCTACCCCCTAAGACTCGATTAGGAAACCAATACACCACATGGTTGCCTAAGCACAACACGAGTTGGGAGACTTACCTTGGCATCAGTTCCAACCTACAATTCAAGGTTAAACTGTCATGCCCCGATCCTCGAGTACGCACACATCCTTCTACTTGGTTGATTTTAGAATGCGATATCCTATGACTAAGTATCGCTAATCCTTTCTTTCTTTAAGCACATGCGGAATCAATTATAAATCCCCATACAATAAAACAACGGGATAGAAAAGTAAAGCCCTATTTTTCATATTGAAACTCATAACCACACTTTTATACATATCAAAAGCTAGAGTGTTTCACAACTATTCACGACCTCCATGTCTCACTTTATCTACACACAAACAGGGGTTCACAAAAAGAAAATAGGTTCTCAATTCTCATTAAGCTCTTCAGCTCCTTCTAGCTCCTCAACCGGTTCATCCGATAGGTAATCCTCCTCTTTGGGATCTTCCACCTAGGGGCTTGAAATTTGTTTTACAGCAACCAATGAGACTATGTCCCAGCGAGTTCTACCCCCTAAGACTTGATTAGGAAATCAATATACCACCAGGTTGCCTAAGCACAGCACGAGTCAGAGGATTTACCTTAGCATCAGTTCCAACCTGCAATTCAAGATTACACAAACATGCATCTTACATTGCATCCAATAACCAATCAATTCACAACAATTGGATCGACTCATTGATCAATCGACGTAGTCGATTTACATGTCTATTGGACCATTCTAGGTCATTTCACTCCACACCATACTTTATAACCTCCATTCGGGTACTCAGTCACAGAGCCAGATGAATGCTTTTGGGCGTCTTTTTTTTTTTTGCCAAGGTGACGTACCGATCACCGAGCACGTGCATTCTTTAAGGTGCCCTTTTCGCCAGTGATATCCCCATCACCGAATCACATATCATCTCCATGGCACCGTTGTCGCCGATGTGCCATATGTAATGGGCAGCAATGTGCATTCTTTAAGACGCCTTTTTTGCCAGTGATTTCCTTAATCACCAAACCACATTTGTCCACTTACATCATATCTGATTGGTCTCAGCCGAGAATTTCCCCAATTCACTCTCACAATTATCTCCTTTTTACAGCTCATCAAAGCATCATCAATGCTACATGATCACACTCGGCCATCAACCAACCAATCACTCAATTCCATTCAATTTGGGATAAATCCCTAAAATTTCACAATCAATTCAATTCCATGCAATGTAGAGCTCAAATAAATAAACGGACTGCACCGCGACAATCAGCACGAAATTTCGATTGTCAGCTATCCCTGCCTTATTTCCGAGAAATAAATAATTAATTAAATGCTTATTAAAAATTAATAAATAAATACTAATAAATCCAAATTAAGCCTGTAAAGCCTAATTGGAACCCGAAACAGTCTGGGAAAAATACCGAGCTACATTCAATAATTAATAGAACCTGTCTACTTACTAAATGCACTATCAATTTAACTAACATGCATCACGATTAACTAATATATTCTAATCTAACCACATAATCCTAATTAATTACACTAATTAACCCTCAGGCATCATTAGTCTACTAAGAAAGCATTAGTGAGTAAAACTCACTTGCGCAAAGCGAAGACCGGGACATTGCGACGACGATGTAATGGCAGCTGAACTTGGGTAGGGCCAAGAACTTTGCAAGCCCGCAGAAACTATGGACTTGGGCCTGCTGAAAATCTTGGGCTTCCTTTGGACTGGGCTGATCTATGTGAGCCGGGCCAAGCAACAAAAGAAATTGCTGGCTGAATTCTGGCCTGACTTGTGGCCTAAATGGGCTGAGAAGGGCTTCAAATTCTGCTGGGCTTCTCAAGACTAAAACAGAACTGAATTGGGCTTCAACTTGGGCCAAATTGATGCTGTGCAAATGGGCTGAGCTGGACTGGCTTCTTGGGCAGGCTTGACCTCTTTGCTGGGCCGGAATTGCCTGAAGATGGGCTGAGGTGGCTGCTGGTTTGGGTGGGCTGAACGTGCAAAATGCTGGCCCGAATTCCAGCGGCTCGTGGACTTGCGGCTGGGCTGCTCGCACGGGTGAGTGAAGATCGAGGCAGCGAAGGAATTGCTGAAGCTGCAGGCGATGCTGGCACGTGAGGCGGCTGGATTCGTTGGCGTTGATGAAGAAGCAGCTTCGTCCGAGCTGTGGGAGACGCGCGGTCTCTCTCTTCGCTGAACGTTGACCAAGGGTCGTGTGGCGTTGGGGCTGTGTTCGAGCAACAGCGTTTGGTGAAGCTGCTTCGCTGGCCACCCAGGGACGAACGAAGAGGAGACCGAATCGTGGGACAGGTGGCCACGAAAATTGAAGAGCAACGTGCTGGCAGGAGGGCAAAAACAGACGAACGGCAGAGGGGAATCGTGAGTGGAGGTGGGCAGCTCATGCGCGGCTTGATTCGGTGGACGCGTGGAGCTGCTCGGTCTTCAAAGTCAGCAAAGCTTCAACTGTTGACTTGGGATTTTCGGTGCAGGAGATGGTAGAGACGTGCGGTTTTTTTTTTTTTGGGCTGGCGCAAGAACATTGAACAGAGAGAGAGATGAGGAGAAGCTGAGGAAATAAAAGAAAATGAAGGCAGAAGCTTTTTGGTGAGGAGGGTTCGTGCGAGGGAGCTGGAAACCACCTGGATTTTGCTCAATCAAATGGATTGAATCAAGGCTTCAAGTCCACAATGTTATCCCTTACATTAATAGCTTTGTCCCCTAATACTTTCTAGTGAAATTTCCACTCAATTATTCAATTTTGATGTCAATACATGCTGCCCTCACCATTGATCCGAATTCCTCAAATTAAGCTCTAACCCCATCCAAATTCTTCAATCTGATGTCAAAATTTGATTTAGGAAAATCCCAAACAATTTTCTATAACTCCCCCACACTCGAAGGCTCGATTTAGAAGTCCCAATTTCCATCGATTTAGCCCATCTGAATTTCTACTGATTTTCCGCAACGTCCGAACCGGTTTTCCGAAAAAATCCCAGAATCTCTGAAAATCTTCTAAGACTGAGTCGTGGGTCCTAGAATTTATTGTAATATGACAGAATCTTCAATTTCCGAAATCGGACTCAAATTGGCGGTTAATTTTCAATCGGCGAGCATTTAGCGTGACCTAGGCCATCGGATAGTTTTCAGAACTTTTTAGTGGTCGATTTTCTTCGAGCCACATTTAACCCACTCGACACATTGGCGACTCTCGATTGTCGTGAAAATCTCGAGGACTCAATTATAGACATAGGGTACAAAAATGACAGAAATATCAAATTAGTGCTAGTCGATGAGAATTTTCTAATTTAGTGGAGTCACCCACGATCGGCCACACATTTCAGTCGAACCGACCTATCTCTGATCTTAATTCGATTTTTAACTGTGCCGTAATGACCTCTAAAGATGAGCATGGTCGAGAAGCTGATTCTGATCGAATTGTCAAGTCTATTGCCTTAAAATTCTTTAGTGGCTTACCCAAACAGTCTAGTTATCTCGAGAGTGATCAGTTCTGAAAACAACCCTATAGACGCGTTAATGAAATACCCGATTAATTCAATAGAAAATATGTTGAAAATTCTAGATGTCACATATACACACATGCCTCATATATTGCATCAAACCACCACTCAATTCAAAACAATCGGATCAAATCATTGATCTATCGACCTAGTCGATTACATGTCAACTCGACCTTTCTTGGACACTTAAATAATACCAAACAATATTCCCACGATGGAACATCTAGTTGTCGAGACTACATACACTCTCCAAGACGACATGCTTGTCTACTAAGCCCATGTGCATTCTTTGAGGCGATGCATCAAGTCACCAAGTCCACGTGTCTTTTCCAAGATGCTGCACTAAATCATTGAGCGCACGTGCATTCTCCAAGGCGATGCATCAAGTCACCGAGTCCACGTGTCTCTTCAAGATGCCAAACGTACCTATTGGGACCACGTGCATTTTTTGAGGTAATGCATCAAAATACTGAGTTCACGTGTCCCTTCAAGATGCCATACTTAATTACCGAGCCCACATGCATTCCCCCAGGTGATAAACCAACTCACCGAGCCCACGTGCCTTCTTCGGGGTGATATATAACCTACCATTGATCCACTATGCACAAAATGCCCATTCTCCTAAATGACGTGCCTAGTCATCGAGCCAACATACATCACACAAATTAACTTTCGTTTCCACAATTCCCACTATGATCGGTAGTCTACCACAACACTTTTGGCACTAATAACCGCTACTCAATTATTCATCCATCATTTATCAAAATCAATTCAATTTAGGAATAATTCCTAAAAATTCACAATTAAATTAATTTAGCACAATGTAGTGCTAAATTAAATAAACGGATTATACCATGACATTCAGCATAAAATTTCAGTCGTCAGCTATCCCTGCCGAATTTCCAAAAAATAAAAAAATAATTAAATGATTATAAAAATTAATTAATAAATACTAATAAATCCAAGTTAGGCCCGTATCACATAATTGGAGCCTGAAATGGTCCAGGAAAAATATTGAGACGCATTTAATAATTAATAGAGCATGTTATCTAGCTAATTGCACAATCAATTTAACTAACATGCATCATAATTATCTAATAAATGCTAATATATTCTAATCTAACCACCTAATCCTACTTAATTAACACTAATTAATCCTTAAGCATCATTAGTCTACTAAGCGAGGTTTAATGAGCTAAACTCACCAGAATAACACGCAAATCGGTTCAAATTGACGGGAACGGCGCGGGGAACAACAACCTCCAAAGGCGAGCTAACTTTCGAAGTCTGAAACCACCTCAAAACGGACCTAGAAGTTGCTGGGAAACCCTCTCTGTTTTTGTTTAGATCTTGGTGGAAATTGAAGGAAACAACTCGGTTAAGCACGAGAATTGAATGGTAAGGAGGAAATAGGCCAAACCAGGCCATGGCGGGTCTTTACTGGGGAAGAAACACTCAAAACCAGCCATAGCGAGGCTCCCACAGATCAAGGACAGCAGCTGGATGGCACGGCTGAAGGCAGAGGGGGCGCGGCCAAGCACAGCGGCACGCGCACACGGGGAAGGGCGACCGGCGACGGCAGGGATGGTGGCCGCTCGGCGTACGACGGCTGAATGGAAAGCAGCTTCTTCCTCTGCTGAGCTGGTTGAGAATGGTGAGGGGAGAGGGAGATTGAGTTGATCAAATGGAGAGAGGGAGAAGAGATAAGAGAAGTGAGAGATGGAGGGCTCCACTTGACCAATTTTTCCATAAAAATATCATCTTCAAACAACCTCAACCAAGTAGAATCCCTTGGCTCTCATTTAACCACACACACACCCCCCCATAACCTTTGAAGTAGTCCACTTTGGCTAGGCATGAGGAGGGTTTCGAATTTTGGCTCAATCTTCCTCAAATGGCTTTTATAAAATCAATTGATGTCTCAATTATCAAATTGACAATTTTCCTTATCCAAAAATCCCTCATGCTCCTCAATGTTGTCATCAAAATAATTTTTTTGCTTCAATTGCATAAAACGGTCCGCTGACGACTTTTTCCCAAAAAGTGTCGATTGTCAGAAAAATCTTCTGAGACTGAGTCGTGGTTCCTAGAATTTATTGTAACATGACAGAATCTTCAATTTCAAAAATCGGACTCAAATTGACGGTGAATTTCCAATCGACGCATTTTTAGCATGACCTAGGCTACCGGGTAGTTTTTGGAACTTTTTAGGGCAAATGACCCGTGGTCGATTTTCTTCGAGTCACATTGAACCCACTCGATACATTGGTGACTCTCGCTTGTCGTGAAAATCTCGATGACTCAATTACAGAAACATGGTACCAAAACGATAGTAAAATCAAATTAGTGCCGGTCGACGAGAATTTTCCAATTAAGTGGAGTCACCCACAATTAGCCACACATATCAGTTAAACTGACCTATCTCTGATCTCAAATCGATTTTATACTGTGCCATAATGACCTCTAAAAATGAACACGGTCGAGAAGCCGATTCCTAGTCGAATTCTCAAGTCTATTGCCTTATAAGTCTTTCATGGCTTACCCAGCTAGTCTAGTTATCTCGAGAGTGATAAGCTCTAAGAACAACCCTATAGACGCGTCAATGAAATGCTTGATTAATTCAATAGAAAACATGTTGAAAATTCAGGATGTCACAACTCTTCCCCTCTTAAAAAAATTTCGTCCTCGAAAATTAAACCTTATACACTTTGCTAAAAAAGGTCGGGGTACATCTATCTCATTCACTCCTCATTCTCCCATGTTACTCATTCTGTACCATGATGTTGACAATCCACTTTGACCAATGGAATGGTCTTTGTCCGCAGACATACAGTCATCCACGTCCACTATTTGAACTAGGCTTTCAACGTATGACATACGGTCATCCACGTCCAATTCCTCGAAATTGAGCACGTGGGTCGAGTCGGGCTCATACTTCCTCAACATCAACATGTGAAAGACGTCATGCACTTGTGCCAACCTTGGCGGCAGTGCAAAACGATAAAGTTCCTATTCTTTCCAAAATTTCAAAGAGACTTACATACCTCGGACTCAGTTTCCCTTTCTTGCCAAAGCGCTAAGTTCCCCTCATTGGCGACACTTTCAGAAAAACGTGATAACCAATTTGGAATTCTAGGTATCTCCGACGCTTATCTGTATAACTTTTATGCCTGCTCTGCGTTATCTTTAATCTACCTTTGATCACTACTACGACATCTACTGACTGCTAAACCAACTCTGGACCTATAATCTTTCTTTCCTCGACTTCATCCCAACATACTGGAGTTCTACACACTTTTCCATACAATGCTTCAAACGGAGCCATCCGGATACTTTGCCGATAACTGTTGTTGTAGGCAAATTCTATCAGATGAAGCTGATCTTCCCAACTTCCTTTGAAGTCCAGTACATAAGCTTTCAGCATGTCCTCAAGGGTTTGAATTATCCTCTCAAACTGACCATCTTTCTGAGGATGATATGCCGTACTATACTGAAGCTTTGTACCTAGAGCACTTTGCAAGCTTTTCCAAAAAAGTAGCAGTAAACTTCGAGTCTCTATCAGACATTATCTTAACCGACACTCCATGCATTTGAACCACTTGACGCACGTACAAGTCTGCGTGTCTATCCAGACCGAGGTCTTTTCGAACTACAATAAAGTGAGCCGACTTTGTTAGTTTGTTGAATACTACCCAAATCGAATCATTTCCTCTTTGACTCCTCGGTATTCTAGTCATGAAGTCCATCGTGATATGTTCCCATTTCCACTCTGGGATTGCCAGAGGTTGTAGAAGTCCTCTCGGCTTGCAATGCTGGGCCTTTACTTGCTGACAAGTCAAACACTTGGCAACATGCTTGGCAATGTTCACCTTCATACCTGACCACCTATAGTGTTGACGCAGATTCTGATATATCTTAGTGCTTCTAGGATGAACACTGTAACTGCTACGATGTGCTTCAGATAAAATTGCTTCTCTAAGCTCTACATCGTCAAGTACAACCAAACGTCCTCGAAACCTTAATATTCTATCATCATAAATCTAAAAATCTGCTTTCCTTTTCTCAGTGTCCTCTTGAACAATGTTCTGCACATTAGGGTTTGTCGATTGGAGTGTCTTGATTCTAACTTGAATATCTCGTTCAATTATGAGGGTGGCCATAAGACTCGAGAGGTGTCCCACCTCAAATTTGAACACCGAATCTCGCGCTCTTTCGATTAAGTTCCACTCCTTTATCAGTATACGAGCCACTGAAGACTTTCGACTCAAAGCATCGGCGACCTCATTCACCTTTCCTGGGTGATATAAGATATCATAGTCGTAATCTTTTAGCAATTCCATCCATCTACGCTGTCTCATGTTCAACTCTCTCTGAGAGAACAAGTACTTGAGACTTTGATGGCTCGTGAAGATCTAGAATTTTTCCCTGTATAGATAATGTCTCCAAATTTTCAGGCAAAGATAATTGCTGCGAGCTCTAAGTCATGTGTTAGATAATTTTGCTCATGAGGTCTCAATTGGCAAGAAGCGTATGCAACAACCCTACCATGTTGCATCAACATGCAACCCAGTCCCTTGAATGACGCATCACTATAGATTTCGAATCCTCTAGGACCAGATGGAATCGTCAGCACAGGTGTGGTAGTCAGCCTTTCCTTCAGCTCTTGAAAACTATGCTCGCACTTGTTTGACCAAACAAATTTCTCTTCTTTCTTCAAGAGTCTTGTCAAACGCGATGCTAACGATGAAAAACCTTTCATAAACCATCTTTAATAACTAGCCAAACCTAGAAAACTTCTGATCTCTGTGATTGTTGTCGGTCTTGGCCATTTGATCACGGTTTCTATCTTACTCGGGTCGATGGAGATTCCTTCTCCGGAAATCATATGACCTAAGAACACAACATGAGTCAACCAAAACTCACATTTGCTAAACTTAGCATGCAACTAATGCGTCCTTAAAGTCTGGAGCACTAATCTTAGATGATTCTCATGCTCCTCATCAATTCTTGAATAGACCAAAATATTATCAATGAACACGATCACAAACTGATCCGAAAATTCTTTGAACATTCTAATCATCAAATCTATGAAAGCGGCTAGAGTATTCGTGAACCCGAATGGCATCACTGTAAACTCATAGTGACCATATCAAGTACGAAATGCTGACTTAGGAATATCCTCTTTCCTAATCCTCAAATGATGATATCCCGTCCTCAAATCAATCTTCGAGACTATTGACGCTCCTTGTAATTGATTGAACAAGTCATCGATCCTTGGGAGCGGGTACTTATTCTTAATCATTACTTGATTGAGTTGTCGATAGTCGATGCACAAAGCGCAACAAACCATCTTTCTTCTTAACAAACAGAATTGGTGCTCCCCAAGGACGCATTAGGACGAATAAACCCTTTATCCAGTAACTCTTGCATCTCCACCTTCAGTTATTTTAACTTAGATAATGCCATTCTGTAGGGTGCCTTTGAAATTGGTTTTGTTCCCGGTGCTAACTCAATTACAAATTCAATCTCTCTCTTTGGCGGTAACCCTGGCAATTCCTTTGGAAAGACATCTGGAAACTCCTGTACCACTGAAATGCCTTCCATTTTCAGCTCCTCAACTGTCGTATCAGGTACCCTTGACAACCCTCGTCTAACAAACGAGTTGCCTCTGATGACGAGATTAAGGGAATCAAGGGTCCTCCTCGATTCTCGACAAACTTAAAACTCTTACCGTCTAATGGGTCAAACTGAATCACCTTGCGATAACAATCTATTTTAGCTTTTTGCTTGGTGAGCCAATCCATGCCAATAATTAAATCGAAATCATACATGGCTAGGACTAACAAGTCAATATCCCCCACTCGCTCACCAATCTCTAACTTGCACCCCGAACAACCTAAAGCAACAATAACTTTATCTTTCAATGGTGTAGATATGCAAATTGCCGATTCCAATAATACAGGACTCAACCGTAGCATCCTAACATATTGCTCGGCAATGAAGGAATGGGTTGCTCCCGAATCAAATAAAGCATAAGTAAGGTGGTCGTTGAGTGAAACCATACCTGTAATCACGTCAGGCGCAGCTTCTGTCTGACCCTGTGTGATTGCATAAATCATGCCCTGAGCTGGAGGTCTTGGCAGTCCTCCTTGTGGCGCAATCTGAGAGACATACCCTCATATCTGTCTCATTTGTGGTGGCAGTGGTAGCTGCGATTGTCCTCTTGACTTTCTAGGACAATTCCTAGCTATGTGGCCCTGCTGGCCACATTCGAAGCATGCTCCCGCCCTCGCTAGGCATGGAGTCGAACCGTGTCGCCTTCCACAATTATGACACACTCCATTCCTACTGAATACTGGCCCATTAAATCCACTATTCTTGAAGGGTGGAACATGCGATTTGCCTCCGAGCATAGGCCTCTTTCCCTGACAAATATTCTCTCTATGAAAATTGGACGTCGATCTAGTTGAGGCCAACTATTCCATTATGCCTCTCTTTATCATCTAAGCTTGACAATAGACTTCCCGATAATCTACCAAATCCAATGGTAGTAGAGGTTGCTTCAACTCTGTACGAAGACCATTTCTAAATCTCCGAGCTTTTTCCTCAGGGTCCTCGATCAATCTTGGGGCATACTAAGAAACTTCAACAAACTTAACGCCATACTGATTGACTGTCATCGATCCCTAACGAAGGCGCTGAAACTCATCCATCTTCAGTTCTTGGGCATCACCCGGAAAGTATTGATTATTGAAAGCTCTGCTGAAGGTGTCCCACACCTTGGGTACTCTTTCAGGAAACACGGCGTCCTTGGTGGCTTTCCACCAAATGTGGCATTATCTTGTAGCTGGTACATAGCTAGTATCACCTTTTCTTCTTCATTGCATAATAGGAGTGCAAATGCTTTTTCCATGTCCTACACCCACTGCGATGCAGCCTCAGGGTCTCCAGTACCCCTAAACCTTGGTGGACCGAGCTTCTGAAAGTGCTCCACTAACTTATAGATCGGTCTTTCTACGACCACTATCCTTGGCGGACCTTCGACGTTCACGGCGACAGGTGCAATTGCAGGTGCGGCAGTAGCGGCGATTGGTGGGGCGGCCTCGGCAATGGCAACAACAGCGGCGGTAGCAGCAGCCTGAGTAACGGCTTCAACTACAGCAGCTTGATTTTGAGCCTGCTTATCCAATCTTGTTCCCATTGCTTCAAGGACTCGCATGATCCCTTTTATTCTGGCATAATGAGGGGCAGCGACCCCAACATCTACAGTAGGTGGAATCACTCCACTCGTCCTAGCCTGTGCTTGCGCTCGACCATGACTGCCTTGGGTCCTGACACGTATCGGAGCTCTACCCCGAATCACGGCCCTACTGGTCTTCTTTGCAGGAGTCCTCGGCTCCTGGTCACTCATTGCTCAGTTTACAACTAACCTGTTTCCAATTCCACAATGAATTAGAAACTGAGTGACCCAAAAAACAAACAATTCTAGCACTTAGCTACCACAGACATGCACCGGCTGTGAATTTAAAGGCCTTTCCTATCAACTATTCCATGGTCAACGCTCCCTATCACTCCAATCTCTAAATTTAGCTCTGATACCACAAAACGGGATGTCACACCCCGATCCTCGGGCACGCACACATCCTTCTACTTGGTCGATTTGAGAATGCAATATCCCAGGACTATATATCACTGACCCTTTCATTGATTAAGACATGCGGAAGCAGTTATAAACCCCTAGACAGCGAAACAATGAGATAGAAAAGCAAGCCATATTTTTCATATTGAAAACTCATAACCCAACTTTTATACATAGCACAACTCAAAGTACTACACAAACTATTCACAACCTCACGTCTCACTTTATCTACACACAAATGAGGGTTCACGAAAAGAGGATAGACTCCCAATCCTCATCTAGGTTGTACTCAAGATCATCCTCTGGATCCTCCACTAACCCTTCGCCAGGTTCTTCTCGGGTTCCTCCTCTTCGGGATATTCCACCTAGGGAACTGCAATTAGTTATTCAATAACCAACGATACTACGTCTCAGCGAGTTCTACCTCCTAAGACTTGATTAGGAAACCAATACACCACAGGGTTGCCTAAGCACATCATGAGTCGGGAGACTTACCTTAGCATCAGTTCCAACCTGCAATTCAAGGTTATACACACATGCCTCATATATTGCATCAAACCACCACTCAATTCAAAGCAATCAGATCAAATTATTGATCAATCAACCTAGTTGATTACATGTCAACATGACCTTTCCTGGACACTTAAATAATATCGAACAATATTCCCATGATGGAACATCTAGTCGTCGAGACTACATACACTCTCCAAGACGACATGCTTGTCTACTAAGCCCACGTGCATTCTCTGAGTCGATGCATCAAGTCACCAAGTCCACGTCTCTTTTCCAAGATGCTGCACTGAATCATTGAGCCCGCGTGCATTCTCCAAGTCGATGTATCAAGTTACCCAGTCCACGTGTCTCTTCAAGATGTCAAACGTACCCGTTGGGACCACTTGCATTCTTCGAGGTAATACATCAAATTACTGAGTTCATGTGTCCCTTCAAGATGCCATACTTAATCACCAAGCCCACGTGCATTCTCCCAAGTAATAAACCAACTCACCGAACTCACATGCCTTCTCTGAGGTGATATATAACCTACCATTGATCCACTATGCACAAAATGCCCATTCTCCTAAATGACGTGCCTAGTCATTGAGCCAGCATACATCACAAAAATTCACTTTCGTTTCCACAATTCCCACTATGATCGGTAGTCTACCACAACACTTTTGGCGCTAATAACTGTGCAGCCCAAGGAAGGGGAAGGGGTCATCTCTAGTTCCATATCGCTTAGGGCGGAGTCTTGGGCTAGTTTATAAAGGCTTGGGGTCCCTTTAATCTGTATAACACGTTTTAAAGCCGTGAGGACTCAATGTCCAAAGCGGACAATATTATACAGTGGGACCCGGTCGTTACAAATGGTATCAGAGCCGACTCCTGACCGCATGTGGGGGGCCACAACGAGGACGTTGTGCCTTAAGGGGGGGAGAATGTGACGACCCACACTTGGGGCAGTACGGAGGGATGGACTGAGATCGCCTTAGCAGTATACGGGTGAGGGCAAGGACATGTCTCCCGTCCCACATCGCTTAGGGAGGGAGTTCTGGGCTAGTTTATAAAAGCTTGAGTCCATTTAAGCTGTATAATGCGTTTTAAAGCCGTGAGAACTCAGTGTCCAAAGCAGACAATATTATACTGTGGGGCCCGGGTCGTTACAATAACTGCTACTCAATTATTCATCCATCAATTACCAAAATCAACTCAATTTAGGAATAATTCCTAAAAATCCACAATTAAATTAATTCAGCACAACATAGGGCTCAATTAAATAAACGGACTGTAGCACAACATTCAGCATAAAATTTCGGTCGCAACTATCCCTACCGAAGTTCTGAAAAATGAATAATTACTTAAATAATTATAAAAATTAATTAATAAATACTAATAAATCCAACTTAGGCCCGTATCACCTAGTTGGAGCCCGAAACGGTCTAGGAAAAATACCGAGAAGCATTCAATAATTAATAGACATGTTATCTAGCTAATTGCACAATCAATTTAACTAACATGCATCATAATTAACTAATAAATGCTAATCTATTCTGATCTAACCACCTAATCCTACTTAATTAACACTAATCAACCCTTAAGCATCATTAGTCTACTAAGCGAGGTTTAGTGAGCTAGACTCACCGGAATAACGCGCAAATTGGCTCAAACCGACGGGAACGGCGTGGGGGAACAATAACCTCCAAAGACGGGCCAACTTTCGAGGTCCAAAACCATGTCAAAACGGACCTAGAAGCAGCTGCGAAACCCTCTCTGTTTCTGTTCTGATCTTGCTGGAAATTGAAGTAAACGACTTAGTTAAGCACAAGAATTGACCGGTAAGGAGGAAATAGGTCAAACTGGGCCATGGCGGGTCTTTATTGGTGAAGAAACACTCAAAATCAGCCACAGCGAGGCTCCCACAGATCAAGGACAGCAGCTGGATTGCACGGCTGAAGGCAGAGAGGGCGCGGCCAAGCACGGCGGCATGTGCACACAGGGAAGGGCGACCAGCAACGGCGGGGATGGTGGCCGCTCGGCGTGCGACGGCTGAACGGAAAGCAGCTTCTTCCTCTGCTGTGCTGGTTGAGAATGGTGAGGGGAGAGGGAGATTGAGTTGATCCAATGGAGAGAGGGAGAAGAGATAAGAGAAGTGAGAGATGGAGGGCTCCACTTGACCAATTTTTCCATAAAAATATCCTCTTCGAACAACCTCAACCAGGTAGAATCCCTTGGCTCTCATTTAACCACACACACACCCCCCATAACCTTTGAAGTAGACCACTTTGGCTAGGCATGAGGAGGGTTACGGATTTTGGCTCAATCTTCCTCAAATGGCTTTAATAAAATCAATTGATGTCTCAATTATCAAATTGACAACTTTCCTTATCCAAAAATCCCTCATGCTCCTCAATGTTGTCATCAAAATAATTTCTCTGCTACAATTGCATAAAACAATCCGCCGACTACTTTTTCCAAAAAAGTGTCGGTTGTCAGAAAAATATTCTGAGACTGAGTTGTTGGTCCTCGAATTTATTGTGACATGACGGAATCTTCAATTTTTGAAATCAGACTCAAATTGGTAGTTAATTTCCAATTGGCGCGTTTTTAGCATGACCTAGGCTACCGGGTAGTTTTTGAAACTTTTTAGGGCAAATGACCCGTGGTCGATTTTCTTCAAGCCACATTGAACCCACTCGACATATTGGCTATTCTCGATTGTCGTGAAAATCTCGAGGACTCAATTACATACACAGGGTACCAAAACGATAGTAAAATCAAATTAGTGTCGATTGACAATAATTTTCCAATTTAGTGGAGTCACCCACGATTGGCCACACATATCAGTCGAATCGACCTATCTCTGATCTCAAATTGATTTTATATTGTGCCGTAATGACCTCTAAAGATGAACACAGTCGAGAAGCCGATTCCTAGTTGAATTCTCAAGTCTATTGCCTTAAAATTCTTTAATGGCTTATCTAGCTAGTCTAGTTATCTTGAGAGTGATCAACTCTGAGAACAATCCTATAGACACAACAATGAAATGCCCAATTAATTCAATAGAAAACAAGTTTAAAATTTAGGATGTTACATCATACGTATCTTTGTATACAGCTGTTGGAGTAGGTATGTTAAGAATATCATGGGAAAGCAACTTTGATGAACTTCAGTTGATTCCTTACAGTTCATGTCCATCATCAATTTCTCCAAAGCTTATGTGAAGATTCTTATGATTTCCTTGCAGGTCTCGGTTGCGCTTATCTGGGGCTGGTTGGCCCAAGTTGGTAGGTTTGATTCAAGGTCTCTAAACAGCTTGCACCCTTGAAGAATTAAAAACTTGGCCTAATCTTCCATATTTTGTTGGACTCTGGGATTGTCTCCCTCTATTGGTCAGCACAAATAGAGCATTTGGACATTGTTACAACTGCATGCTCCAGAGGACATATAAACTAATGGGGTATTGATTTCCATGTTGCTGATTATATGGTCACAAAACCACATTATTTGGCACTTAATGTTTCAATACAAATTAGGAGAATTGCGTTATTTTCTTGCATATTAATGTAAAATTCAAAGCCGTATAGATATCGAGTGGTTGTAAAACAAGTTCCAATGGAAACGGGGTTGATCCTGGAACTAGACTAAGCAGGGTGGTTCAAAAATATGGTCTTGTACAAACAGGGTCTGGTATATGGTCTAAAAAAGAAGAACCGGTTATAAGAGGGTCGGGTACAAGGTCCATATTTGGAACCTACTTATCTCGGACCCGATTACCCAGCTTCAAATCTTTAAACTCCATCATCCAATAGCTTCTTCATTGAAATCCAAGAAGATTTACAATGTCTTCTTAAGTTTTAGAGGGGTAGAACTACGTCACAACTTCGTCGGCCATCTCAACCAAGCTTTAATCCATAATGGAATACACACTTTCCGAGATAGCGAAGAACTGCAAAAGGGTAGCTAGATATCGCCGATGCTTATGGAGGCCATCGAAGAATTGTACATCGTAGTAATCGTTTTCTTTGAGGACTACGCTTCCATAGAGTGGTGCTTGGAAGAGGTGGTGAAGATTATGGAGTGCAAGGAGCAAAGGAACCTTACTGTTCTGCAAGTTTTTTATAAAGTGAAACCAAGGGAAGTGAGAAAGGGAAGAATGAGTTATCAAAGAGCTCTGGATAAGCACAAGTCCAAGTTCAGGGAGCATTCAAAGAAAGTGAAGAGATGGGAGAAAGCTCTTTCCAACGCCGGTTACTTGTCCAGTTGGCTTTCGAATGATGGGTAAGTAGAGTGGAGTCCATATTTTGTGTAAGAAACTTATCTTTACGAGTAAGTATAAAGATTGCTTTCACAAAAATAAATTAATTAGTTAATCAGCGCAAACATGATTGTAAGTATATGCATAGATGCTTCATTTTATAAATCCTAAAAATTCTTTAGTTGCTTAAGTTAAAGTTAGTAATATCATACATTAGTTGGTAAATCTAAGATATAGTTAAAAAAAGAAACAAAAATATGGCAAAGTATAAGATAAGTTGATAATTAAAAGAAAAATAAACTTGGCGAGTAATTCATATGAAAATTGATACTCAAAATTAGTTCATAATTTGATTGGAGAAAAATATGTAAGCCACTCTAATTAAAATTAGCAATTTGATTGGAAAGGTTCCTTGATATTCCACATAAACTTGAAAGCCTAACACTTCTTTGTTTTAAGGGGACTGCTATTAAAGAATTTCCTACATCAATAGAAAATCTTGTTTCTTTGAAGGAATTGAACTTATCTTTTTGCAAGGATCTGGTAAGTCTTCCATCTAGTATATACAAGTTATAGGGATAAGTACACTATCAGTGCCATAAGTTGTGTACGACGCTCACTTTGGTGTCAAAAGTTTCCACCGGATCACTTAAGTGCCAAATCAAAGAAAAAACTATCACTTCAGTGCCACCGGCGAGAAATTCCGACCAAAATGATTACATGGCATTTATATTTTAAAAAAAAATTCGACAACTCTTAATATTATCCACGGTGGATGGCATAAAACAATGCCGTTTCCTTTTCTTCGTAAGAAACAACGTTGTTTTACCATTCCACGTGGATTACCTACAAAACGATCGTCGTATAGTGGATTTACTACGGTAAAAAACGATGTGGGCCAAAAATGGTGTTCGTATAGGATTCTCGCTTGACGCCACTGGCCGTAGCTCGCTGACCCACTGTCGTTCACTCGTCCACCGTCACTAGGCCACCGCTGTAGTTGCGCCGTTGTTCATGTTCGTTCACTGGTTGCGTCCTCAACTCTCACTCACTCAGGTTTGTCATGTTCTCTACGTGGGTCAATTTAGTGAAAAATTTAGGGTTCCGACGAGCAAGTTAGGGCGTGGAGGGCAAATTGAGGGCTTGGCTCAAGGGGAAAGTGGTGGGGAATGAATAGAAAATTTGAGGGTTTCGTCGTTCGTTCTCTTTCTTTTGTGGGGACCAAATAGAATAATAGGGCGCGGAGGGGAAAATGGGGCTCGACTCGGGGGGAAACAGTGATGGGACCAAATTTATTTAATTAATTGGACTGCTTCTGTGGGGGAAACAGGGGGACCGAATGTGATTGAATTGAAAAATGGGTGGTGGGATCTCACTTTGTTTATTCAATTCGGTTTCTTTTGTTTTTGTAAAAGCACCAAATTAGGGAGATTAGTTGCATTTGTTTCTTGACAACAAAACGACAAGGACTTCCATATGAAATTGCTGATGTTGTCATGTGGTCCCAACAAGTAATGACATTTGTTTTTTTTTCATTGGGTGCAACATCGACATGGATGCGAATTAGGTAGGCATCATTGTTTGCTATGGTGGAGAGTTTCTTATTAGCACTGATGATTGGGAATATACTGGTGGAAATGAAGGTACTATTTATGTCAATGTTCAAAAGCCATCATATATTGATTTTCTGAGGGTTTTGGTGTATTTTTTACGATTCGAAGTGCAAAAACTACATTACTGTGTTCATAGGAAAGAATTGAAGGATGGCTTGAGATTTTTTAATGACGATAATGGTATTAAGGATATCATTTACCATTATCTTCACGGTGAAGAAGCTAAGGTATATGTTGAGTAATATAGTGATGGTGAGGATGAGGATGATGATGAAGATGGTGAGGATGGGGATGAGCAGACCATCACTGAAAGAGGAGAAGTAAGGGATCCTATTCAAGCAAGTAATCAGGTTGGGGATGAAAGAGATGAAAGGGAGAGAACTCACATTGATAGAGATGAACAAATAGTGAGATGTCTTGAAAGCTTGGGTGAAGATTTAGGTGAAGATTTGGGTGAAGATGTGGGCGATGAAGACTTCATTGGATTAGAATGGGAAATTGCTTTATCCAGTGAATCGGAAGATGAATATTTTGCTTCATTAAATTTCCCAAGTAATGAAGATGATGATGAACTCGCACAATCAAGACAAAAGCAAAGGGAATTTTTGAGAAAAAAACTTGCACCTTCAGTAAAGAGGCCCGACCTAGTAAATGGGGATGGAGTTCCAATTGAAGGTAATAGAAGTAAAGATAAAGAAAGCTGCGGTGATGAAGTTGCTGGTTCGGAGAATGAGCTTGACAATGATGATGAAGAACCTGCTCGTCGAATAAAAAGTAAGTACCCTTGCTATGATCCGACTCTTGATAAACCTATTTTGTCTGTGGGCATGAGATTTGATGATGCCAAATAGTTCAAGGAAAATATTGTGAAGAACTCCATTGGTGAATAGAGGAGTGTTCAATTAATTAGAAACACAAAGGAATTTGTGAGAGCAAAGTGCTCACTACCCAATTGTCCATGGAAGCTTTATGGCGCGCTGAGTAAAATTGGGTCATTCTAGATTAGGTCCTTGCAGGAGGAGCATACTTGTCCAATTATCTTTAACAACAAAAGGGTAACAAGTGTGTGGTTATCGAAGCATTTTTTCAACACTATCAAAGTAATGCCCGAGATCAAGATCAAGAGTCCTCAATTTCAATAGTTAGTGAGAGAGCAAGTAGGGGTTAATGTGTCAAGGAATCAATGCAAGAGAGCTAAGATGAGGGTGATGAAAATACTGATGGGTGGGTATAAGGAAGAATATGTGCAGGTATGGGACTATGCTGGCGAATGCATGTTTCAAAACCCATCTAGTAGGGTGTGTGTAGAGGTTGTAGAGAGGCCACTCCCTGATCTTGGGCCTAGATTTGATAGATTTTATGTCTGTTTTGATGCAAGCAAACGGGGCTTCTTGGCTGGTTGTAGAAGAGTTATAGGATTGGATGGATGCTTTCCAAAGGGTTTGTGCAAGGAGGAGTTGTTGGCTGCTGTGGGGAGAGATGCCAATAATCAAATGTTTCCGATAGCTTGGGCGGTGGTGAAGATAGAGAACAAGGATATTTGGTCCTGGTTTTTCAAAAATTTAATGGCTGACCTTGAGATAACCGATGGGGGAGGATGGACATTCATGAGCAACCAACAGAAGGTAATTTCATTGTCAATTAATTCACTCCCTTTTAATATTAATCATTTGCATATTTTTCCTGACTTGTATTTATTGGTTTGAATTTTTGTAGGGACTTATTCCTGCATTGGCTGAGTTGATGCCACATGCTGAGCATAGAATGTGTGCAAGAACATATATCCAAACTAGTCAAAGAACTTCAAAGGAGATAGGCTGCAGAAGCAGTTTTGACAGATATCAAAGAGTACCAACATGACTGATTTCAGATTAGCCAAATAATGATTGTTATAGCTGACAAAGGAAGGTTTTGATGCACGCTTCTAGACATAAGCTAAGCATTGGTGTCGGGCCTTCTTCAGCGAAGAGTTCAAATGCGATATCATTGATAACAACCTCAGTGAAGCTTTCTGTAACGAGCTGTGACGTCCCAAGGCGTCACTTACTAAGCGCAAATGGAATTATAATTATCATTATCTTCTTGCCTAACTTGTAATCTCCTTTAGATAGTTTATAGTGTTTACCATTAAAGGTTAGCATGTATAACATGGATTATTTAAAATCTCAAGTTTATGTTATGAGGTTATCCTGCAATCACTCTACCTTCAATTCTAGTATTGGTCAAATCATTCATGCACATAAACAAGAACACGAGAAACTTCATTACTTCTTATCATCATCAGGGCTTACAAAATTTATCAACTTGGACTCTTTCCATGTTCATCGCCTATATATATATATATACACACACAACATGTACATAACAAAAGTCAGGTGTAAGGACAAAGGATGAGGGTATCTACTCCACGAGTTCCCACACCAGCCCACATCTAACAAAAACAAAAGTCAGTCAGCCTCTACACGATCCAAGGCGTCTAGGCACCATCCAAACCCACTCCAAGTCCTCATGCTCCAAAGGGTAAAGGTCTGAATATCTCCCCTTCATGGTTGATAAACCATGCAACGAACGCCATCGATGTCAAGTCCGCTCTACCGTCATCTAGCCATAAAGTCACCTCATATTTGGAGAAAACCATGTCAATGTCGGGATCATACACGTCATGAAGAGAAACATCAAAACGCACTACCCCCCCATATCGAGCTACTGGTGGTACATCCATGCTATCAATCTGAAAATGTAAGGTATGAGCAAACAACCTTGCCCAGTAAAGAATGATAAAACTCTAACTTAAACAATCCACAGTCATCAATATTGCAAGAGAATCATCAAACAATTTAGGATGCTAAAGGAAGTATATCACAAGCATAAACAATTGGATACTAACACATTATGTATATAATCACCTTATGAGCATCCATTTCTATGCTTACCTTTCGCAAGCTCAATCTCATATCAAATGTAATGCAACAATAATAAATGGACTCACTCGCCAAATAGAATTATATTTAGTGAACATATGATCCACCCTCGATCAATCACTAACCGGAATTCAACCGGCCCGATCGAGTCACTTTTGGAAGTTACCTCATCCGAACTTCCACAATATTTCTACCATGGGCATCTCACTCCGAGGCATCCCAGCATCACTCAACCGAGGTCTTCCCATGACCACTTGGCAAGGGGCATCTCACTCCGAGGCATCTCAGTATCACACAACCGAGGTATCCTTGATCACACACAAGAGCATCTCACTTCAAGGCATCTCAATATCTCTCTACCGAGGCATCCAAGACCACTCAGCAAGGGCATCCCAACTTCCGAGGGGCATCACCGGTATCTCTCTACCGATGGGTTTATTCACTCACTTATGCACACGTTTCACAACACCACACCTTTGATTAATGCATTTATTGTATGCAAAAGAAAAGACTCTAAGGTATCTATCTAACTCTCATGAACCTAGCACACGTGCGTGTCCAAATTATAAGATAAAACCTATTACATCATGTCCCATTCCACGGCGAACAGATATTTACCCCATAATTAAGCACTACGCACCACACTCATTGCACACACATGATACTATATGCATCTACACCTCAAATGATATATGAGACTTACTCTTACACAATTAACACCTATTAGAGGGTTATTAGACTCTGTGTGTGTCATATAAGTCTAATATATAAGACATATCATCTAATATATGTTCTCGGGTCCAAACAGTTTACTAACTAAATGTACAGTTTCGTTTCGGACACAGAAGGTATATCAATTCTTGTCGAAATATTACCAAATTTAGTATGTTATATTTAAGACATAGAATAAAAATTACCATGAAGAAACTTAAGTCTAATTCTCACTGTATTAAGAGTAACAATTGCCATAATCTTTACTAGTACTCTGTACCGACGTCCAGATTTTATATCTACAAAGAAAATTGTTTCACTAGCCAAATCTTATCCATTTAATTTCAAATTTTGACACATCATTCCTTAAGATGTGTTCTACAATTTTCATTAAGGATTCAAAGTCCAAATCTAACTAGGTAAATACAGAAAATTCGGATAATCAGTAAAGGTCAAACCGTTTCTCACAAAAACAGTATACTAGTTTTACTAAATTCACTTCTATCTCTATGTTTTTATATTCATATGGTTATAGCTACGTGTATAACTTGATCTTATAGATGTTCTATAATGTAGAATGGTTTCTTTCTTATTTCCATTAACATACATAAAGAAAAAATCACAAAACAGAAGACTCTATAATCGTTTTCACCTAGAACAGAATAGGTACACAATTTCCTTTGCTTCTAACCCAACTAAACCACTTATCTTTTCACAAACTTCTTCTACAATACTTCAATGCCTAATCACAGTAACTTAAGGCACCTTCGGCATGTCTTTCTCTAACAAATAATCAATCCACAACTCGGCTCGAAGTCTAAACGCATCCATGAGTTCACTCATCACAGTATACACCACATCCATCCAGTTGGCATCCATTTCTTCACTTCACTCAGCAAAACAGCATGCTCACACTTGGATTTTGTAACATGCAAGGCTAAAAAACAACATGCAATGGCTTCTACCTTTAATCTAACACTTACTCAGCTTAGATTAATCACAAAACAGCATCTACAAACTAAATCCTTCACTGTTTGGATTGACCCGCAAGCTTTCTTGATAGAACAATGGATAACTTTCAATTTAGAGCTATATCTTTCCTTACCTTGTTCAGCAATAAGACAACACAAGGATGCTTCAAGATCAACACCAAAATCTCGCATGCAAGAAGAAGAAATCACTGGTTTGCTGCTGGTTTGCTTCTGATTTCACCGCTCAGCCGAGAGAAAAAGAAAGAAGAAGATGAAGATGGGTTGCTCGGTTTTATATGGAGAGAGAGAGAGAGAGAGGGTTACGAAACTTAAGGGGGAAATAGGTCTACAAAGCTAATCCCTAGGCTAGACTAACGATGAAGTTTGCTAATGATTATGTATCTTGAGTTTTGCATGTCTTGGTTTGTGGGAATCAAAACCATGGGTGTCGCATGCAAGAAGAAATGAGAGAGAGAGAGAGAGAGAGAGAGAGAAGTGTCGTGGCCTCCAAGCTTGTTCTCTCAAATTTAATTTGTCACTCAAAATCAATTAGTCTCTAATCTGAGTCATTAGTCAGTTCATTAGTTTCTAATGTTTTTCAATTAATTTTCTTTTGTTTCTACTTGATTTCAATCCTTTTATAATTATACAAAGTCGTGACATAACATATCGACTAGTCAATGTTGGTCTATAAAGAATTCATTGCAAAAATGCTAAAGTTAGAAATTGATATTAGCATTATAAACATTAATCAAGTTATCATAACTATAATCTATGAAATAAAATCATTCGGGCCTAAATATTCATCTCTGACCCAATAGGCTTAATCCATAACAATCCCGGCCCACTAAACTAAATCTACAAATCTAATAATTCTGAACCTCGGCCCGCTTCAAGCCAAGTCCAAGCCCATAATCTCTCATTAGATTTCTCAAGTCCAATTCGTGTGGCCCACTCATTTCTCAAGCCCACACATTTCTAATGATCCATCGGGTTCACTTTTTGGCCCAATCTAATTAATCTAAGTTCCTAATGATCTAATTACACTAATGAAGGTTGGTGAAATTTGGGATGTCACACTTTCAATGGCAGAATTTTAGAGGCTGGCTGCAAACCAATCATCAGCATGCTTAATGATATTTGAGTGATGGTGATGACTAGACTGCATAGGCAAAGAGATGAGGCTACGAAATGGACTAGAGACTGTGGCCCTAGGATTACGAAGAGATTGGATGCAAACATTGCTGCTAGTAGGTTTTGCCATCTAGTTTGGAATGAAGATAATGGATATGAGATTATTCAAAATCAGGATAAGTATGTTGTCAACTTGGATAGAAAAAAATGTTTATGCCGAGCCTGGCAATTGAATGGAATTCCCTGTGCCCATGCAATTTGTGCTATTCAGATGAAGCAAGAAAAGCCAGATGATTACCTACATGATTGGTATAAAAAAAAAGCTCATACCTTGCTTCATACCAATTCATGATGCAACCTATCAGAAGCAACAAATTTTGGGAGCCAACAAATCATGAAAGCCCTCTACCTTTGTCGCTGAAGAAGCAAATTGGAAGGCCAAAAAAGAAAAGAAGAATACAACAGGAAGAGGCATCAAGTCAGAGGATGAGTATAACTGGCTCAAAGATAAAAGGCTCCTATTGCCGCAGGGAAGGGTAAAATAAGAAAGGTTGTGAGCTAAAAAGGCAGCATCAACAGCGAGATGTAATGGCTAAAGGTAGGACAGAAGGCCCTACTAAAGAGCTTCTTGTTGGGCCTAGTGAAGATAGGACAAAAGGCCCTACAACAATGCCTATTGAAGGGCAAACAGAAAGCCCTGCTATAAGGTAAGTATCCTCTTTACCTCAGTAACTTTACATTTCATATTCGATAGAGTTTTATGGTTGACCATGTGTACTGGCTTTTCTTGTGCTTTTCCTCTATCATGCATTTATAATTTGATAAGTTTTCTCTATTTGTTTCCACCATGAAAATGAGAAGATGTCTAATTATTCATTGTAGTTGTTCATAATCCTAATATAGTACATTATTGTAAGGCCTTCTAAAGGGCTAGAAAAAGGCCATGTTGTAGGCTCAAGTGCAGGGATAGGGACTGGAACAAGTAGGACAACAACAACAACTAAGTCCACTGTTGAGCAAATGAGAAAAAAAAAAGTTCCTATAAGTTGTACATCACTGTGTTTGTCTTTTATGGGCTGAATTTTAAATTTGTTATGTGTTTCTCAAGTGAGAAGACGAGCAGCTGCACAAGTTGCAGAGGCTGCTCCTCCATTTGTTGCTACTGAAAATGATGCACCACAGTGAACAAGAGAGGCTATTGGAAAAAGATTAAGGCAATATGGTTATGGGATTTACACAAATGAACGAATTGGAATGACTATTTTGAATGTAAGATTTGTAGGCCTCATGCATTTAATTTGTTGTACTTCAATTCATTTGGTTGACAATATCGCTATGTTCTTGTAGTCTAGGAGAACTTTAGAGGTACTTCTCTCTCAAGGTGGGCCAACTAAAAAATCAAGGGCGTAGCCAAAGAAAAGTGCTCCAAAGAAGAAAACAGTGGGTATAGTTGTAAAATAGCCATCCAAACAGAACTCAACACCAGTTCCATCTCAACCAACGATTGGGTGCGATAGTGATGATATGGACCAACACATGACACGTGCTAGAACAAGAATAGCCACCATCAAAAACAAGGAAAAGGAGGTGACAGAATGCCCAGTTAAAGAATTTGCACATCTGAGATAGCTAGTATAAGCACCTAGAGGGGGGGCTAAATAGGTGCACAAACAATTTCTCGAGATACGGAAGCGATTCTAGACAAACGATAGAAAGGAAAATTCGATCAAAGTAAAGTAAAGTAAATGTTAGGGAAGAGAAAATTGAACACAAGATTTATAGTGGTTCGGCTTATTCCAAGCCTACGTCCACTCTTCCGCACTAACAGCCCACCGGCTGGATTTCACTATGAACAAGAGAGAAGTTACAGCACATCTTTTCCTTGATTCCACAGTGTAGATGTTCTATCACACTTCCTCAAGGTTTCTCACAAATATAGAATCTCTTTTGTTTACAAGATTTCGCTCAACAAATGAATTGTCTAAGAACAAGGAGCTTCAAACTTTGGAATTCTTCTATCGTGCATTCTCTCGAACAACTGGAACGTCTTCCTTATATACTCCTTCATGCCTTCATACCCGTTGGCACTTACCAAAGGAATTCCTTCAATCTACTCGTTGGACGGAAACAATTAGGAAGATCATTCGAGCTATTAAAGGAACATGTCGATAACCCATCAATCATGTTCGCCCATACAATCAGGATCTCGGTTTCCATAAGTAGAACCTTCCAAGTATACTTTGCCAATCATCGGATCCTTAATCTTCGAATCAATTATGATCAAATAAAAGATTCCGTTATGTCATAACCAGCCAAGAGATCTTCTCCAGTCGATAAGGCCACATCCTTAATGAAACATCCAGTTCTAGATAGCCTTTCTTCAACGGATTAGAAACTGTCAATGAGGATAGACTTTGAGTCTTGAGTCTGGCTATCCGGAGGTCTTCAGACTTTAAATAGTGGAGTCTGCAAGCCTTCAGACTAGACTGATGGAAACGTTTTGTCAACTTCAAAACACTTCAAGAGGATTTCTCCAACAATCTCCCCCTTTTTGATGGTGACAAAACTTTCTTGCAGATTTGAAAAACTTTGACCTGTAAAACATTTCTCAAACACATATGCATATCTTATGGCTAAATGAATAACACTAGAATCTGCAACCACAGAAAATAGGTTAGTCCAATATGCAATAAAGCCATCCATAAGATATCAATAATAGTTAATAATAATAATAAGTAGTCAAATCCAAATCCCAAATTTAGTCCACATCCAGACACACAAGTCAAGTCAAAACAAACCAAACAAGCCAAAAGTTCGACAATTTAAGTTCAAAGTTTTTCAAGTCTCGCAACTCTCCCCCTTTTTGTCAGCATAAAAAGGTTGAGATGAAAATGGAGTGGAGTTAAGAATGCTTGGGAACACGAACAAGCTGGAAATCTCCCATTGACTGAACGATGCCTTTCAGCCTTTTCAAGTCTTCCTTCAGTTGTGCAACATCCTCACCCTTAGCATTAGCCTGAATCTGAAGAGAAAGGGCTTGGATTTGATCATTCAATGAACCCGAAGAAGCTTGTCCTGCATTCTGCAAGTTCTGAGCTTCGCATCCCAATGCATATATCTGACCTTACATCTCTAAGAGAATATCCATCACTCTGCGAAAGTCTGCTGAATTGTCAGTCTGCGTACTGGCGTTGGCACAATCTGATGGAGTAAATGCAGACGATGGCAGATCAGCATAATCACGCAGATTTGGCGAAGAAACATCATGTCCTTCCTCAGGAAACTTAGAGGCATAAATATCCTTCGGATCTGTTGGGGATCGACTGACTCCCTCATTGGTTGCAGGATTTGAGGACATTCCTCTTTTCTCTTGGTCTCCCCCTGTTTTCATGCCTTCAGGTGGAGAGTGCTCTTCAGGTTCTCATTCTTCTTGATCTCTTTTCTCTTCTTCTTCTTTTTCAACTCTCTCTTTCTCAACATCTCTTTCTTCTTCTTCTTCTGTTCTTTCCTCCTTTTCTTTTTCCTCTGCTTTTTTCTCTTCTCTTTCTTCTGTCCTTTGTTCTTAGTCTTTCTCTAGAACAGGACAACTCAAATTCTTCAATGCAGAAATGGTGAATTTTTCCTCATCATCTTCATCCGCAACGATGAGAGCTCTTCTTTTCTTGGATGGAGCATCCATGGGCTCCTTCCCTTTTCTTTTTCCTGCAGAAGAGAATTGATGAGATTTGATTGGAGTCTTCTCCTTAAATTTCTCCAATGCCTTGCTTAGTTCCTTCAGACGCATCTTAGTCACCATTTGCAGTCCTACCACCATATGATCGCACATCGAACACAAAAAATTTGCAGAGGCTGAATGTTCAGATGTCTGAATAACTTCGAAACAAGATCTGGATAAGGAAGTTGACCTCTGTCCTTCATCACTGCTCTATACATGTGGAACATAACAGTGTGAGGAAGTGAAAACCTTTTCCCAGTGATGATAGCATACATTAGCTTTGCCTCTGAACTTGAAACATCAGTCTTGGAAGTTGACTTCGGTCTGAGGCAATTGATCACAATTTTGTGCAGCAAGATGTTGAATGCACTCATCCTTGAGTAGGTAATCTTTTCCTCTGTTCTCCTGTCCTTAACAAGTTCCAGTGTAGTACGAGCAATAGAAACTTTGATCCGTTGATATCTTCCTCTCTCAACTCCTAACACATCTGCTAGCATATCCATATCCACTACAAAGTCTTGATCTTTGACACTGAAAGAGAATCTATTCACATCCAAGAAACTAAGATTTGAATAGTAATATGCAGTTAGTTGATGATAGGCCTCTGTGGTGTCAAAGCATAATTTTTCAAGTTAAAGATGACCGAAATTTTCCCTCAAGTTCACATTCACAGCATCCAGAAAATCAAAATCCGCACTCCTAGGGTTTATCACATTCACAGATCATTTTGTTCCTTTAATCTAAACAACTCTCCCTTTTTTCCTCGATTTTTCGCCGTAACTCCCATTCTTGGTTGAAATTGGCTATATAATTTATCATCATCATTTCCATCTACCGGATTAAATCCCCAATCACGAGGATCACTTGGGATGTTCGCAAGGGTTTCTTCTGCCACCCCTTTACGAGCAATTCCTAAACTTTCCATTTTTCGCAAAAAGATATATTCATTTCCATACCTTTGTCCTTAAGAAAATCATCGATATAGTTCAATGGAGTACCGGTCCCTTTTAAAGCCCGATACAGCTTATAAAGAAAAAGAGGGCGTTTGAACTCTTACAGGATCTGCATCTTCAATGATTTCTTCCTCTTGTTGATGAACAACACCTTGAGAACTAGATGGAGGAGAATGATGCTGTTGAGAATGTTGTGGGCTCTGCTGTTGATTTGGAGACACTTCTTCTTCAGTGAGATCGAAGTGCGTAGGCCCCTTACTCATTCGCTGTGGTCCCCTGCTTGCGATCCTCGAAGACTTTCTTGAAGACGACATCTTTCTTAGTCTTTGAAAGATTCCTTACTTGACTTTCCCAAGAAAGATGACAAATTTTTTGAAGATTAAATAAGAGAGGGAAACAGGAATTGAAGATTTGTGCTTTTTAGGGTTTTGGAGTTAAGCGAAGAGAAACCGACTGTATATAAGACAGTCGAAAGGAGAGGATACCAAACATCGTAATGGAAAGTGAAAAGATGCCTTTTTAAAAATAACTGTCTTTTTCTAAAAATGGTCATTTCAAAATAACTCATTTTTCTAAAGGAACGATGCAATAATCTCGTTAATTAAAGATAGCGTTTGAGATAACAATAATCAAACACAGTTGATGAACGTACGTCTTCAAGATGAGATTAGAGAGAGAATAACTTACAGTCAAAGTCTTATTTGTCTGAGTCTGAGAGTCTCTAGACTTTAACTTCTTCAAACCTCAAAATGTTGAGTCTGGAACGGATAATTTCAAATTGATTTTTCTCCGAAGGCTTTGTAAGTATATCCGTCAGTTGGTTCTTTGAGTCAACAAACTGAATCGTAATTTCTCCATTTTGAACATGATCTCTAATGAAGTGATGTCGAATCTCTATATGCTTTGCTCTTGAGTGAAGAATTAGATTTTTGGTGAGATTGATTGTGCTAGTGTTGTCACATTTAATTTCCGTGCATGAATCTTCAATTTCAAAGTCTCTTAACTGTTGTTTTATCCACAGAATTTGTGAACAACAACTTCCAAGAGCTACATATTCTGCTTCTGCTGTAGAGAGAGCTACTATACTTTGCTTCCTTGAAAACCAAGACACTGTCTTGCCTCCAAGTAGTTGACAGGTACCTGAGGTGCTCTTTCTATCAACTATGCATCCGGCTAAGTCTGCGTCTGAGTATCCAAGAAGAGTAAAGTCTCCCTTTTTAGGATACCAGAGACCAAAGCTTGAAGTTGATGCAATATATTTGATAATACGCTTTGCAGCATTTAAATGCGATTCTTTAGGGTCTACTTGAAATCTGGCACAATTGCAAACACTAAACAAAATGTCAGGTCTAGAAGCAGTAAGATAAAGAAGTGAACCGATGATACTCCTGTATAACTTTTGGTCGACTTTCTTTCCTCCTTCATCTTTGTCTATCTTCAAGGAACTTGACATTGGTATATCGGCCTTTTTGCAATTGTCCAGTCCATACTTCTTCACAATATCATTAGCATATTTTTCTTGATGAATAAAAGTTCCTTCCTTCAGTTGTTTCACTTGAAGTCCAAGAAAGAAGGTTAACTCACCCATCATGCTCATTTCAAATTCATCCTGCATAGTCTTAGAGAATTTCTTGCACAGACTTTCATTAGAGGATCCAAAAATAATATCATCGACATATATTTGAACAAGTAGAAAACTCTTGCTTTCTCTTTTAATAAAAAGAGTAGTGTCTACTTTACCTTTAACAAAACCATTTTCAATTAAAAACTTACTTAGTCTGTCGTACCAAGCTCGAGGTGCTTGTTTTAAGCCATATAAAGCCTTTTTGAGTCTGAATACTGAGTCTGGTTTCCTTGGGTCTTCAAACCCAGGTGGTTGTTCCACATAGACTTCCTCATGGATGAATCCATTTAGGAAGGCACTTTTGACATCCATTTGGAATAACCTGAAATTCTTATAACAAGCAAAAGCAAGTAATATCGAATTGCTTCTAACATTGCTACTGGTGCGTAAGTTTCGTCATAGTCTATCCCTTCTTCTTGTGTGTATCCTTTGGCCACGCGTCTTGCCTTGTTTCTTATGACTTTTCCTTTCTCGTTCATCTTGTTCCTGAAAACCCATTTAGCTCCAATAACAGACTTACCTTTCGGTTTAGGAGTCAATTCCCAGACATCATTAATACTGAATTGCTTGAGCTCTTCTTGCATAGCTTCAATCCAGCTTTCATCAGATAAAGCTTATTCTATGCTTTTGGGTTCTATTTCAGAAATAAGAGCCACAGCACTAGACTCTTCACGCCTTTTGGATCTTGTGCCAATTCCTTCATTGATGTCGCCAATAATAAGATCTTTGGGATGACTGGACTTATGTTTCCAGTTGCTGGTTAATTTGTCAGATTGATGGTCACTTCCTTCACTTGAATCTTCAACAGTCACTTGTTTCTGGTCCTTCAAAGTCTGAGTTATTTTAGACTTTGTAGAGTCTAGAGCAGGTTCAGATTCTTCAAGATGAGTCTGAATGGATTCATTTTGCATAGAATCTTGGAATTTAACATTCATTGATTCTTCCACTGTTTGAGTCTTCTTGTTGTAGACTCTATACGCTTTGCTTGTGGTTGAATATCCAAGGAAGATGCCTTCATATGATTTTTCTTCAAACTTACCAACTCGATCATTTGCATGTTTCAGTATAAAACATTTGCATCCAAATACATGAAAATATGAAACAATAGGCTTCTTTTCTTTGAATAGTTCATAGGGGTTTTTTTCCAGAATAGGCCTTAGAAAAATTCTATTTATAATGTAACATGCTGTAGAAACTGCTTCAGCCCAAAAATGTGAAGAGATGTTACTTTCAATTAAAAGAGTTCTAGCCATTTCTTGAAGTGATCTATTCTTTCTTTCCACAACTCCATTTTGCTCTGGAGTATATGGAGAGGAGAATACATGCTGAAAACCAGATTCATCACAGAATTTTGTAAAATCATGATTTTCAAATTCACATCCATGATTTGTTCTTATACTCAAGATAACATACCATTTTTCATTTTGAACCTTTTTAGCAAACTTTTCAAAGTAAGAGAAAGTTTCAGACTTACTTGCCAAGAAATATACCCAAGTAAATCGTGAGTAGTCATCCACAATTACTAGGCAGTATTTCTTACCTCCAATGCTTTGTGTTCTGGTTGGTCCAAAAAGATCCATATGCAAAAATTGCAGTATACGGTTAGTGGAAACTTGATTTATTGGTTTAAAGGAATTTCTTACCTGTTTTCCCAATATACATGGTGTACATAGATCAGAATTTTGGTATGATAAATTTGGTACACCATGAACAAGCTTCTTTGCTGAGATTTTGGCTATTTGCTTCATATTGACGTGCCCAAGCTTTTTGTGCCATAAGTTTGCTTCGTCTTGAATTGAGATTAGACATGGTGATTCATCTGGTTTCACTTCCAAGAGGTAGATATTTCCATGTCTTCGAACCATGAACGACCGAGTAGAATCTTTACTAATTCCTGAACATATTCTCTCTTGAAAGTTGATTTTGAAACCAATATCACATAGCTGACTAATACTGAGCAAATTGTAATTAAGCCCTTCCACTAAGGAAACATTCCTGATTGTGAGATTTCCAATCTTTACAGTTCCAAATCCCACAATTTTTCCTTTGCTGTTTCCTCCAAAAGAAACTTTTCCACCATTTACTCGAACAAGCTATATGAAGTAATTTGAGTCTCTTGTCATGTGTCTTGAGCATCCACTATCAAGATACCATTTTACCTTTTTCTTGATAGTGACCTGCATTTAAAAAAGAAACTCAAACCTTATTTGGTACCCATATTTTCTTGGATCCATTGGTGTTAGTATGATATGCGGTTTTTGCCCATACCTTTTTAATAGGTTTCCAAATCATAGGACATTCTTTTTCAAAATGATCTGCACTATTGCACTTTGAGCATCTAAGAGCATTTCGACCTACTAGTTTTACAAAGATCCTTTTAAAATAATTTTTGTAAGCATCTCTTGTGGGTCATTGTTTGATTCTTTCATTCACTTCAGGAAAATCAATTAAAGGAATGGTTTCAGCAGTCATTCCCAAACCAGATTTATTGAAATAAGGTCTTTGAACAGAGAGAGTTTTTTCCAGTTTCTTAGATCCTATAGAAAATCTTTTGGAAATATTTGAGATATCACTTTTCAAGAATGCATTTTCTTTTAAAAGATTATCTTCACTTTCTTTAAGAGAAGAAACATTCTTGTCTAAACATTTCACTTTTTCTTTCAAAATATTTTCCTGTTGTTTTAGAGCGGAATTTTCCTTCTTGAGTTCGGAAATTCTTTTAAGAGAAGTCTTAAGACTAAAACACAATTCATCAATGTATTTTAAAACTTTAATAGGGATTTTGAAGTTACTTACCTCAAATTCGCTTTCTGAATCTGAATCTGTCTCGGAATTTGAATCTGAATCCGATTGTGCCATCAGACATATATTGGCATAATCATCATCACTTTTTTCACACTCTGTATCACTCCAGGTTTCAGCTTTAAGAGCTTTTTGGTACTTTTCAGTTTTTCCTTTCTTCTTCCTTAGAAGAGGACAATTGGGTCTGATATGTCCCTTTTTCTTACATTCAAAGCAGACTACATCTTTGTTTGATTCATCATCTCCAACAGACTTAGTCTGTTGCTTTTGAAAACTTTGTTTCTTTGGATTGAATCTTCTTCCTTTTCTGTTAAGCTTTCTGAATCTTCTTATCATGAGAGCAAGTTCCTCATCATTCATATCGTCTTCAGCATCTGTAACATCAGAATCATCATTAGATTTTAATGCAATGGATTTCTTACCTTTAGGGTCTTCATCTTCATTGATTCGTTCCACTTCATAAGACTGAAGAGTCCCAACCAACTCATCAACAGATAGTTGCATGATTCTTTGGGTCTCTCTGATTGAGGTCTTTATGTGATTTCAATCCTTGGAGAGTCCACGCAGTAGCTTGTTTACTTTCATGGGATCAGAAATTGATTGACCTTGATTTTCAAGACCATTCACGATTTCTGTAAAACGACTAAACATATCAGTTATAGATTCTCCTGGTTTCATTTTGAAGGCTTCATATTGACAGAGGAGAATGTTGAATCTAGTCTCTTTCACTCGATTGGTTCCTTCATAGGTAATATGTAATCTATCCTAGACTTCTTTAGCTGTAACACAAGAAGATATTATGTTATATTCAGTAGGGGATAAAGCACAATATAAGGAATAAATTGCTTTTGCATCAAGAGCTTGTCTCTTAATTATCTCTTCCTGAGTCATTTCGCTAGACTCAACAACATCTTTTCCTCTTTCTGAGACAGATGCAGCTTTAGGAATGATTCCTTTTTCTACAACGTCTCATTCCAGAGGATCCTTTGATCTTAGGAATGCTTTCATCTTGTTTTTCCATATGTTGTAATCCTTTCCATCAAAGTAAGGTGGTCTAGTATTGCTTTGCCCTTCTACCAGCCCTAGAGCCAACATACTAGCCATGGATCTTTAACTCTGAAGTAAAACACTTCAAACAAAGTGAGTACACATGCTCTGATACCAATTGAGATAGCTAGTATAAGCACCTAGAGGGGGTGAATAGGTGCACAAACAATTTCTTGAGATACGGAAGCGATTTTAGGCAAACGATAGAAAGGAAAATTCGATCAAAGTAAAGTAAAGGTTAGGGAAGAGAAAATTGAACACAAGATTTATAGTGGTTCAGCTTATTCCAAGCCTATGTCCACTCTTCCGCATTGACAGCCCACCGGCTGGATTTCACTATGAACAAAAGAGAAGTTACAGCACAGCTTTTCATTGATTCCACAATGTAGATGTTCTACCACACTTCCTCAAGGTTTCTCATGAATATAGACTCTCTTTTGTTTACAAAATTTCGCTCAACAAATGAATTGTCTAAGAACAAGGAGCTTCAGACTTTGGAATTCTTCTATCGTGCACTCTCTCGACCAACCGAAACGTCTTCCTTCTATACTCCTTCATGCCATCATACCCGTTGGCACTTACCAAAAGAATTCTTCTACATTGTGGTATAATTATTTTATACTTTTGAATTTTATAAATGTACGAAAATGTGTAGGAAACCCAAAGTACGCGTATTTTTAGGGGTTTAAAGCATAGTTTATTCATTTGTTGCTTGTATTTTCTTATGTTTTAGGAAATACAGTAGCTAGCCTGTATGAAAATGATGTCATATATACTATGTAGAGCTTGGTTCGATGGTAGCATGTATATAATTTAATATACTTGTAATTTTCTAGTTCCAAGAAAATTCGAACAATGGCAGGAAATCCTTGTTTTTCTGTTACATGTTGAATTGCGGTTTTGATTATAATTACAACATAATTATTTTTCATACATTGGTTCATATCATGCTATGTTTTTGTGTTAATGGAAAAATGTAGCAATTACATGAGGTCATGTAATTATTTTTCCTAGTGGGAGTTTGTAGGTTGGTAGAATTCGAAAGAGTTCTCACCTAGAACTTAAAATTTGCGCAAATTAAACTAATTAATTATAATAGAACAATTGTACATAGAAATTGATTATTAACATAATGAACTTTTGCTTCTGTGTCTTTTGTTGAATTATCATGAATTTAGTTTGTCTTTGCTGCAAATTAAATATGTGTTACTCTGAAAAGTGTGCTAGTATTGATTATGTGTTTATTATGTCAATGTGTTATAGCAATTGATTATGGCTTCGGTATCCAAGACCATTGTGGCTGACCTTAATAAGGGTGAAAAGCTAAATGGTGACAATTATGATATTTGGCACCGAAAGGTTCAGTACATCCTTGAGGAGCAAGAGGTTTTGGAAACCCTCAACCACACCATGGATGAACTTGAGCATGGAACTTCAACTCAACACAAGAGAGATCTAGAAGCTTATCAAGCTTGGAAAAAGAAGAATAGCATTGCTCGCATCACATTGTTGAGCTATATGCAAGGTGATCTCATGTGTGAGTTTGAAAGTTATGATAAAGTTCAAGTTATGTGGGTTGCCTTGAAAGATAAGTTTGGGGGTACATTTTCCACTAAGCTGAGGAGACTCACCATCAAGTTTGACACATACCCAAAGCGCCCAAATACAACGATGAGGCAGCATTTTCGGGAGATGTCAAACATGATTCGTGAGCTGAAGTTGGCAGGTCACTCCCTTACTAATGAACAACAAGTTCAGGATGTTATAAGGTCTCTTCCTGACAATTGGGAGCATATGAAGAACAATATGACGCATAATGAGAATATTGTCACTTTTGATGATATAGCACATTATTTGGAATTAGATGATGAACGCTTAGAGGTTGCGAGGTCCTCTACCCATGCTTATGTTGCTGAATCGAGTTGTCGCAAAGTTTCGGGCTTCAAGCACAAAAGGAATCTTCAGTTCAACAATAAAGAGAAGAAGACTGATCAGGCACCTAAAAGGGCTAAGACCTTCCGACGCAAGAAGCGTGGTGGGAAGAAAGACAAGGCCAAGATGGAGTGCTACAATTGTGGCAAGATGGGTCACTTTGCTCGTGAATGCACTGAACCGAAAAAGATACCCTATTACTCCATTACTTTAAGTAATACTTTTGTTTCTAGTACTGTAATGCTTGCTGAATCTCATCTAATGTGGACTATAGACTCAAGAGCAACATACCACGTAGCTAGAGACCGAGAAGCATTTGTGGAGTATCGTCGGACACAACCTGGAAGAAGATTGATATATGTTGGGAATAACTCAAGAGTTGAAGTGAAGGGTATCGGCACATGTAAATTAATTTTACGTGGTGGTCAAAACCTATTCCTACATGATGTCCTTTATGCTCCAGATATTCGTCGGAACATGGTCTCAGTAGTTGTTCTTCTTAGCTTAGGTTATGTATTGAATTTTCTTGGTGATTGTGTTGACATTTTGTTTGGAATAATTTATTATGGTTCAGGTCATATATTGAATGGTTTTATGGCGTTAGACATTGACTATGATCAGTACAATGTTAATGTTAGTGGTTGTTTTTCTTTAATTGCATCTTCTAATAATGTTGAGATTGGTCCAAGTACTTGACATGCTAGATTATGTCACATTGGGTTGCAAAGAATGCAAAGATTAGCCAAAGAAGGCCTTTTAGGGTCACTCACTAATATTAATCTACGCGTATGTGAACATTGTCTAGCGGGAAAAACAACTAGAAAACCATTCAGTAAAGGGACTAGAGCTGAATTTCCCTTGCATCTCATACATTCTGACATTTGTGGTCCTTTGAATGTGAGGGCAAGGCATGGAGCCTCATATTTCATCACTTTCATAGATGACTTCACACGTTTCGGTTATGTATTTCTGATCTCCCATAAGTCAGAAGCATTAGACTGTTTAAGACGATATATAGCAATGGTAGAGAATCGGTTGAACAAAACAATAAAGGCATTGAGAACCGATCGTAGACATGAGTATCTATCAGAGTGATTTAAGGCTCTTTGTGATGAAAATGGAATTGTATGACAATTGATTATTCCTGGTACTCCACAACAAAATGGGGTAGCTAAGAGAAGGAATAGAATCCTATTGGAAATGCTTAAGTCTATGATGGTGTAAGCAAATTTACCTATCTCCTATTAAGGAGATGCGTTATTGATTGCTGCCTATGTACTTAATTGAATGCCCTCAAAATCATTCACTTCCACCTCTTATGGATTATGGACTAGTAGGAAACTAGACTTAAGCAGTCTACGTCCATAGAGATGTGCAGCTTATGTTCATAATTCTTCCCATAAATATGGCAAATTATGTCCTAAAGGGAAGAAATGTATATTTATAAGATATTATGAACACTCCAAAGTGTATGTGTTCATAGGTGAACAAGCTGATGGAAGTGTGACCGAAATGGAGTCACGAGATGTCACGTTCTTGGATAACGATTTTCCTAGTAGAGGTAAGATTGATAAGGACTTCCAATTATATGAGATGGAAGATCCTAATAACACATTCACTAATGTTGTAGAGGAAAATGAAGATTTACCTCAACATGCAAGACCTAGTGGGAGTGTTGCATTGCCTGGTGAATTAAATTCAAGAGAAATTCAATTGCATAAAAGTAATCGTAAAAATATTCCTTGTCGTCATTTTGAGATTCTAGGGGAATCATTTATGATTGCTCAGAAAGACGATGCCGAGCTAAAGACTGTTCAAGAGGCTCTCTCATCCTCTGATAAGGAAGAATGTAGAAAAGTTTTAGAAGATGAGATGGAGTCAATGATGGCAAATCACGTATGGGACTTGGTTTATCTACCACCTATTTGCAAGGCCATTGGAAACAAATCGATCTTTAAGATTAAGCAAAGGGTGGATGGATCTATTGAAAAGTATAAGGCTCACCTTGTGGCGAAAGGTTATGCTCAACAAGAGGGTATAAACTATGAGGAAACATTTTCACTAATTGTAAGGTTTGCCTCAATACACTTTATTCTAGCCATCGTTGCACATTTGGACCTTGAATTACATCAAATGGATATAAAGACGGCATTTCTCAATGGAGAACTAGATGATGAAATCTATATGAAGCAGCCAATAGGTTTCATAGCTAAAGGTCAAGAGAATAAAGTATGCAAGCTTCATCGCTTAATATATGGCCTTAAGCAATCATCTAGACAGTGGTATCTTCATTTTCATCGAGCTATAACAACTTTTAGTTTCATGATGATCGAAGAAGATCACTGTGTATACGTTAAGTGGTCTAAAGATAAATTTGTGATTTTATTACTTTATGTGGATGATATTTTGTTGGCTAGAAATGACAAGATTTTGGTTATCACCATAAAAGAATGGTTGTCCTCCAATTTTGAAATGAAGGACATGGGAGAACCTGCTTATATATTAGGAGTTAAGATCAAGAGAGATCGATCAAGGAAACTCATTGCTTTATCACAAGAGTCTTATATATTGAAGATTCTTGAACGTTTCAATATGCAGCATTGTAATCCCATTGATACCCCTGTCATGCAAGGTGAAGGCCTAAGTATTGAGTCGTGTCCTAAGACTCTAGAAGAAATTAAAGTGATGAAAACTGTTCTTTATACTAGTGCGGTCAGAAGTTTGATGTATGCTATGATATGTACTCGACCTGACATATGTTATGTTGTGGGATTGGTGAGCCGATATCAATCAAATCCTGGTCAAGCACACTAGAAAGCAGTGAAGAGGATTCTAATATACTTGAAGAGCACCATAGACTATCGACTTTGTTACCAAGGGAATGATTTACGCCTGTTAGGCTATTCAGATGCCGATCGGGGTGGAGACCTAGATGAGCGTAAATCGACTTCTAGATATTCGTTCATGCTTAATGGAGGTGCAATTTGTTGGAATAGCAAGAAACAGACATGCACGACCTTGTCTACTATGGAGGTAAAATTTATTACGTGTTCTACTGCAATGCAAGAAGTAGTACGACTAAAACGTTTCTTGGAAAATTTAGCCACTGTCACTGAGGTTCCAAGACCAGTGATACTTTATTGCGATAGTCAAGCAACCATTGCCTATGTGAACCAAGTATCATGGAAGGACGAAGCACATTGACATAAAGAACCACTTCATAAGAGATATAATAGCACAGAAAGAAATTATCCTACAATACATTTCAACCAATAGAATGGTTACTGATCCATTTACGAAGGCTATTCCTAGAGACATATTCTTGACCCACAAGATATCACTAGGATTGCGTATAATGTGATATGCGTTATTATAGAGGATCATTGGTTTATATATTTGTGGACATATGTATTGTACTTGTTTGTTTATTAGTGACTTGCTGTTTTATCAATAAGTGCAAATACAGTATGAGACTAGCACTACACACATATGTTATTGGAAAGTATTTCAGCAAGCAATGATTGGCTCACTCACACGAGCAATCACCTTAAGTACTATAATTAGCACGTTGAGATAAGACATTATGTACAAATAAATGTTGAAGAGTAAGTTTGGTACATAAAATAAGATGTCGCATTGATTATAGTCAAGATGAGGTCTATGATTTATTTATAATAAGATCGAACATGATAATCGCACAATCATGTATGCCTGAAAGATGTCGGATGCAAGTACTTAATTGGGCGCTATAGAAAGCGAGCTGATATAGAAATCGAGCTAAACAAGAGTATGTGAGGAGCACGTGACTATGTTTAGGCTAAGATCTGTATAGTGGATACATTTAATAAATGGCATATGCTCTTATAGGAAGAGAAATCCACTATAGCATGTAATTCATACTACATGTGTATTGTACGAACGACAAGGGAATGTGGGTGAAATTATCCCTATTTACTCATCGTGTGAGCCCTTGAGGTAATTTATAATATACCTCATTTTGTGCCCTATGTTACTTCTGACTATGTTCTCGAAGTGAAAGATCAATGTTGCTACTTTAGCATGTTATTGGCGGTCATGAATAGATATGGCTTTATGGGACGTGTCTAGAAAAGCAGTTGTTATGAAATGGAGAGAGACATGAGTGCGAAGGAAGACTATTGTTGTTTTACATCTATCACATGTATTTACTGGTCAACCAATTATATCGTCTTATGTGGTTGCGGATATAATTGTAAATACATGGTGTTTTTCAGAATAGTCAAGTATAGCCTTTAAGGGATAGGTATACTTGGACTGATGTAACAAAATATGTCTGGGGCACTGTGAGACATTGATTGTTTATTTCTTTTCGGGGTAGTAGCCATTATGTCATCCCTAACAGGTACATAATTTGAGCTCCCAAGTGCAGGTATACTCACTGGTTGCACGACTTACTTGCCAGTATGAATTGTTTTGTAAAGTTGATGAATATTGAATGCTTTATATTCTTGATAGAGCGCTATCAAGTCCATCATGTCCGAGTGGGGGATGATGTAATTAAAGGGTACGTCCATGATGGGGTGCGATTGGAACGCACTTTTGACTTGATACGCTATGACGGAAAGACACCCTTTTGAAAGGGTATGAGGGAGTCGTATAAAAGTCTTTTGGAGACAACCGTTGGTACGGTTGGCTGAATGTACGCTTAGGAATTCCTCTCACTTTCCATCAAAGAAAAGAAGCATTCCATTTCACTTTTACAAGAACAATCGGCATTTACGCCATGGAAATCAGATGTTTTCCTTGTGATTGCATTTAAACCAACGTGAAGTATTTTTGTTCATGATTCATCCGCAATTTAACGTTCATTCCGAGGTTAATTGTTGTTTGCACATCTGACAAAGGTAAGTCATCTTCTACCGACTTGAATTCCATAAAAAACAGATGGACAGAACGAGTTGCAGATTGTCCAGCAATGCCACTTTCAGCGTCACGACAGCTCGTCTCCCATCCGACAACACCGAGCTCTAACGGATGTAAGATTGCCACCTACCAATGACAGAGGTGATGAAGAGAAGAAGTTTGCCTCCCTGAAAAAAAGTCCCTAGCAAACCGATGGTGACGGAGACTGGAGAGCGGAGGCGACGGACTACCATCACCGACCGAAGCCATGGAAACTGATGATTTGAAGGATGTGTAGCTGAGGTTCTAGGCTTCATGCAGCTTGCTGAAGATCGGGTAACGCTTGGCACATCCCAATTGTATTAAGTTGATGTAATATTTGACCTGGACTTTGAACTCTATTCCTTGGTGCTACAATTGCACAGGAACTTTGAACAACGTGCTGTGGAATTTGTTCGAGAGGCGTTGAGTTAGTGTTTCTTCGTAAGTTTTGTTTGTGGATGCTTGGTAGTTAATTCATCACTAATGGATGTTACACGCTGCCAGATTAGCAACAAATCTGTAGAAGTTAGCTTTCTTTCTTTCTTTGAGTCGGTGGCAATTTATTGAAAGAAGTAGTTGAAGTCTAGAGAGAGGGGGATTTGGGTGCTGTTGAGGTGCCTAGCTGATGTGGATCTGGAGTATGTACCTATCATAAAGATCATTCAGCGTGTGATAGTTTTCTCAGGAAAATTGAATTGCGAGAAACTTTGATAATTGGAAGAGGACTCTGTCGCCAAGTTTTATGAGGCGCTTGAAGAGGCAAGACCATAGAGGAATGAAGAAGATGCAGGGAGACCAGAAGAAGCCACCAGTTCGATAGTCAGAGTTCTTTTGCCACTTGATAATTTTGGCAACTATGGAGAAGTGAAAACCAAATTCACATGGAGCAAGAGAGTAATATGAACATCGGTTGTGCCCATAGATGACTGGTTAGGTAGTGATATTCTTTCACCCCGTGGACCATAAATATGAAAAAGAAAAAAGTCAAGAGAAACATGACTTTACATAAGTTTTGCAGTAGAATAGTCATAAAAGCACATGGAGCTAATTTTCTTTTCTGATTTCTGAGGCCTTGGTAACAGTTTAGTATTCTCTTTTTATCCATCCATGCCACAGCGTTTATGAAGGAGAATGACCTAGAAGCCAAAACTCCTGGGGCCTTTAGAAGGTCTTGAGTAAAACCTGATTAATGAAAGATAATGCTTCTAAGGTACCAATGAACGGACACACTAAAACGAGCGACATGTAGTCTCTCAAATTAGTTGCTGTTTTTGCTTTAATGTTGGTAGAATTGTATCGGTTCAACAGTTAGTTGGGATTTGCATCTGTATTACAAGATGAGTGTGGGTTATAATCATTGCTTGGAAGTTTGCAAGGAGTATATAATCTAGGACCTGCAAGGTCTTGATAAAAATAAAAAATATGAGACATGCATTTGTTCCATGAGTAGCTGCGTATTGATCTTGAATTATTTCTACTATTGGCAAGTTGACGCTGATTTCCTCTTGAATTGCCTGTATGCATATGCATGCAAGCATGAGAGAATTCCTGACTTCTATCCTCATTTTTCTTTTCTCCTAACAAGTAACATGACCTTGTGTTTTTATAATTTTTTTTTAAATTTTTTAGGGATATGTACGGTACAAGTCCTAAAACTTGTGAACAAAGTGCAATTGAGTCCTAAAAGTTACAAAAAGTGCAATCAAGTCCTAAAACTTGTCAACTTGGTTCAATTCAGTCCTTCCGTTAACACCGTCAGTTTATATTAACGGAAATTGCTGATTTGGCTTATTTTAATATTTTCTCTCTCCTACGTGGCAATTAGGGCAAAAAAAATTGTGCACGTAAGCGAAACAACGTCGTATTGTGGGTATTGCCATTCTCAAAACGACGACATCTCCCCTCCGTTTTTTTTTTCACGACGTCTCCTCCTCCGTTTCTCCGTTTCTTCACGACATCTCTTCGATTCTTCCTCTCTCGAATCAACGAACCCTAAGCCCTAAATCTCGCAGATCTCTTCCCTCTTCCCCTCTCGAATCAACGCAACCCTAAGCCCGAAATCTCGGCGCGGATCTCTTCCCTTCTTCCCGTCTCGAATCAACGCAACCCTAAGCCCCAAATCTCGACGCAGATCACCGGTGCCTCGCGAGTTGCAGTTCTTCATCAAACGCTGGTGCGAGTACACGCGACACTCGTCCCACGAGAGCCTTGGCGGTGGATCGAGCGGCGCCGACAGTGGAGGCGAGTGGATCGAGCGGCACCGACGGTGGAGGCGAGGTGAATTTGTTTGCACCGCTCGCTTACTCTGTGCTCGACAAGCTGAAGTCTCTGGACCGGTTAACTCAGAGGACCCTGATTTCAAATTGAGCAAATATGATTATTTTGGCCACGGTGAGATACTGAGTTTCTTCTCTCATGTGTACTGGGGATTGTGATTACTGGAGCCGAGTCGCGAGGAGTTCGTCCCGGAGGGGAGGGTCGAGGATCGCGATTCCTTGGACGAGGCTAAGCGGAGCTCTCCTGATTATCGAGTGACAGGTCATTTCTGGATGGATCGTGCGTGCGTGTGTGTGGAGAATGATTGATTGCACTTGCGCGATGCGTGTCCTCCGTTTGCGTAAATTCTTTTGCTGCTTCTTGCTGGTGTATCCGTAGGCTAGTTGTGGGACTTTGTGTTGTTATGATACCTCTACAATGGAAAAGTAGCTCGCTGATTTTGTTGTTAGATTAATCGATACATTAATCTCATCGAAGTGTTGTGGTGTTCTTCAATTCTAATTTGCATCACTGTATTTGTGATTTGTGCATTAATGTAACTTGCGCGATGCGTGTCCTCCGTTTGCGTAAATTCTTTTGCTGCTTCTTGCTGGTGTATCCGTAGGCTAGTTGTGGGACTTTGTGTTGTTATGATACCTCTACAATGGAAAAGTAGCTCGCTGATTTTGTTGTTAGATTAATCGATACGTTAATCTCATCGAAGTGTTGTGGTGTTCTTCAATTCTAATCTACATCACTGTATTTGTGATTTGTCCATTAATGTAACTTGCACGATGCGTGTCCTCCGTCTGCGTAAATTCTTTTGCTGCTTCTTGCTGGTGTATCCGTAGGCTAGTTGTGGGACTTTGTGTTGTTATGATACCTCTACAATGGAAAAGTAGCTCGCTGATTTTGTTGTTAGATTAATCGATACGTTAATCTCATCGAAGTGTTGTGGTGTTCTTCAATTCTAATCTGCATCATTGTATTTGTGATTTGTCCATTAATGTAACTTGCGTGATGCGTGTCCTCCGTTTGCGTAAATTCTTTTGCTGCTTCTTGCTGGTGTATCCGTAGGCTAGTTGTGGGACTTTGTGTTGTTATGATACCTCTACAATGGAAAAGTAGCTCGCTGATTTTGTTGTTAGATTAATCGATACGTTAATCTCATCGAAGTGTTGTGGTGTTCTTCAATTCTAATCTGCATCACTGTATTTGTGATTTGTCCATTAATGTAATTGATAGTATAGTGTTTGATAATTTCTTTCAAGATTATGGCTGAAGTTATCTACAACTTCACTAATTATAGAATTTGTTCTAGACAGCGACATCTTGAAACTTCAAGTTTTGGGGGGGGGGGGGTGATGTGCATATCTTCATCTCTGCATCTATATTTACTTGATTAGAAAGGGACATGAGAATAATATTTTTTCAGACTAAGATAGCAGGGATATGGTATGATGTGGGTTTAAAATGTATTACATATATGTGTCCTCTTGAAACTGGTCAACACTAGCTTTAGAAGGCCAGATTTGGCTTCTTGAACTGTCTATATTGGTTGCGCTAATGACCGTCCTCATTTAATCATTTCAGGGACAACAATAGCGGTTCATGCTACTGATATAATTGCTTTGTCAAAGGTGACTGATTGTTTCCTTTTCGTGTTTCTCTTGTAGTTCTATTTCGGTCGCTATAGTTCATGACAATGGTGCTTTGATTTTGAGCGGCAGGTTACCTGCTTAGTGCTACCATAGGAGCACTGCCGTTTGCACCAACCTAAGTCAATATGGAGATCGGACGACACAGATGAAACGTGCAGTCTTGTTGAGCGTATACTACACCTGGAACCCATTGAAGTATGTTTCAAATAGTTGCGTAGAGGTCGCTTTTTAGGCCTCATTTTTGTGCTAAATTAGTCATGGATTTCCTCTCACGCTTGAATGTTCCACTCGTTTATGGTGCAAATAGGCACGTTTAAATTGAACTTCTTTACATCACATTGTTCAGTACTTATTCACTGGAATCATCATCATGGCTGATAAATGTACATGACTGTTATACAGTACCTGCTTAGTGGTGTCACATGACTATGAATGTTTTCAAAGAACTGTAACTTAACATAAATCAGTTAAAGATTGGATGGCCTAATGATATATTGCCTCAACAACCAGTTCTGTCAAGAATTATCCTCTTTTGGAATTATCTATGGATATAACATTTTCCTGTTCTTCCCCATTTTTTTATGCTTGTTGCTGTCCCATAATCCTTTAAGTTGAATCTATAGATATAGTTCCTTTTCACTGTCAATGACGATACCAAATTTTCAACTGTATGTATTTCTGTCTTTCGAAAAATGATAATTTATACTTTTAGTTAGATATCTAAAGTGAGGACTCTTCTTTTGCACTTTATCAATCTTTTATTGCTCATGGGATGCTCTATAGTACTCGAAGTCATTTTCTAGCTACACGATGAGCTGTTGGTGTTCCAATCTTGTGAGGAGACTTACGATCACATCTTTTTTCATGATGCATTTTGCAGTAATCTGGTTGGCAACAACTTTGCATTGGACAACTCTGACATAAGGTAAATGCCCTAGCGATTTTTTTTTTTATGATGCTTGAGAGATCATAAACGGTAATCAATTCGATTGAAAACGGTTTGCTGATGTGTCCTCAGACTTGGCTTGAATGCCTACCTCGCTTTACGAGGATAATCACGCATCCCACCACCTTGCTAGGCATTGTAGATGTTTATATATCAAATTTGTCCTTTGTCGTAGTAATTCCATTAATTGAGATCACAGATGCATGCTGAATTTACATTAAAAGTCACTCTCACGTTTGGTTGCTAATTCTATTGCTTGGAACGAATATAGATCATTTAAACACTGCCTACAAAAGAACTGTCATAGGTATCAACTTTCATATGATTGTCCTTGTTCATATGCCATTGTGGATGTCAGTTATTTGAATAAATACTGATACTGCAGTTTCACCATCATTCAATTCTTGTAACATTTTAAATACTGATATTTGAATAAATACTGATACTGATATTTGTCACCATCATATGATCATTTAAATACTGCAGTTATTTGAATAAATACTGATACTGATATAACATTTTCTTGTTCTTCCCCATTTTTTTATGCTTGTTGCTGTCCCATAATCCTTTAAGTTGAATCTATAGATATAGTTTCTTTTCACTGTCGATGACGATACCAAATGATTTGTCTCATTGTCCATTGCTTACACAGTTCTTATGTGATGGAATCCAATGCACTGCTTGATATTCTTTTTGTTGCTTGATGATGTTAAGAAAAGAAGATTTCTAGTTTCCATGAACTTATTTTCATGTGCATGTTATTCTTGGAAACAAGATTTATATCCCATGGCCATATTTTCGTCTTAGAGGTCTCTAGCTACTGTGTACAGTTTTGCGACACATGCTAAGATTAAATGTAGGACATCAGACAGGTGGTCTTTATCTATGAATAAGTTGTCATTACATGTTTGTTTTGAAGGTTAACATGCCTTTATTCTCCTATGGTGTAGGTTTTGTTAGTTTGCAACTGTGATATGCTTTTTTAATATGGCGACAAGAAGAATGAGGGCAACAACTTCTAAATCAAGTGGTGTAACTCCTAATGAGGTCGAATCAGAGTTAACCTGCTATTGTGGTCTTCGATCACCACTTCTTATTGCAAAAACAAAGAAAAACGCAGGAAGAAGGTTCTATGGATGTGCTAAATTTGATGGTCCAGGTTGCTGCAATTTCTTCATGTGGGTTGACCAAAAAATACCGGATCAAGCGAGGGACATGATAGTCGAACTGCTTGAAAGAAATCAAGCACTATCGGAGTCAAGCCAATCCAGATGCAACGACGATTATGTAAGGTCACTGATAGCTCAAATGAAGGCGCAAAAGGCGAAAAATGAACTTTTAAAGGAAGAGCTTGCACGAGTGAAAAAAGGGAAGATGCTCTATCAATTGGGATTTTTTCTATGCATGTGTTATATCATTATGAGGATTATATTAAATGTGAAAGCTAGTGAGAAGTTTCTAAGTCTTCCATAGTACCTTGTTTCTAAGTTTGTATTTAATTACTTTATCCCGATTCTCTTTTACCCTGTAAAATTAGGAAACTCATGTTGCGTGGAAATGTAAACAATTTCGTGTGTTCTTTCAGTAAATGCTATTTGGATGATGATTTTTTAAATGTTCCATCAAAGGAAAAAAGACAACACTCTCAGGTATTTATGGAAATGAAGTCTGGGAAGCTTGTTTTCCTCTATATAAGCTGCCCTCGCCCTTCGAACTTTTGCTTCATCAAATCAAAAGCATCTAGAAAGGAGAGAAAAAGGTACTGTTTGGGGCATGAAGTAAAGGGACTTATGTGACAAAGCCAGCTCTTTGGATTTTTGAAAGTTTCAAACCCTCCGTTCGGGACTTTCCACGCCTTGACAAATTATACTGCTTTTGCCACTCTCTCTTTCTTGGCTTTATGTCAGAAGAAAGGAAAGAACTTTCCAAGCAAGCCCTCTCTTGTTTCTTTCAAAAGGGTTCCTTTCCTCGAGCATTCGAGCATGCCAGTTTCGTTGTCAAGTTCATCTAATGCCGGTTTCGTTGTCAAGTTCATCATCACAAAGTCAGAGCATTAGATAGGATTGTATGAGCACGTCTTCTTTAAGTATATCCCGCATTGATTTTTGTTAAGCTGGGAATAGAGAGCATTGGTTTTCCGAAATTGACTGTAGAAGTAACCGGCAATGGCAGAGTTCGAGATGGAGGGGCAGTGACTTACGAAGGCAATGTCTTCGTGGATGAGAACGAGGTACCACCCAATGTGAGCGGTGTGTACGTGATGAAATCTTGGCCGAAACGAGATATAAAACTAAGTAAATATCGCGACTTTGAATGTATTAGCCACTCATGCAATTCACACAATTCATACATTCTGAGAATTAGATATTCTATCGTTCGATTATATTAAATAAGTATCTCGACAATACTTATTATGTGAAGGGGCATTTTGTATTATGTGCTTAATGTGTAAAATTCTGTGTAATGCATGAGAGTGGGACCTTGATAAACCATCACGTCACAACTGGAGATAGGAAATTAGAAATTTATTTGATGGACTTTGTGGAGAGAGAGAGAGAGAGAGAGAGAGTCACGTCTCTCCATCTAGCATCACTCACGAGCCCGTGGGGAGAAGGAGAAGGGCCATTTAGTACCACGTGGAATCGCACACGAGAAGACTTGACGACCACGAGGGTGAAGGGGGGGGCGACGACGACGACTACGACAAAAAGATCTTTCGAGGACCACGAGGCCTCCGTCCCCATTGTCCGAACAAGGGGGGGAAGCATCCGAATCCACCCCCCATGGCATGCTATCTTCTTTTTGACATTATGTAAGTTGTGAATATATAATGAGACTGTACTGAGGTGCTAAACAGATATAAAACTCCTAGTCAAATAAAGAAACTGAAAAGGAACATCCACGTCCCATGGCATTCTGCCTCAGATACACAGATGCAAAACAAAAGTGCTCTTTTCTTAGGCAGATAAATTTGCACATTGCACTACTACATCCAAGCATCATAAACAGACGGATACAATATTCTCAAATGTATACAGCAAAAGGGACGAGTCATTAAACACAATCCCAACACGTTCTTTGATAATTACAAAATCACTAAAATTGATTGCTACAAAACACTACAAACCACAAACCATATAAGAAATTGGCCAGCAAAAACAGCACCCAAGATAATGTTAAAGGAGAATTTCTTCTTGCAACTTTCATGAGACAAGACACATTTAGCAAGCACGTCAATCCAAGTCTACTGTCTCGGGTGGTCCACCAGGTTCATTGTGCGCTTGATTCATAAGTCCTGAGCTTTTAATTGTATATGGTGTGCCAAAACTAACTCACTTCCAAATAGGCTTTGCGGGAGCAATTGAAGTATGAGATGACTGAGGTTGTGAACTCATTGGCGGTTGTAATGGTGGCTTCGGCTTCGGCTTTATGGCAACATGTTTTTGGGACTGAGGCTGAGAACTCGCGTGGGGGTGCGATGGTGGCTTTGGCTTTACATCGATGTGCTTTCGAGGATAAGTTCTTAATGCTTGAAGCTGCAAACTGTCCTGGAGTTGCAATGGTGGCTTTGACTTCACAACAACATGCTTTTTAAGAGCACTTTGAGATGACTGAGGCTGTGCACTAGCTTGGGGATGCGCTTTTGCCATTGAAGCTCCTAAAACTACTCCTTTGTCCGATTGTTTTGATAATCTTGTATCAGTTGAGACAGGCTACAAAAGAATGGGTATGTTTTTAGTTCAAGGAGATAATCAGTTCCCATTGTAAAGTGTTAAAACATACTCACATTGAGAATTTGAAGGTTGTTTTTAGGAGTTGTGTAAACATACCATTTTATTTTTCTTGTTCGGTTGTGACTGCCCTTGTATCGTTTCCATTTCAATGGCAGGTCTTTTAAACTGAAAAAAAAAAATCGAATGTGACAATGTAACAACAACACATGAATACATGGCTGGTGAGGTATTACTCACCGGGATTTTTTGAGGTATGCTGCTAGCTATTGCATTGGCTTGAGCACGAAAAAATCCTTGTCGTTGATTAACACTAGCTTCAACAAAAGAATTGGCTTGTCCACTACATCCACTTACATTAGCAGTAGCCCAACATCCTCTTTCATTTACACTAGAATGAGCTTTAGCATTGGCTGAAGTATGTTGCACTGGTCCAGTGAGTTCTGTACAAGCATTGACTGAAGTATCCTCTGCTGGCACATCGACTTGAGCAAAAGCATTGGCTGAAGCATCTTCGATTGGTGCACTAGCTTTTGCAAAAGCATTGGCAGAAGTATCTTCTACTTGTGCACTAGCTTCTGCAAAAGCATTGGCTGAAGAATTTGTCTGCCCACTATTATCTTGTACAAGTGCACTAGCTTCTGCAGAAGCAATGGCATGGCCTTTGGATCCTCCTTGAGTTGTACTTGCCGTTGCTGTAGCTTTAGCCTGCATATATATACATCATTAGTAAATCGAAATCTTGACATCTATAACTTATAATGCATTAATCTATCACAACATACTTGTCTTTTTTTATGCTTTGATCCACTGGAATTGGCTTGAGATTGAGCTTCAGGTGCATTTGCATGGGCCTAAAAAGCACATAGTAAGCATTCATGACAAGACAACAGGCTTAGAATCAACAAAATCAATTAGTTAAGAAATACCTTTCTCAGAGGACATCCTTTACAATTATGTCCAACCACATGGCAAGTAGAACAAGTCATTCGCTTACCCTCTTTAGTCATTCTGTTCTCTCTTACAAGCTCAAGTGGTTGCTTTCTTCTGCTCCTTTTTGGCCTACCAGGCATCTTTTTGATCGGTGGGGGCTGAGGGGCTTCTTTATTAGTTTTGCCCCAAAATTTCTGTCCTCTCACAGTCGGCATCATGAATTGATAAGCACTTAAGTATTTGTTCTTGTTATAGCAATCGGCTAGGTAGTCACCTGGATCATTTTTCTTGTGGTGTATTGCACATATAGCATGGCAACATGGGATTCCACTAACTTCCCAAGCTCTACAAGAACAAGTATTCAAATTGAAGTCTACAACATATTTGTCACCATTTTCCATAATCTCGTATCCTTGATCTCCATTCCATATCAAATGGCAATATCTACTAGCCACTGTATTCTGATGTAACTTATGCACAATCCTTGGACCATAATTCCTTGTCCACTTAGCACATGCATCCCTTTGACTGTGCATTCTATTCATAATCATGATTCTAATATCTTCAAGCATACTCACAATGGCCTTGCACCTAGCTTCCACACACCTACCATTGAAAGCTTCACTAAGATTATTATCAACAACATCACATTTTATGTCGGTGTCAAAGAAGGCTTTAGACCAGTGCTTTGGCTCAATCTGGAATAGATCATCATGACCTTGTGGAGTCATTTCCTTCAATCTTTGTTTATGCACTTCAAAATCTGACATATTAGTACTCTTAGCACATTTCCAGAATTGTCTCATCAACTGCTTTCCTTTGTATTTTTTACCCCAATTAGAATATATATGCCTCGCACACATTCTATGTTCTGCATTTGGCAAAAGTTCAACTACTGAAGGAATGAGGCCCTAATATATAAAAAACAAAGAAAAGAAAACATTAATATTGGAAATCATTATATACATTGTTTCAAACAAATTTAAGATGAGCGATAGTAGTATTACATACCTTTTGTTGGTCACTTATTAAGGCCCATCCATTACCATTACCCATGTCAAGATCTTCTTTCAACAAGTTGATAAACCAGCTCCATGTGTCCTTATTCTCAATTCTTACGACTGCCCATGCTACTGGATACATTTGATTGTTAGCATCCCTCCCCACAGCACACAACAACTCACCCTTAATCAATCCCCTAAGAAAACATCCATCTAATCCAATGATCTTCCGACACCCTGCCAAAAATCCTTTCCTACAGGCATCAAAGCAAATGTAAGTCCTATCAAATAATGGTAAGGAATCTGGTAATGGTCTTTCAACTTTCATGATAAATGTGCTCGCCCGGCTTGCAATGTAAAGCTCTCCCAAGTAATCGTACATCAGTGCATACTCTTTCTTATAATTGCCTTGTAATTCCTTGAACACTTTTAGCTTTGTTCTCCTGCATTGGCTCACAGTGACATTCACCCCTAACTGTTCTCTAACCAATATCTTCAACTGAGGTGCTTTAACTTTAGGCATTGCAGAAATGAGAGTCATGAAGTGTTTGGCTAAAAAAGAACTAGAAACTCTCTTATTCTCAAAAGTAATAGCACATGTATGCTCATCAATGTACTTTTTCAAATGAAATGATCCAGTTTGGCTATCGAGAGCACCATAAATCATCTAGTTACAATTAGCTTGGGCACACCTAGCTCTTACAAATCCAGTGGTGTTCTTGGTGTATTTAATTGCTCTTTGCTCAGCCACCGAGTACCTCAAAATTGCATCTTTGAATTCCCTTGAATCTTCAAATGTCATGCCCACAACAAATACTGGATTCTTACAATTTCGATCATATGATGGAAACCTACTCATTCTTCTTGAAATAACATCATTTTCTTCTTTTTCACTCTCATCATCTAAATCTGAATGAAGACTTTCTTCTTCATTTGAATCATAGTACTCTGTTTCGCACCCAGACACATCCACCATTAGAGGATCAACTGATAATGGAGTTTGAGAGCCAATGTCTAATTGAGAAGTTTCTTCAATGTTAGTTCCAATTTTGAGTCTATGTCTCGCTGAAAATTCCTTTAAATTTCTTCTTGCATTAACCAATTCAAAATCATCATCGTCACTTGACTCTTCAACATCCACCAAATTACATGCATCATCATTCTCATCATCCACATCCCTACTTTCACCCTCAAGCTGATTCCCATCACCATCGACATTTCCAATTATATTTTCAAACACATCATCAGCCACATTATTAACGCTTTCTATATTCACATCAAACAAACCTTCAGTTTCCATCTCAACTCCCCCTATCTCATCAAGCGTTTCTTCATCATCGACATGCTCAACATACAATTCAATATTTTCAAAGTGAAGATGATGATAAAATTGATCTATCACATCGGAGTTATCCCATAAATACCTAAGAGTTACTCCATCTTCAAGAATAGTACTTCCAGGAACTCTATAAAAGAGCTTTTCTATCTTACGCCCACACAGAACCTTAACAGCTGAAATTATGTTGGATAATGAACCCTTACTTAAGTCTACTTCAACAACATCGACCCTTCCATCTACGTATTCTAAAGGCGGTCCAACTTGAAATTTACCTCCAAAGAAAACAGTGACATAAACTTTGTTGTTGCCAGTTGAACCTACAAAGGAAGAGAAACAAATAGCACTTTCAATCGTAAAATTTCATCTAAAAACTACTAATGACTTCACTTGTAAAGAGAAATAGATAGGGTAAACATACCCATGTTGATGGATGACCTTGAGAGTAGTCAACCCTCCAATACAAGCATCAGCAAACCAGCATCAGCAAAAAAGGGGTTGAAAGTGATAGTAAACTGAACTAATTATGCCTAAGCAATGAACTGCCCGCTGAAAACTTTCCCAAATCTCAGAGCCTTCGGCGAAGTGATCCCTTGAAATATGTAAGGTAACTGTAAACCCAATCTCCTGTCCTCCTCTTGTTGAGGCATTCAACAAAAGGAAAGCGTATTAAGGGGAAAAAGGTTATATGGACTTACAGATTCCTTTCCCCCTGTTGCAAGGAAAATTCTGCTGAAGATAGTTTAATCCTAAAGGGAGAAGGCTAAGAAAAAAGAAGAAAATTTTATTCAATTGACCAGTATGGCAGCATGAACTTATGACTAAACCAAAAGCAGATAATTCTACTGCAAGAAAAATTCCTTTATTTTTATGACTTTCACTGAAACATTTAAGGTTCCTTCATGGATGATGGAATTGCTAATTAAATGCTAAAAGTTTTTAAATCATTGAAGCGGCGATAGCTTCTCCAAGTCATGGTTCGAACCGTAAGGCTTGATTAGTGAATACTAACACTGAGCTTTGCAGAATTGCTGATTATGGGACAGCAACAAGCATAAAAAAATGGGGAAGAATAGGAAAATGTTATATCAGTATCAGTATTTATTCAAATAACTGCAGTATTTAAATGATCATATGATGGTGACAAATATCAGTATCAGTATTTATTCAAATATCAGTATTTAAAATGTTACAAGAATTGAATGATGGTGAAACTGCAGTATCAGTATTTATTCAAATAACTGACATCCACAATGGCATATGAACAAGGACAATCATATGAAAGTTGATACCTATGACAGTTCTTTTGTAGGCAGTGTTTAAATGATCTATATTCGTTCCAAGCAATAGAATTAGCAACCAAACGTGAGAGTGACTTTTAATGTAAATTCAGCCTGCATCTGTGATCTCAATTAATGGAATTACTACGACAAAGGACAAATTTGATATATAAACATCTACAATGCCTAGCAAGGTGGTGGGATGCGTGATTATCCTCGTAAAGCGAGGTAGGCATTCAAGCCAAGTCTGAGGACACATCAGCTAACCGTTTTCAATCGAATTGATTACCGTTTATGATCTCTCAAGCATCATAAAAATAAAAAAAATCGCTAGGGCATTTACCTTATGTCAGAGTTGTCCAATGCAAAGTTGTTGCCAACCAGATTACTGCAAAATGCATCATGAAAAAAGATGTGATCGTAAGTCTCCTCACAAGATTGGAACACCAACAGCTCATCGTGTAGCTAGAAAATGACTTCGAGTACTATAGAGCATCCCATGAGCAATAAAAGATTGATAAAGTGCAAAAGAAGAGTCCTCACTTTAGATATCTAACTAAAAGTATAAATTATCATTTTTCGAAAGACAGAAATACATACAGTTGAAAATTTGGTATCGTCATTGACAGTGAAAAGGAACTATATCTATAGATTCAACTTAAAGGATTATGGGACAGCAACAAGCATAAAAAAATGGGGAAGAACAGGAAAATGTTATATCCATAGATAATTCCAAAAGAGGATAATTCTTGACAGAACTGGTTGTTGAGGCAATATATCATTAGGCCATCCAATCTTTAACTGATTTATGTTAAGTTACAGTTCTTTGAAAACATTCATAGTCATGTGACACCACTAAGCAGGTACTGTGTAACAGTCATGTACATTTATCAGCCATGATGATGATTCCAGTGAATAAGTACTGAACAATGTGATGTAAAGAAGTTCAATTTAAACGTGCCTATTTGCACCATAAACGAGTGGAACATTCAAGCGTGAGAGGAAATCCATGACTAATTTAGCACAAAAATGAGGCCTAAAAAGCGACCTCTACGCAACTATTTGAAACATACTTCAATGGGTTCCAGGTGTAGTATACGCTCAACAAGACTGCACGTTTCATCTGTGTCGTCCGATCTCCATATTGACTTAGGTTGGTGCAAACGGCAGTGCTCCTATGGTAGCACTAAGCAGGTAACCTGCCGCTCAAAATCAAAGCACCATTGTCATGAACTATAGCGACCGGAATAGAACTACAAGAGAAACACGAAAAGGAAACAATCAGTCACCTTTGACAAAGCAATTATATAGCAGCATGAACCGCTATTGTTGTCCCTGAAATGATTAAATGAAGACGGTCATTAGCGCAACCAATATAGACAGTTCAAGAAGCCAAATCTGGCCTTCTAAAGCTAGTGTTGACCAGTTTCAAGAGGACACATATATGTAATACATTTTAAACCCACATCATACCATATCCCTGCTATCTTAGTCTGAAAAAATATTATTCTCATGTCCCTTTCTAATCAAGTAAATATAGATGCAGAGATGAAGATACGCACATCACCCCCCCCCCCCAAAACTTGAAGTTTCAAGATGTCACTGTCTAGAAAAAATTCTATAATTAGTGAAGTTGTAGATAACTTCAGCCATAGTCTTGAAAGAAATTATTAAACACTATACTATCAATTACATTAATGGACAAATCACAAATACAGTGATGCAGATTAGAATTGAAGAACACCACAACACTTCGATGAGATTAACGTATCGATTAATCTAACAACAAAATCAGCGAGCTACTTTTCCATTGTAGAGGTATCATAACAACACAAAGTCCCACAACTAGCCTACGGATACACCAGCAAGAAGCAGCAAAAGAATTTACGCAAACGGAGGACACGCATCGCGCAAGTTACATTAATGGACAAATCACAAATACAGTGATGCATATTAGAATTGAAGAACACCACAACACTTCGATGAGATTAACGTATCGATTAATCTAACAACAAAATCAGCGAGCTGCTTTTCCATTGTAGAGGTATCATAACAACACAAAGTCCCACAACTAGCCTACGGATACACCAGCAAGAAGCAGCAAAAGAATTTACGCAGACGGAGGACACGCATCGTGCAAGTTACATTAATGGACAAATCACAAATACAGTGATGTAGATTAGAATTGAAGAACACCACAACACTTCGATGAGATTAACGTATCGATTAATCTAACAACAAAATCAGCGAGCTACTTTTCCATTGTAGAGGTATCATAACAACACAAAGTCCCACAACTAGCCTACGGATACACCAGCAAGAAGCAGCAAAAGAATTTACGCAAACGGAGGACACGCATCGCGCAAGTTACATTAATGGACAAATCACAAATACAGTGATGCATATTAGAATTGAAGAACACCACAACACTTCGATGAGATTAACGTATCGATTAATCTAACAACAAAATCAGCGAGCTACTTTTCCATTGTAGAGGTATCATAACAACACAAAGTCCCACAACTAGCCTACAGATACACCAGCAAGAAGCAGCAAAAGAATTTACACAAACGGAGGACACGCATCACGCAAGTTACATTAATGGACAAATCACAAATACAGTGATGCATATTAGAATTGAAGAACACCACAACACTTCGATGAGATTAACGTATCGATTAATCTAACAACAAAATCAGCGAGCTACTTTTCCATTGTAGAGGTATCATAACAACACAAAGTCCCACAACTAGCCTACGGATACACCAGCAAGAAGCAGCAAAAGAATTTACGCAAACGGAGGACACGCATCGCGCAAGTTACATTAATGGACAAATCACAAATACAGTGATGCAGATTAGAATTGAAGAACACCACAACACTTCGATGAGATTAACGTATCGATTAATCTAACAACAAAATCAGCGAGCTACTTTTCCATTGTAGAGGTATCATAACAACACAAAGTCCCACAACTAGCCTACAGATACACCAGCAAGAAGCAGCAAAAGAATTTACGCAGACGGAGGACACGCATCGTGCAAGTTACATTAATGGACAAATCACAAATACAGTGATGTAGATTAGAATTGAAGAACACCACAACACTTCGATGAGATTAACGTATCGATTAATCTAACAACAAAATCAGCGAGCTACTTTTTCATTGTAGAGGTATCATAACAACACAAAGTCCCACAACTAGCCTACGGATACACCAGCAAGAAGCAGCAAAAGAATTTACGCAAACGGAGGACACGCATCGCGCAAGTTACATTAATGGACAAATCACAAATACAGTGATGCATATTAGAATTGAAGAACACCACAACACTTCGATGAGATTAACGTATCGATTAATCTAACAACAAAATCAGCGAGCTACTTTTCCATTGTAGAGGTATCATAACAACACAAAGTCCCACAACTAGCCTACGGATACACCAGCAAGAAGCAGCAAAAGAATTTACACAAACGGAGGACACGCATCACGCAAGTTACATTAATGGACAAATCACAAATACAATGATGCAGATTAGAATTGAAGAACACCACAACACTTCGATGAGATTAACGTATCGATTAATCTAACAACAAAATCAGCGAGCTACTTTTCCATTGTAGAGGTATCATAACAACACAAAGTCCCACAACTAGCCTACGGATACACCAGCAAGAAGCAGCAAAAGAATTTACGCAAACGGAGGACACGCATCGCGCAAGTTACATTAATGGACAAATCACAAATACAGTGATGCAGATTAGAATTGAAGAACACCACAACACTTCGATGAGATTAACGTATCGATTAATCTAACAACAAAATCAGCGAGCTACTTTTCCATTGTAGAGGTATCATAACAACACAAAGTCCCACAACTAGCCTACGGATACACCAGCAAGAAGCAGCAAAAGAATTTACGCAAACGGAGGACACGCATCGCGCAAGTTACATTAATGGACAAATCACAAATACAGTGATGCATATTAGAATTGAAGAACACCACAACACTTCGATGAGATTAACGTATCGATTAATCTAACAACAAAATCAGCGAGCTACTTTTCCATTGTAGAGGTATCATAACAACACAAAGTCCCACAACTAGCCTACGGATACACCAGCAAGAAGCAGCAAAAGAATTTACGCAGACGGAGGACACGCATCGTGCAAGTTACATTAATGGACAAATCACAAATACAGTGATGTAGATTAGAATTGAAGAACACCACAACACTTCGATGAGATTAACGTATCGATTAATCTAACAACAAAATCAGCGAGCTACTTTTCCATTGTAGAGGTATCATAACAACACAAAGTCCCACAACTAGCCTACGGATACACCAGCAAGAAGCAGCAAAAGAATTTACGCAAACGGAGGACACGCATCGCGCAAGTTACATTAATGGACAAATCACAAATACAGTGATGCATATTAGAATTGAAGAACACCACAACACTTCGATGAGATTAACGTATCGATTAATCTAACAACAAAATCAGCGAGCTACTTTTCCATTGTAGAGGTATCATAACAACACAAAGTCCCACAACTAGCCTACGGATACACCAGCAAGAAGCAGCAAAAGAATTTACACAAACGGAGGACACGCATCACGCAAGTTACATTAATGGACAAATCACAAATACAATGATGCAGATTAGAATTGAAGAACACCACAACACTTCGATGAGATTAACGTATCGATTAATCTAACAACAAAATCAGCGAGCTACTTTTCCATTGTAGAGGTATCATAACAACACAAAGTCCCACAACTAGCCTACGGATACACCAGCAAGAAGCAGCAAAAGAATTTACGCAAACGGAGGACACGCATCGCGCAAGTTACATTAATGGACAAATCACAAATACAGTGATGCAGATTAGAATTGAAGAACACCACAACACTTCGATGAGATTAACGTATCGATTAATCTAACAACAAAATCAGCGAGCTACTTTTCCATTGTAGAGGTATCATAACAACACAAAGTCCCACAACTAGCCTACGGATACACCAGCAAGAAGCAGCAAAAGAATTTACGCAAACGGAGGACACGCATCGCGCAAGTTACATTAATGGACAAATCACAAATACAGTGATGCATATTAGAATTGAAGAACACCACAACACTTCGATGAGATTAACGTATCGATTAATCTAACAACAAAATCAGCGAGCTACTTTTCCATTGTAGAGGTATCATAACAACACAAAGTCCCACAACTAGCCTACGGATACACCAGCAAGAAGCAGCAAAAGAATTTACGCAGACGGAGGACACGCATCGTGCAAGTTACATTAATGGACAAATCACAAATACAGTGATGCATATTAGAATTGAAGAACACAACAACACTTCGATGAGATTAACGTATCGATTAATCTAACAACAAAATCAGCGAGCTACTTTTCCATTGTAGAGGTATCATAACAACACAAAGTCCCACAACTAGCCTACGGATACACCAGCAAGAAGCAGCAAAAGAATTTACGCAAACGGAGGACACGCATCGCGCAAGTTACATTAATGGACAAATCACAAATACAGTGATGCAGATTAGAATTGAAGAACACCACAACACTTCGATGAGATTAACGTATCGATTAATCTAACAACAAAATCAGCGAGCTACTTTTCCATTGTAGAGGTATCATAACAACACAAAGTCCCACAACTAGCCTACAGATACACCAGCAAGAAGCAGCAAAAGAATTTACGCAAACGGAGGACACGCATCGCGCAAGTTACATTAATGGACAAATCACAAATACAGTGATGCATATTAGAATTGAAGAACACCACAACACTTCGATGAGATTAACGTATCGATTAATCTAACAACAAAATCAGCGAGCTACTTTTCCATTGTAGAGGTATCATAACAACACAAAGTCCCACAACTAGCCTACGGATACACCAGCAAGAAGCAGCAAAAGAATTTACGCAAACGGAGGACACGCATCGCGCAAGTTACATTAATGGACAAATCACAAATACAGTGATGCAGATTAGAATTGAAGAACACCACAACACTTCGATGAGATTAACGTATCGATTAATCTAGCAACAAAATCAGCGAGCTACTTTTCCATTGTAGAGGTATCATAACAACACAAAGTCCCACAACTAGCCTACAGATACACCAGCAAGAAGCAGCAAAAGAATTTACGCAAACGGAGGACACGCATCGCGCAAGTTACATTATTGGACAAATCACAAATACAGTGATGCATATTAGAATTGAAGAACACCACAACACTTCGATGAGATTAACGTATCGATTAATCTAACAACAAAATCAGCGAGCTACTTTTCCATTGTAGAGGTATCATAACAACACAAAGTCCCACAACTAGCCTACGGATACACCAGCAAGAAGCAGCAAAAGAATTTACACAAACGGAGGACACGCATCACGCAAGTTACATTAATGGACAAATCAGAAATACAATTATGCAGATTAGAATTGAAGAACACCACAACACTTCGATGAGATTAACGTATCGATTAATCTAACAACAAAATCAGCGAGCTACTTTTCCATTGTAGAGGTATCATAACAACACAAAGTCCCACAACTAGCCTACGGATACACCAGCAAGAAGCAGCAAAAGAATTTACACAAACGGAGGACACGCATCACGCAAGTTACATTAATGGACAAATCACAAATACAATGATGCAGATTAGAATTGAAGAACACCACAACACTTCGATGAGATTAACGTATCGATTAATCTAACAACAAAATCAGCGAGCTACTTTTCCATTGTAGAGGTATCATAACAACACAAAGTCCCACAACTAGCCTACGGATACACCAGCAAGAAGCAGCAAAAGAATTTACGCAAACGGAGGACACGCATCGCGCAAGTTACATTAATGGACAAATCACAAATACAGTGATGCATATTAGAATTGAAGAACACCACAACACTTCGATGAGATTAACGTATCGATTAATCTAACAACAAAATCAGCGAGCTACTTTTCCATTGTAGAGGTATCATAACAACACAAAGTCCCACAACTAGCCTACGGATACACCAGCAAGAAGCAGCAAAAGAATTTACGCAGACGGAGGACACGCATCGTGCAAGTTACATTAATGGACAAATCACAAATACAGTGATGTAGATTAGAATTGAAGAACACCACAACACTTCGATGAGATTAACGTATCGATTAATCTAACAACAAAATCAGCGAGCTACTTTTCCATTGTAGAGGTATCATAACAACACAAAGTCCCACAACTAGCCTACGGATACACCAGCAAGAAGCAGCAAAAGAATTTACGCAAACGGAGGACACGCATCACGCAAGTTACATTAATGGACAAATCACAAATACAATGATGCAGATTAGAATTGAAGAACACCACAACACTTCGATGAGATTAACGTATCGATTAATCTAACAACAAAATCAGCGAGCTACTTTTCCATTGTAGAGGTATCATAACAACACAAAGTCCCACAACTAGCCTACGGATACACCAGCAAGAAGCAGCAAAAGAATTTACGCAAACGGAGGACACGCATCGCGCAAGTTACATTAATGGACAAATCACAAATACAGTGATGCATATTAGAATTGAAGAACACAACAACACTTCGATGAGATTAACGTATCGATTAATCTAACAACAAAATCAGCGAGCTACTTTTCCATTGTAGAGGTATCATAACAACACAAAGTCCCACAACTAGCCTACGGATACACCAGCAAGAAGCAGCAAAAGAATTTACGCAAACGGAGGACACGCATCGCGCAAGTTACATTAATGGACAAATCACAAATACAGTGATGCAGATTAGAATTGAAGAACACCACAACACTTCGATGAGATTAACGTATCGATTAATCTAACAACAAAATCAGCGAGCTACTTTTCCATTGTAGAGGTATCATAACAACACAAAGTCCCACAACTAGCCTACAGATACACCAGCAAGAAGCAGCAAAAGAATTTACGCAAACGGAGGACACGCATCGCGCAAGTTACATTAATGGACAAATCACAAATACAGTGATGCATATTAGAATTGAAGAACACCACAACACTTCGATGAGATTAACGTATCGATTAATCTAACAACAAAATCAGCGAGCTACTTTTCCATTGTAGAGGTATCATAACAACACAAAGTCCCACAACTAGCCTACGGATACACCAGCAAGAAGCAGCAAAAGAATTTACGCAAACGGAGGACACGCATCGCGCAAGTTACATTAATGGACAAATCACAAATACAGTGATGCAGATTAGAATTGAAGAACACCACAACACTTCGATGAGATTAACGTATCGATTAATCTAGCAACAAAATCAGCGAGCTACTTTTCCATTGTAGAGGTATCATAACAACACAAAGTCCCACAACTAGCCTACAGATACACCAGCAAGAAGCAGCAAAAGAATTTACGCAAACGGAGGACACGCATCGCGCAAGTTACATTAATGGACAAATCACAAATACAGTGATGCATATTAGAATTGAAGAACACCACAACACTTCGATGAGATTAACGTATCGATTAATCTAACAACAAAATCAGCGAGCTACTTTTCCATTGTAGAGGTATCATAACAACACAAAGTCCCACAACTAGCCTACGGATACACCAGCAAGAAGCAGCAAAAGAATTTACACAAACGGAGGACACGCATCACGCAAGTTACATTAATGGACAAATCAGAAATACAATTATGCAGATTAGAATTGAAGAACACCACAACACTTCGATGAGATTAACGTATCGATTAATCTAACAACAAAATCAGCGAGCTACTTTTCCATTGTAGAGGTATCATAACAACACAAAGTCCCACAACTAGCCTACGGATACACCAGCAAGAAGCAGCAAAAGAATTTACACAAACGGAGGACACGCATCACGCAAGTTACATTAATGGACAAATCACAAATACAATGATGCAGATTAGAATTGAAGAACACCACAACACTTCGATGAGATTAACGTATCGATTAATCTAACAACAAAATCAGCGAGCTACTTTTCCATTGTAGAGGTATCATAACAACACAAAGTCCCACAACTAGCCTACGGATACACCAGCAAGAAGCAGCAAAAGAATTTACGCAAACGGAGGACACGCATCGCGCAAGTTACATTAATGGACAAATCACAAATACAGTGATGCATATTAGAATTGAAGAACACCACAACACTTCGATGAGATTAACGTATCGATTAATCTAACAACAAAATCAGCGAGCTACTTTTCCATTGTAGAGGTATCATAACAACACAAAGTCCCACAACTAGCCTACGGATACACCAGCAAGAAGCAGCAAAAGAATTTACGCAGACGGAGGACACGCATCGTGCAAGTTACATTAATGGACAAATCACAAATACAGTGATGTAGATTAGAATTGAAGAACACCACAACACTTCGATGAGATTAACGTATCGATTAATCTAACAACAAAATCAGCGAGCTACTTTTCCATTGTAGAGGTATCATAACAACACAAAGTCCCACAACTAGCCTACGGATACACCAGCAAGAAGCAGCAAAAGAATTTACGCAAACGGAGGACACGCATCGCGCAAGTTACATTAATGGACAAATCACAAATACAGTGATGCATATTAGAATTGAAGAACACCACAACACTTCGATGAGATTAACGTATCGATTAATCTAACAACAAAATCAGCGAGCTACTTTTCCATTGTAGAGGTATCATAACAACACAAAGTCCCACAACTAGCCTACGGATACACCAGCAAGAAGCAGCAAAAGAATTTACACAAACGGAGGACACGCATCACGCAAGTTACATTAATGGACAAATCACAAATACAATGATGCAGATTAGAATTGAAGAACACCACAACACTTCGATGAGATTAACGTATCGATTAATCTAACAACAAAATCAGCGAGCTACTTTTCCATTGTAGAGGTATCATAACAACACAAAGTCCCACAACTAGCCTACGGATACACCAGCAAGAAGCAGCAAAAGAATTTACACAAACGGAGGACACGCATCACGCAAGTTACATTAATGGACAAATCACAAATACAGTGATGCATATTAGAATTGAAGAACACCACAACACTTCGATGAGATTAACGTATCGATTAATCTAACAACAAAATCAGCGAGCTACTTTTCCATTGTAGAGGTATCATAACAACACAAAGTCCCACAACTAGCCTACGGATACACCAGCAAGAAGCAGCAAAAGAATTTACGCAAACGGAGGACACGCATCGCGCAAGTTACATTAATGGACAAATCACAAATACAGTGATGCAGATTAGAATTGAAGAACACCACAACACTTCGATGAGATTAACGTATCGATTAATCTAACAACAAAATCAGCGAGCTACTTTTCCATTGTAGAGGTATCATAACAACACAAAGTCCCACAACTAGCCTACGGATACACCAGCAAGAAGCAGCAAAAGAATTTACGCAAACGGAGGACACGCATCGCGCAAGTTACATTAATGGACAAATCACAAATACAGTGATGCATATTAGAATTGAAGAACACCACAACACTTCGATGAGATTAACGTATCGATTAATCTAACAACAAAATCAGCGAGCTACTTTTCCATTGTAGAGGTATCATAACAACACAAAGTCCCACAACTAGCCTACGGATACACCAGCAAGAAGCAGCAAAAGAATTTACGCAGACGGAGGACACGCATCATGCAAGTTACATTAATGGACAAATCACAAATACAGTGATGTAGATTAGAATTGAAGAACACCACAACACTTCGATGAGATTAACGTATCGATTAATCTAACAACAAAATCAGCGAGCTACTTTTCCATTGTAGAGGTATCATAACAACACAAAGTCCCACAACTAGCCTACGGATACACCAGCAAGAAGCAGCAAAAGAATTTACGCAAACGGAGGACACGCATCGCGCAAGTTACATTAATGGACAAATCACAAATACAGTGATGCATATTAGAATTGAAGAACACCACAACACTTCGATGAGATTAACGTATCGATTAATCTAACAACAAAATCAGCGAGCTACTTTTCCATTGTAGAGGTATCATAACAACACAAAGTCCCACAACTAGCCTACGGATACACCAGCAAGAAGCAGCAAAAGAATTTACACAAACGGAGGACACGCATCACGCAAGTTACATTAATGGACAAATCACAAATACAATGATGCAGATTAGAATTGAAGAACACCACAACACTTCGATGAGATTAACGTATCGATTAATCTAACAACAAAATCAGCGAGCTACTTTTCCATTGTAGAGGTATCATAACAACACAAAGTCCCACAACTAGCCTACGGATACACCAGCAAGAAGCAGCAAAAGAATTTACGCAAACGGAGGACACGCATCGCGCAAGTTACATTAATGGACAAATCACAAATACAGTGATGCATATTAGAATTGAAGAACACCACAACACTTCGATGAGATTAACGTATCGATTAATCTAACAACAAAATCAGCGAGCTACTTTTCCATTGTAGAGGTATCATAACAACACAAAGTCCCACAACTAGCCTACGGATACACCAGCAAGAAGCAGCAAAAGAATTTACGCAAACGGAGGACATGCATCGCGCAAGTTACATTAATGGACAAATCACAAATACAGTGATGCATATTAGAATTGAAGAACACCACAACACTTCGATGAGATTAACGTATCGATTAATCTAACAACAAAATCAGCGAGCTACTTTTCCATTGTAGAGGTATCATAACAACACAAAGTCCCACAACTAGCCTACGGATACACCAGCAAGAAGCAGCAAAAGAATTTACACAAACGGAGGACACGCATCACGCAAGTTACATTAATGGACAAATCACAAATACAATGATGCAGATTAGAATTGAAGAACACCACAACACTTCGATGAGATTAACGTATCGATTAATCTAACAACAAAATCAGCGAGCTACTTTTCCATTGTAGAGGTATCATAACAACACAAAGTCCCACAACTAGCCTACGGATACACCAGCAAGAAGCAGCAAAAGAATTTACGCAAACGGAGGACACGCATCGCGCAAGTTACATTAATGGACAAATCACAAATACAGTGATGCATATTAGAATTGAAGAACACCACAACACTTCGATGAGATTAACGTATCGATTAATCTAACAACAAAATCAGCGAGCTACTTTTCCATTGTAGAGGTATCATAACAACACAAAGTCCCACAACTAGCCTACGGATACACCAGCAAGAAGCAGCAAAAGAATTTACGCAAACGGAGGACACGCATCGCGCAAGTTACATTAATGGACAAATCACAAATACAGTGATGCATATTAGAATTGAAGAACACCACAACACTTCGATGAGATTAACGTATCGATTAATCTAACAACAAAATCAGCGAGCTACTTTTCCATTGTAGAGGTATCATAACCACACAAAGTCCCACAACTAGCCTACGGATACACCAGCAAGAAGCAGCAAAAGAATTTACACAAACGGAGGACACGCATCACGCAAGTTACATTAATGGACAAATCACAAATACAATGATGCAGATTAGAATTGAAGAACACCACAACACTTCGATGAGATTAACGTATCGATTAATCTAACAACAAAATCAGCGAGCTACTTTTCCATTGTAGAGGTATCATAACAACACAAAGTCCCACAACTAGCCTACGGATACACCAGCAAGAAGCAGCAAAAGAATTTACGCAGACGGAGGACACGCATCGTGCAAGTTACATTAATGGAAAAATCACAAATACAGTGATGTAGATTAGAATTGAAGAACACCACAACACTTCGATGAGATTAACGTATCGATTAATCTAACAACAAAATCAGCGAGCTACTTTTCCATTGTAGAGGTATCATAACAACACAAAGTCCCACAACTAGCCTACGGATACACCAGCAAGAAGCAGCAAAAGAATTTACGCAAACGGAGGACACGCATCGCGCAAGTTACATTAATGGACAAATCACAAATACAGTGATGCATATTAGAATTGAAGAACACCACAACACTTCGATGAGATTAACGTATCGATTAATCTAACAACAAAATCAGCGAGCTACTTTTCCATTGTAGAGGTATCATAACAACACAAAGTCCCACAACTAGCCTACGGATACACCAGCAAGAAGCAGCAAAAGAATTTACACAAACGGAGGACACGCATCACGCAAGTTACATTAATGGACAAATCACAAATACAATGATGCAGATTAGAATTGAAGAACACCACAACACTTCGATGAGATTAACGTATCGATTAATCTAACAACAAAATCAGCGAGCTACTTTTCCATTGTAGAGGTATCATAACAACACAAAGTCCCACAACTAGCCTACGGATACACCAGCAAGAAGCAGCAAAAGAATTTACGCAGACGGAGGACACGCATCGTGCAAGTTACATTAATGGACAAATCACAAATACAGTGATGTAGATTAGAATTGAAGAACACCACAACACTTCGATGAGATTAACGTATCGATTAATCTAACAACAAAATCAGCGAGCTACTTTTCCATTGTAGAGGTATCATAACAACACAAAGTCCCACAACTAGCCTACGGATACACCAGCAAGAAGCAGCAAAAGAATTTACGCAAACGGAGGACACGCATCACGCAAGTTACATTAATGGACAAATCACAAATACAATGATGCAGATTAGAATTGAAGAACACCACAACACTTCGATGAGATTAACGTATCGATTAATCTAACAACAAAATCAGCGAGCTACTTTTCCATTGTAGAGGTATCATAACAACACAAAGTCCCACAACTAGCCTACGGATACACCAGCAAGAAGCAGCAAAAGAATTTACGCAAACGGAGGACACGCATCGCGCAAGTTACATTAATGGACAAATCACAAATACAGTGATGCAGATTAGAATTGAAGAACACCACAACACTTCGATGAGATTAACGTATCGATTAATCTAACAACAAAATCAGCGAGCTACTTTTCCATTGTAGAGGTATCATAATAACACAAAGTCCCACAACTAGCCTACGGATACACCAGCAAGAAGCAGCAAAAGAATTTACACAAACGGAGGACACGCATCACGCAAGTTACATTAATGGACAAATCACAAATACAATGATGCAGATTAGAATTGAAGAACACCACAACACTTCGATGAGATTAACGTATCGATTAATCTAACAACAAAATCAGCGAGCTACTTTTCCATTGTAGAGGTATCATAACAACACAAAGTCCCACAACTAGCCTACGGATACACCAGCAAGAAGCAGCAAAAGAATTTACGCAAACGGAGGACACGCATCGCGCAAGTTACATTAATGGACAAATCACAAATACAGTGATGCAGATTAGAATTGAAGAACACCACAACACTTCGATGAGATTAACGTATCGATTAATCTAACAACAAAATCAGCGAGCTACTTTTCCATTGTAGAGGTATCATAACAACACAAAGTCCCACAACTAGCCTACGGATACACCAGCAAGAAGCAGCAAAAGAATTTACGCAAACGGAGGACACGCATCGCGCAAGTTACATTAATGGACAAATCACAAATACAGTGATGCATATTAGAATTGAAGAACACCACAACACTTCGATGAGATTAACGTATCGATTAATCTAACAACAAAATCAGCGAGCTACTTTTCCATTGTAGAGGTATCATAACAACACAAAGTCCCACAACTAGCCTACGGATACACCAGCAAGAAGCAGCAAAAGAATTTACGCAGACGGAGGACACGCATCGTGCAAGTTACATTAATGGACAAATCACAAATACAGTGATGTAGATTAGAATTGAAGAACACCACAACACTTCGATGAGATTAACGTATCGATTAATCTAACAACAAAATCAGCGAGCTACTTTTCCATTGTAGAGGTATCATAACAACACAAAGTCCCACAACTAGCCTACGGATACACCAGCAAGAAGCAGCAAAAGAATTTACGCAAACGGAGGACACGCATCGCGCAAGTTACATTAATGGACAAATCACAAATACAGTGATGCATATTAGAATTGAAGAACACCACAACACTTCGATGAGATTAACGTATCGATTAATCTAACAACAAAATCAGCGAGCTACTTTTCCATTGTAGAGGTATCATAACAACACAAAGTCCCACAACTAGCCTACGGATACACCAGCAAGAAGCAGCAAAAGAATTTACACAAACGGAGGACACGCATCACGCAAGTTACATTAATGGACAAATCACAAATACAATGATGCAGATTAGAATTGAAGAACACCACAACACTTCGATGAGATTAACGTATCGATTAATCTAACAACAAAATCAGCGAGCTACTTTTCCATTGTAGAGGTATCATAACAACACAAAGTCCCACAACTAGCCTACGGATACACCAGCAAGAAGCAGCAAAAGAATTTACGCAAACGGAGGACACGCATCGCGCAAGTTACATTAATGGACAAATCACAAATACAGTGATGCATATTAGAATTGAAGAACACCACAACACTTCGATGAGATTAACGTATCGATTAATCTAACAACAAAATCAGCGAGCTACTTTTCCATTGTAGAGGTATCATAATAACACAAAGTCCCACAACTAGCCTACGGATACACCAGCAAGAAGCAGCAAAAGAATTTACGCAAACGGAGGACACGCATCGCGCAAGTTACATTAATGGACAAATCACAAATACAGTGATGCATATTAGAATTGAAGAACACCACAACACTTCGATGAGATTAACGTATCGATTAATCTAACAACAAAATCAGCGAGCTACTTTTCCATTGTAGAGGTATCATAACAACACAAAGTCCCACAACTAGCCTACGGATACACCAGCAAGAAGCAGCAAAAGAATTTACACAAACGGAGGACACGCATCACGCAAGTTACATTAATGGACAAATCACAAATACAATGATGCAGATTAGAATTGAAGAACACCACAACACTTCGATGAGATTAACGTATCGATTAATCTAACAACAAAATCAGCGAGCTACTTTTCCATTGTAGAGGTATCATAACAACACAAAGTCCCACAACTAGCCTACGGATACACCAGCAAGAAGCAGCAAAAGAATTTACGCAAACGGAGGACACGCATCGCGCAAGTTACATTAATGGACAAATCACAAATACAGTGATGCATATTAGAATTGAAGAACACCACAACACTTCGATGAGATTAACGTATCGATTAATCTAACAACAAAATCAGCGAGCTACTTTTCCATTGTAGAGGTATCATAACAACACAAAGTCCCACAACTAGCCTACGGATACACCAGCAAGAAGCAGCAAAAGAATTTACGCAAACGGAGGACACGCATCGCGCAAGTTACATTAATGGACAAATCACAAATACAGTGATGCAGATTAGAATTGAAGAACACCACAACACTTCGATGAGATTAACGTATCGATTAATCTAACAACAAAATCAGCGAGCTACTTTTCCATTGTAGAGGTATCATAACAACACAAAGTCCCACAACTAGCCTACAGATACACCAGCAAGAAGCAGCAAAAGAATTTACGCAAACGGAGGACACGCATCGCGCAAGTTACATTAATGGACAAATCACAAATACAGTGATGCATATTAGAATTGAAGAACACCACAACACTTCGATGAGATTAACGTATCGATTAATCTAACAACAAAATCAGCGAGCTACTTTTCCATTGTAGAGGTATCATAACAACACAAAGTCCCACAACTAGCCTACGGATACACCAGCAAGAAGCAGCAAAAGAATTTACGCAAACGGAGGACACGCATCGCGCAAGTTACATTAATGGACAAATCACAAATACAGTGATGCAGATTAGAATTGAAGAACACCACAACACTTCGATGAGATTAACGTATCGATTAATCTAGCAACAAAATCAGCGAGCTACTTTTCCATTGTAGAGGTATCATAACAACACAAAGTCCCACAACTAGCCTACAGATACACCAGCAAGAAGCAGCAAAAGAATTTACGCAAACGGAGGACACGCATCGCGCAAGTTACATTAATGGACAAATCACAAATACAGTGATGCATATTAGAATTGAAGAACACCACAACACTTCGATGAGATTAACGTATCGATTAATCTAACAACAAAATCAGCGAGCTACTTTTCCATTGTAGAGGTATCATAACAACACAAAGTCCCACAACTAGCCTACGGATACACCAGCAAGAAGCAGCAAAAGAATTTACACAAACGGAGGACACGCATCACGCAAGTTACATTAATGGACAAATCAGAAATACAATTATGCAGATTAGAATTGAAGAACACCACAACACTTCGATGAGATTAACGTATCGATTAATCTAACAACAAAATCAGCGAGCTACTTTTCCATTGTAGAGGTATCATAACAACACAAAGTCCCACAACTAGCCTACGGATACACCAGCAAGAAGCAGCAAAAGAATTTACACAAACGGAGGACACGCATCACGCAAGTTACATTAATGGACAAATCACAAATACAATGATGCAGATTAGAATTGAAGAACACCACAACACTTCGATGAGATTAACGTATCGATTAATCTAACAACAAAATCAGCGAGCTACTTTTCCATTGTAGAGGTATCATAACAACACAAAGTCCCACAACTAGCCTACGGATACACCAGCAAGAAGCAGCAAAAGAATTTACGCAAACGGAGGACACGCATCGCGCAAGTTACATTAATGGACAAATCACAAATACAGTGATGCATATTAGAATTGAAGAACACCACAACACTTCGATGAGATTAACGTATCGATTAATCTAACAACAAAATCAGCGAGCTACTTTTCCATTGTAGAGGTATCATAACAACACAAAGTCCCACAACTAGCCTACGGATACACCAGCAAGAAGCAGCAAAAGAATTTACGCAGACGGAGGACACGCATCGTGCAAGTTACATTAATGGACAAATCACAAATACAGTGATGTAGATTAGAATTGAAGAACACCACAACACTTCGATGAGATTAACGTATCGATTAATCTAACAACAAAATCAGCGAGCTACTTTTCCATTGTAGAGGTATCATAACAACACAAAGTCCCACAACTAGCCTACGGATACACCAGCAAGAAGCAGCAAAAGAATTTACGCAAACGGAGGACACGCATCGCGCAAGTTACATTAATGGACAAATCACAAATACAGTGATGCATATTAGAATTGAAGAACACCACAACACTTCGATGAGATTAACGTATCGATTAATCTAACAACAAAATCAGCGAGCTACTTTTCCATTGTAGAGGTATCATAACAACACAAAGTCCCACAACTAGCCTACGGATACACCAGCAAGAAGCAGCAAAAGAATTTACACAAACGGAGGACACGCATCACGCAAGTTACATTAATGGACAAATCACAAATACAATGATGCAGATTAGAATTGAAGAACACCACAACACTTCGATGAGATTAACGTATCGATTAATCTAACAACAAAATCAGCGAGCTACTTTTCCATTGTAGAGGTATCATAACAACACAAAGTCCCACAACTAGCCTACGGATACACCAGCAAGAAGCAGCAAAAGAATTTACACAAACGGAGGACACGCATCACGCAAGTTACATTAATGGACAAATCACAAATACAGTGATGCATATTAGAATTGAAGAACACCACAACACTTCGATGAGATTAACGTATCGATTAATCTAACAACAAAATCAGCGAGCTACTTTTCCATTGTAGAGGTATCATAACAACACAAAGTCCCACAACTAGCCTACGGATACACCAGCAAGAAGCAGCAAAAGAATTTACGCAAACGGAGGACACGCATCGCGCAAGTTACATTAATGGACAAATCACAAATACAGTGATGCAGATTAGAATTGAAGAACACCACAACACTTCGATGAGATTAACGTATCGATTAATCTAACAACAAAATCAGCGAGCTACTTTTCCATTGTAGAGGTATCATAACAACACAAAGTCCCACAACTAGCCTACGGATACACCAGCAAGAAGCAGCAAAAGAATTTACGCAAACGGAGGACACGCATCGCGCAAGTTACATTAATGGACAAATCACAAATACAGTGATGCATATTAGAATTGAAGAACACCACAACACTTCGATGAGATTAACGTATCGATTAATCTAACAACAAAATCAGCGAGCTACTTTTCCATTGTAGAGGTATCATAACAACACAAAGTCCCACAACTAGCCTACGGATACACCAGCAAGAAGCAGCAAAAGAATTTACGCAGACGGAGGACACGCATCATGCAAGTTACATTAATGGACAAATCACAAATACAGTGATGTAGATTAGAATTGAAGAACACCACAACACTTCGATGAGATTAACGTATCGATTAATCTAACAACAAAATCAGCGAGCTACTTTTCCATTGTAGAGGTATCATAACAACACAAAGTCCCACAACTAGCCTACGGATACACCAGCAAGAAGCAGCAAAAGAATTTACGCAAACGGAGGACACGCATCGCGCAAGTTACATTAATGGACAAATCACAAATACAGTGATGCATATTAGAATTGAAGAACACCACAACACTTCGATGAGATTAACGTATCGATTAATCTAACAACAAAATCAGCGAGCTACTTTTCCATTGTAGAGGTATCATAACAACACAAAGTCCCACAACTAGCCTACGGATACACCAGCAAGAAGCAGCAAAAGAATTTACACAAACGGAGGACACGCATCACGCAAGTTACATTAATGGACAAATCACAAATACAATGATGCAGATTAGAATTGAAGAACACCACAACACTTCGATGAGATTAACGTATCGATTAATCTAACAACAAAATCAGCGAGCTACTTTTCCATTGTAGAGGTATCATAACAACACAAAGTCCCACAACTAGCCTACGGATACACCAGCAAGAAGCAGCAAAAGAATTTACGCAAACGGAGGACACGCATCGCGCAAGTTACATTAATGGACAAATCACAAATACAGTGATGCATATTAGAATTGAAGAACACCACAACACTTCGATGAGATTAACGTATCGATTAATCTAACAACAAAATCAGCGAGCTACTTTTCCATTGTAGAGGTATCATAACAACACAAAGTCCCACAACTAGCCTACGGATACACCAGCAAGAAGCAGCAAAAGAATTTACGCAAACGGAGGACATGCATCGCGCAAGTTACATTAATGGACAAATCACAAATACAGTGATGCATATTAGAATTGAAGAACACCACAACACTTCGATGAGATTAACGTATCGATTAATCTAACAACAAAATCAGCGAGCTACTTTTCCATTGTAGAGGTATCATAACAACACAAAGTCCCACAACTAGCCTACGGATACACCAGCAAGAAGCAGCAAAAGAATTTACACAAACGGAGGACACGCATCACGCAAGTTACATTAATGGACAAATCACAAATACAATGATGCAGATTAGAATTGAAGAACACCACAACACTTCGATGAGATTAACGTATCGATTAATCTAACAACAAAATCAGCGAGCTACTTTTCCATTGTAGAGGTATCATAACAACACAAAGTCCCACAACTAGCCTACGGATACACCAGCAAGAAGCAGCAAAAGAATTTACGCAAACGGAGGACACGCATCGCGCAAGTTACATTAATGGACAAATCACAAATACAGTGATGCATATTAGAATTGAAGAACACCACAACACTTCGATGAGATTAACGTATCGATTAATCTAACAACAAAATCAGCGAGCTACTTTTCCATTGTAGAGGTATCATAACAACACAAAGTCCCACAACTAGCCTACGGATACACCAGCAAGAAGCAGCAAAAGAATTTACGCAAACGGAGGACACGCATCGCGCAAGTTACATTAATGGACAAATCACAAATACAGTGATGCATATTAGAATTGAAGAACACCACAACACTTCGATGAGATTAACGTATCGATTAATCTAACAACAAAATCAGCGAGCTACTTTTCCATTGTAGAGGTATCATAACCACACAAAGTCCCACAACTAGCCTACGGATACACCAGCAAGAAGCAGCAAAAGAATTTACACAAACGGAGGACACGCATCACGCAAGTTACATTAATGGACAAATCACAAATATAATGATGCAGATTAGAATTGAAGAACACCACAACACTTCGATGAGATTAACGTATCGATTAATCTAACAACAAAATCAGCGAGCTACTTTTCCATTGTAGAGGTATCATAACAACACAAAGTCCCACAACTAGCCTACGGATACACCAGCAAGAAGCAGCAAAAGAATTTACGCAGACGGAGGACACGCATCGTGCAAGTTACATTAATGGAAAAATCACAAATACAGTGATGTAGATTAGAATTGAAGAACACCACAACACTTCGATGAGATTAACGTATCGATTAATCTAACAACAAAATCAGCGAGCTACTTTTCCATTGTAGAGGTATCATAACAACACAAAGTCCCACAACTAGCCTACGGATACACCAGCAAGAAGCAGCAAAAGAATTTACGCAAACGGAGGACACGCATCGCGCAAGTTACATTAATGGACAAATCACAAATACAGTGATGCATATTAGAATTGAAGAACACCACAACACTTCGATGAGATTAACGTATCGATTAATCTAACAACAAAATCAGCGAGCTACTTTTCCATTGTAGAGGTATCATAACAACACAAAGTCCCACAACTAGCCTACGGATACACCAGCAAGAAGCAGCAAAAGAATTTACACAAACGGAGGACACGCATCACGCAAGTTACATTAATGGACAAATCACAAATACAATGATGCAGATTAGAATTGAAGAACACCACAACACTTCGATGAGATTAACGTATCGATTAATCTAACAACAAAATCAGCGAGCTACTTTTCCATTGTAGAGGTATCATAACAACACAAAGTCCCACAACTAGCCTACGGATACACCAGCAAGAAGCAGCAAAAGAATTTACGCAGACGGAGGACACGCATCGTGCAAGTTACATTAATGGACAAATCACAAATACAGTGATGTAGATTAGAATTGAAGAACACCACAACACTTCGATGAGATTAACGTATCGATTAATCTAACAACAAAATCAGCGAGCTACTTTTCCATTGTAGAGGTATCATAACAACACAAAGTCCCACAACTAGCCTACGGATACACCAGCAAGAAGCAGCAAAAGAATTTACGCAAACGGAGGACACGCATCGCGCAAGTTACATTAATGGACAAATCACAAATACAGTGATGCAAATTAGAATTGAAGAACACCACAACACTTCGATGATTTTAATGTATCAATTAATCTAACAACAAAATCAGCGAGCTACTTTTCCATTGTAGAGGTATCATAACAACACAAAGTCCCACAACTAGCCTACGGATACACCAGCAAGAAGCAGCAAAAGAATTTACGCAAACGGAGGACACGCATCGCGCAAGTGCAATCAATCATTCTCCACACACACGCACGCACGATCCATCCAGAAATGACCTGTCACTCGGTAATCAGGAGAGCTCCGCTTAGCCTCGTCCAAGGAATCGCGATCCTCGACCCTCCCCTCCGGGACGAACTCCTCGCGACTCGGCTCCAGTAATCACAATCCCCAATACACATGAGAGAAGAAACTCAGTATCTCACCGTGGCCAAAATAATCATATTTGCTCAATTTGAAATCAAGGTCCTCTGAGTTAACCGGTCCAGAGACTTCAGCTTGTCGAGCACAGAGTAAGCGAGCGGTGCAAACAAATTCACCTCGCCTCCACCGTCGGTGCCGCTCGATCCACTCGCCTCCACTGTCGGCGCCGCTCGATCCACCGCCAAGGCTCTCGTGGGACGAGTGTCGCGTGTACTCGCACCAGCGTTTGATGAAGAACTGCAACTCGCGAGGCACCGGTGATCTGCGTCGAGATTTGGGGCTTAGGGTTGCGTTGATTCGAGACGGGAAGAAGGGAAGAGATCCGCGCCGAGATTTCGGGCTTAGGGTTGCGTTGATTCGAGAGGGGAAGAGGGAAGAGATCTGCGAGATTTAGGGCTTAGGGTTCGTTGATTCGAGAGAGGAAGAATCGAAGAGATGTCGTGAAGAAACGGAGAAACGGAGGAGGAGACGTCGTGAAAAAAAAAACAGAGGGGAGACGTCGTCGTTTTGAGAATGGCAATACCCACAATACGACGTCGTTTCGCTTACGTGCACAATTTTTTTTGCCCTAATTGCCACGTAGGAGAGAGAAAATATTAAAATAAGCCAAATCAGCAATTTCCGTTAATATAAACTGACGGTGTTAACGGAAGGACTGAATTGAACCAAGTTGACAAGTTTTAGGACTTGATTGCACTTTTTGTAACTTTTAGGACTCAATTGCACTTTGTTCACAAGTTTTAGGACTTGTACCGTACATATCCCAATTTTTTATATAGGGCAAAGCTTTCCTTGGACAGCCTTTAAGTTCCAGCTGGGTAAGATGCTGGTGTTCAGTAACCGGGTGCATTTCACATAAGTTACTTCATTTTCTAATTAAGATGATTAGTGTTCCAGTCTTTATTAGTGAATGATTTCAGATTGTACTCTTTTATTGAAGAGCTGTGTGATTGTTGAGAATGGCAGCGTTGTTGCGACAGGAAGAAACTGGGCTAATGAGACACAATTGCTTCTCCACCCCCTTTTTAAAATTATTGCCAACAGCATCTGGTTATAGTTCTGAATGGATACTCTCGAATTATCCACTCCCAGTTTATTATTAATCATTTTATGTTTCTCCCTTTATATATTTTTTTAATATTAAGAGAGATATGTGAATGCCTTGAAGGCTTGAACCAACTGACTTTGACAAGAAACTTGAATTGAGTAACAAGAACCTTGAACGGACATTTTCATTTTTACAGTTGAAAAAGTAGCTCCTACGGATGGCACTCTGGAAAATAACAGATCTTCCACGTAGCGCTAATCAAGACAATGTACAAACTGGAGCCCTGTAATTCATGTGATCAAATTTTTAGCATGTCTGCTGCAATTCTTTTCCACGGCCTATACCTATAAGACAGGTTGGAATGACTTGAATAGAAACGCAACATTAAGGACCTCGGCATTTGTACTGGAAAAACATTAGTAGTCAGATGAACTATGGAGACAGATTCAGAAAAATAAGAGGACCAAGATTCATCTAATTTATCAAGAAAAAAAAAACATTATATATGTGAATTTGGAGAACAATTCAATATGTCTCCAGGTAAAAAAATGAAAATTCCCAATAAATAGCATATGTATTTTTGAAAGGATAAATTATTTTTCAACTTTCAGGATCACTAGCTAACCAGTATTCTTCTCGCATGACTAAGAGAATTTTGATTTCGATTCACAAGTTTCGCTGGTGTGGCCGATGATGTGAAGTGGTTCTTCAACATTACATTCCAAAAGATGTAAATTCTCAAAATAAGTGAGCTCGAAACAAAAATTGATTAGATTAAAAAGATGCATTAGCTCCAACATTCTGCTGAATGCCACGGAACTCCCAAGACACGAAAACTGAATTACATGTCAATTTACCAAACAAATGGTTTACATAACAAGCCAAACCTACATGACTCTAGGATATTGCATATTTACAGGCTAATTTGTAGTCAGACTAGCTTTTGTAGTGATCTTATCCACAAAATAACTTAAGACAAAGTCCAATGCACTTTCTAGTTAATTTAAATCAATATGCATCCAGAATCTCCAAAGGAAGCGTATGAAATAAGGACAGAGAAATAAAAAAGTTATAACCAAGGCTTTTTTTTTTTTTTTTTTGTCGGTCCTACTCTATTCTTACTCAAACTCTCACGCTTAGACTTTTGCCCTACCTCCTTGCAGGGCGTGGGAGTCGAAACCCACTTTTGAAATTAAATCATCCCCACTCCAACCCCTTGAGAAGGTAGGGATTCGAACCCCCACTTCCCCCTTCTATGTTGGAAGGGTGGCCATTGAGGCAAACCCTAGTGGTTACAACCAAGGCTAATTCAAGGATAGAAAATGCACCCAAGCAAACAAGTATTCTTTTTTAGCTATCCAAGCCCCAATTTGTGACCAATGCACATCCCCCCAGTCCAGATTCTCCTCCAATACCTATTCAAGAAGGGTAGAAAGATCGATGTTAAAGTTTGGGCTCCTATCGTTCTTTTTTTCTCGAAAAGAAAAATTACTTCATTTCTTGTGAGTATACTCTGCTGCATACTTATATCATCAATTTGACCAGCATCTGACTTAAGAAACATGAACAAGGACCTTGCACATGCACAGACTACAGCTGGCAATACTCTATTCTCCAAGTGAGACATGTAGTTTTGGCAACAAACCAGTGAAAAATGACATGAAGCGACATGGTGAGGATTTCTCTTTACGTGACAGCTAAATAGTGAGGGAAGAAGAGCACGTGATTTTTCTAAGCTTACTGTAACAAGGTGAGATATGTACTGGAACGTTGAAATCGGTAAAAAGTATTCGGAATCTTCCAAGTCCAAGAAATGCAAAGCACACATGCAAAATCCAAAGGAAGTAAACTAAAATGATAATAATAATTGTAATAATACCTCCAGATAGTCAGGGGGCAGAGGAATTCCGAATGAACGCATAACTTTCTTGGGAAGAGGCTTCTTACATCGAGACCACCGAAACACATCGATCACAGTATTTTCAGTGTCGTTTCTCTCTCCATTCACGGAATGTGAGTGGTGATTTAGGGATTTCTCCGTTTCAGCTTCATGCATTTGAGAAGCTGTAGTAGCTTTGACCATCTTTTCTCCAGTGAAGCAAAGCTCGTACCTTTAATAAGTCAACAAGAGAAAAAAGTCGCTCAAAAGTTGCATTGCCAATAAATAATCCAGGTGAAACTATGCTTTGTGCCTGAGTGTTCGAGTCACTCCTATATTTTTCCGCAATTTTTAGTTATATGTGAAGCCAACCATAGATGCAATGAACATTCTGAGAAATAAAGGTCTGCAACAGAATCGGCAACTCAGTTTTGGCACTAAGGTTTAAATTTCAGTAGACAAGTCCTGATACCGCACCACAAGTCTGCTCCATACTCTCACTTCTCAGACCAAGGTCAGCAGAAGATACATGCAGTAGCAATTGTGTGAAACAAACTCCATGAAGCAAGGATTTCATATTCCAGAAAGGCAGCTGGTAACATAAAGATTTAACATAGACTGTCCTAGCGCATAATCAATTGTCAACAAATATCTATGGATATGATGCTAAGTATATACCCTGCAAGAAATATGATACCTGCAGGAATGAGTCTCCAGATACGGCACTTCTCCCTTTTTCACACGTGCAGATGTACACAGGGACTTTTTCAGGCCCTTGTCCGCGACAATGCTCAAGCTATATTTACTCCTATACAAAAAGCACTTACAATTTATCAGAGCACCACTAATCAAATGAACAGAATCTTAGCAAGCAAGATAGAGGCAAATGACTTAGAGCTGACCAGTTAATAACCTAAGCATGCGCAACCAAGACAAAATACATAGCAGGCCCTCGTCCTACAAGCTACAACCAATCAAGCATGTTAACCTTAACTTTTCATTGATGGGTAAGTTGGTGATTTTAAGTATGTAGGTTATTTTAGGCATGTAGCCTTAGGTGATGGCGAGGTTAATTCTTTAGGTGCACATTTAGCCATTGACCAAATTTGACACGTGATATATGATATGGTATACTTTCCATGAACCACTATATCTTTTACACGATTTTCCCTGGAAACACTATATATTTTGCCCAATTTTCCTCTATTCCCACATGTAGTTGCATAAGTGCGGGGAGATCAGTACGGACCATTCCCATCCTTTCAGGAATGTGATTGGTGGTAAGAACACAAAAGACAAGTCGCTCAAAAGGTCAAGGGGTTCCATCCAAAATAAGCTCCAGAAGCGGGAGTGAAGAGATGACAGCATGGGGCTCTTCAAGCCAGCGCAGAAATTGAGAGTATACATATGTACTTATGCATAAAATTGACAAGGGCAGCTTCCTCCGACATGCTAAACCAAAACAGAAGGTATAAATTCCAAGATTATGGTGCTTGAAAAGCTCAACTCTCTAGAAGACAAACTGCTGGAAATAACAAATGGGAAAATAAAACATACCAAGGTTCATTGCAGAGATTGTATTGTATTGGAACTTCTTGAACAAATTGTTGTTGCCGCAGTGCATTCTAAAGGACAAAACCAATTTTATTAGATTAGCTAATTAGCATGCATATAGAGAATAATATAATATGATACAACATTGAATTCAATGGTAATCATGAAAATGAATTTGCAATCCCCAACACCTGACAACAATAGCCTTTTACGAACAAGGGATCCCTACATGGTTTCCCCAGGCAGAACCCAAGGCCTCATGTACCTTTCTCAATACAGTCCCATCAAAATGTACATCTTCTGGCAAAAAAATCTCAAGGTCATTGTTTCACTTGTCCAAATCACTTCAACAAGCTTTTATTGTCTTGTCATCCTTGATAAACCATCACCAATTCAAGTAAATTCCTTTTTTACTGTATCACTTTTAATGTGCCAAACGCTGTTAAAAATTTCCCAGGTTATGTAAATATATGGAGAGAGTTTGATGGGCAGCGAATGCAAAAGAAAAGAAAGATTCCATGGTTGCTAACCCACGCGAAACCAAAATAAAACAAAATGAGTTGAGATCCATGAGTCAAGGAGATCCTGAGATCGGGCACATTCAAGAACTGTAAGAATCCTTTATGCGTTGGATTGTCATCTGTTTCTTTTCTTGTTGGGCCTTCGAAGGTGGAATCCCGTGTGTTCCGCGTGTGTTTGCAGAATTTGATATCTGCAGGGATTATAACATCTGAAATAGTTTTTTGGAAATGTGGGTCAAGATTGAGCGCTCTGTTTTTGCTTTTCTACGATGAACCAAAATCCATGTGATGGAATGGAATCTGCTTGCTATTTGTTTTAAGTATGCCGTCCAGCTATAGCGAAATGAATAAAGAGAATATTCAGTGTCATGTAGAACGATATTGGTGGGATGATCTATTTCTTACGTGATTTGTTTTTCTGCCTTCTTCTGTATGTTAATGATTTTGGGCAGTCAAGGAGATCCTGATTGAAGTCCAAGCCTTCTGCATAAACTTTTCACGGATAAGGGAAGCAGCTGGGCTATTTAGGCTTCTCAAAACGATGGAAGGATAGATTCCTTATTTACCCATCAAATTCTTAGTTTCTTCCGAAAGTTGCATGTTGTAGATGATGATGGTTTCATTGCGAGATTTGTAGGAATAATTGCATCTCTCTCCCCCCCCCCCCCTCTCTCTCTCTCTCTCTCTCTCTCTCTCTCTCTCTCTCTCTCTCTCTCTCTAGTTGTAATAGAAAAAGGAACATTTTGAGGTTCTGTGGCACCATCTGATTGGTTCAGCCAAACAAGCCATTCTTGCACTTTGATTGATCACAAACGACGGAGTCATTAATGTTAGTAGAATCACACAAGCTAATATTGTTATTGGCCTTGCCGGTGGCGATTTCGGGGTCATGGAAGTATTCTACTGTGTCGAATTAAAGAGCATATTGCTATATATAAGGTTGATCGATTATGTGCAAAGACACCTACAATCACTCCATTAACTAGGTAATTCAAGCTGACGGAAATAATTTGCTTGACTAAATACGTCAACCGGGCAAACCAAATCGCTTTCGTTTCAGCTCCTTCACCATCATTGGCATTGTTAAATTATGGCTCAAGATGGAGCGTTTGCAAAAACACGATTAGCTTGGATAAATTTTTTTATTGTGGGACTACGTGAAGGATTACAAAAGAGGAAATAATAGAATAAAGAAAAGAAAAGAAAAGGAGGAAAGGTTCTCTTCCTTTATCTATTGCAGAATCCGAAAGTGGTTATTCACGTGGGGCCCAAAGTCAAAATCTTGACTTTTGGGCACGCGCACACACAAAGCTATGAAAGAAGCTCTGTAGTGTCCCACTTTCCTTAGCCATTGAAGAAGGAAACAAACGGTGGGCCCAAAGTCAAAGTTTGACTGTGGGCACACCCACATATATATATATATATATATATATATATATATATATATATATATGAACAGAATGCGTGCGTGGAGTTGCTGAAGCCCTACGTAGAAGAAAGTGCCGCGAGAAGCCGCACGTCCACGCCGAGAGAGGAGCCGCACGAAAGAAAGAAAAGACACCGGAGATCTTTTTTTTGGTGTACGACTTGAACGCGTGGCGATTTTTTTGCAGTGAGTTTATGTTCAAGTGCGTTGTTTATTTATAAACACTTTGGATTTGGGGTTAAATCTAGGTGTGGAAAACACTCGAGCATGTGAGCGATTGTAAACTCTGATTCTCTTATTATAGTGGATTTTTTGCTGCTAATTCTCCTCATAGACGTAGGTACCAATACTGTGACATCCAGAATTTTCAGTATTGTTTTCTATTAAATTAATCGGGCATTTCATTGACGCGTCTATAGGGTTGTTCTCAGAGCTGATCACTCTCGAGATAACTAGACTAGCTGGGTAAGCCATTAAAGAATATCAAGGCAATAGACTTGAGAATTCGACCAGGAATCGACTTCTCGACCGTGTTCATCTTTAGAGGTCATTATTGCACAGCTAAAGATCGAATTGAAATCAGAGATAGGTCGGTTCGACTGAGATGTGTGGCCGATCGTGGGTGACTCCACTAAATTGGAAAATTCTTGTCGACCGGCACTAATTTGATTTTCTGTCGTTTTGGTACCCTGTGTTAGTAGTCGAGCCCTCGAGATTTTCACGACAATTGAGAGTCGCCAATGTGTCGAGTGGGTTCATTGTGGCTCGAAGAAAATCGACCACGAGTCAATTGCCCTAAAAAGTTCTGAAAACTACCCGGTAGTCTAGGTCACACTAAAAGCACGCCGGAGTGAAATTAACCATCGATTTGAGTCAGATTTTAGAAATCGAAAGTTCAGTGATGTCACAAGCTATTTTAGGAACGTCAACTCAGTCTCAGAAGATTTTTTCGGAAATTCGGGAAATTTTACGGAAATTGGGTTCGAACGTTGCGGAAATTTGGCAGAAGTTCAGATTGGCTAAATTAATGGGAAATTTGACTTTCGGGTTGAGCCTGTGTGTGTCGGAGATTTATAGAAAATTTCTTGGGATTTTTCTACATCAAAATTGGACCTCAATTTGGAGAGATTGGAATTGAAATTTAGTTCGAACTTAGTTAAAATCGAATCTCAAGATGGGGTGTGCAACATTGGTATCAGTTTGGATTTTTGGTGGATTCTTGAGTGAGGAAAAATGCAGAGACGATCAATGAATGATCAATTGAATTTGTGAAAATCAATTGAGATGAAATCAAGAGAGATTTAGAACCAATTGAGGCCATCTCTCTCTCAATTTCGTAACCCCCTCTAGCCTAGCAAAATTGGACCACTTGGGAGGTTATATAGGACATTTGGATGGCCTATTGAAGGCCAAGTAATAATGCATGGCTAAGAATGAGTTTTGGGAGATATTTGTGTGAGAATTAAAAGCCAAAGGGCCCCTCACTCATCCATATCCATTCTCTTTTTCTCTCACCCCTCTAACTGATTACGCTCACTTCCCCATCTCTCCATTTTCCTCGCACGAAGCCAAGAGCAGAGAAGCCGCGCCTGCACAACCATCTCCGCGCGCCCGAACTCCAAACTCGTTCGGTCCATCTTCTTGCCGTGAAGTCGCAAGATCCACCGAAGCTGCTCGCGTCCCACCGAAGGCTACAAGTTTCTTCGTGTCTTCAATTTGCTGGTCAACATCTCCTTCCACTGAAGAAGCCGCACGTCCGCAAGCGAACTCTCCTCCACTATCTTCTTCAACGAGCTGCCACGTTAGGTCAATCGTGGAACCTCTCCACCAGTTGGTTGACCGCAGCAACCCATGCACGCACGCAGACCAGTCACCAGCAACGCCAGCGAAGAAGGCCACCTCCACACGTCCACGTAACCTTCAGTTGCTCCCTCCGGCTCCGCCAGCTTCATCCGCGAGATCCACTGAGTGTCCTCACGCTGCCAACACACCGGTCAACTCCAACAACCCGCCCCTTTGATTTGCTAACCGAGCAGCGTCCAACGAAACCCCGCAAGCCAGCGAAGCCGCACGTCGCCGAGCCTTCGTTCCTTGCGTCTTCAACCCACGATCAGCCAGCGAGCCCATTCCTCCATCGCAGCCCATCTTGTAAAGTTGAAGTCCAACCTGTTCTCGGCCCAAATTACAGTCTTCAAGCCCATTCAAAACTACACCAGCAGCAGCTCCATTGAGCCCAGCAAACTGGCCCATTTCAGCAATATCAGCCCAGCAAGTCTAATCTGGTTGCAGCCCAGTTCTTGAAGCCCAGATTTCAGTCTTCAACCCAAGTCCAGCCCGCGAAGAAAGCCCATTTGCAGTCTAGCCCAAGCCCAAGAGCAAGCCTAGTCCAAAGCAAGAACAAATCTCAATTGAGCTGAGATTTGTTGGGCCAAGCCTAAGGCCCGGTCCAAGTCCGCCGGTGTTGTTGAAAGTCCAATTTCGGCTGCCGTCGCGTTGCCGTCGCGGTGATTCAATCTTCGCTTTTGTCAAGTGAGTTTTACTCACTAAAGCTTTCTTAGTTTGCTAATTATGCTTAGGGCTTGGTTAGATTTAATTAAATGCAATTAGGTGGTTAGATTAGTTTAGATCAATTAAATTAGAGACTTAATGATGCATGTTAGGTGGTTAGAAATAGACATTAGCAAGTAGACATGCCATGTTATTTATGGAGCGAGTCTCGGTAATTTTCCGGGCTTGTCTCGGAATCCAATTCGGCATTATGAGCCTAAATTGGATTTTTATAATTATTTATTTAATTTTCGAAATTAATTATTTAATTATTTATTTTTCCGGAAATTCAACCGGGATGGCCGGTGACCAGAATTTCGTGCTGATTGTCGTGGTGCAGTCCGTTTATTTATTTGAGCTTTATTTGGTGCTAAAGTAATTTATGAGTGAATTTAAGATTTATTCCTAAATTGAATCTGAAGAGGGTCGGGTGGGACCGTAAAGCCACTAGTTCTTGAGAGGGTCGGGTGGGACCGTAAAGCCACTAGTTCTTGAGAGGGTCGGGTGGGACCGTAAAGCCACTAGTTCTTGAGAGGGTTGGGTGGGACCATAAAGCCACTAGTTCTTGAGAGGGTCGGGTGGGACCGTAAAGCCACTAGTTCTTGAGAGGGTCCGACTGATACGAAATCGACTAGGTCGATTCGATCGATGCTTCGATCGGTGATGTGATTGCTTGAATGCCTATTGAACTGTACTAATATGCAGATGGAATCTGAGGCCAAGGTAAGTCCTCCAACTCGTGCCGTGTTTAGGTAGCCTATAGTGTATTGGCTTTCTAATCGAGTCTTAGGGGGTAGGACTCGCTGAGACGTGGTCTCATTGGTTATTGAATAACCATTTCAGGACCCTGAGGAGAAGCTAAGGAAGAGGAACCTTAAGGGGAGAAAGACTTTTGAAGAAGAAGATGATCCAGAGAGGGATCTAGAATATAACCCGGATGTGGATTGAGATCCCATCCCTTTTGTAAACCCTGTCTTAGTATAGATAGGTGTGAGACAAGTACGTTGTGAATAGTATTGTAAATATACTATGAGTTGTGCTGTTAATGAAAGTGTGGTTATGAATTTCAATATGAAAAATATGGCCTACTTTCCTATCCCATTGTTTTATTGTCTGGGGATTTATAACTGCTTCCGCATGTGCTTAATAAATAGAAAGGGTCGGCGATACATAGTCCTGTGATATCGCATTTTAAAATCGACCAAGTAGAAGGATGTGCGCGCGTCCGAGGATCGGGGCGTGACAAATACTCAGACTGAACTACGTAAATTCTTGGTGTCCTTATTATTTTTTGTTTATTTCTCTGGTAATTTCGCATTGACATAAATTGCAAGATCCCATCGTTTTCACATATTATATTCCAACAATTGGTATCGAATCTTGGTTGTGATCATATTTCTTGATTGTGATTTGGAGCTTTTACTTGTCTGATTATTATCTAGAAATTCTGTTATTACAATTATGTCTGAGAGAAAATATGAAATTGAGAAGTTTAATAGGAGCAACAATTTTGTCTTATGGAGCATCAAGATGCGGGCATTATTAACAACTCAAGGTTTGGTCAAGGCACTAGATGGTGAAGATGAGTTGCCTATTATAATGAAAGCTTCTGAGAGGATAGAGCTAATGAAAAGAGTAAATAGCACAATCCTGTTAAATTTGTCGAATGAGATTTTAATAAAGGTTGCCGAAAAGAAGGATGCTGCATCATTATGGACAAAACTTCAAGCACTTTATGTGAAGAAAGGTTTGAACAATCGCTCGTACATGTTGAAGAAAATGTTTCAATTTAGATATATTGAAGGTACATCTATCAAAACCCACCTAGATGAATTTAATAAGCTCATGATGGATTTGAAGAACGTCGGTAAGTTACTTGATGATGAAGAACATGGTATGCTGTTGTTAGCCTCTTTACCAGAATCATGAGAGCACTTTACTGATTCATTGTTGCAGGGGCATACTACAACTACTTTAGAAGAGGTAAAGTCCGTCTTATTTTCTAAGGAGTGGCAGAGAAAGTTGAGAAATGACAATTTGGCGCAAGGAGCAGTGCAAGCACTGACAATTCGAGGTAGGGAACAACATCAAGGGCCTAGTAGTAGCAGAGGTAAAAGCAGATCAAAATCACGCCACAGAAAATCCAAGGGACGCGTGAAGTGCTTTGAGTGTCACGAGGAGGGGCACATCATGAGAGATTGTCCAAAGCGGAGGAATAAAGCTGATAGGCAAAATGTCACAAGAAGTGTGGCAAACGTTGTCGAGGGAAGCAATAGTGATACAGAAGTGTCGTGACCTAAATTTCGGGTGTACCACCTAAAATTAGGCTGATAGATTACTAAATCTAACTTAGCTCGGGCTCTCCTAAGCTCATACCAATTCGCAACTTAGGTTCAAATTTCTTAACATGCAAATGGATTTTATCTAGGAGTCGCCACTAATCAGTTTATGGTAAGTTGATTATACACCTAAATAAAATAATGGAAGAATTATTTTACTCCTATAAACCAAAGACTTTGAGTACGGGGACTTTGTTACACTAGACTTCTCTAATGCTCTTTCGGCACCATTTTTTTTTCAAAAATGTTTTTGCAAGTAGTTTGGATTAATTTTAAATCTATTTTCCTAACATGTAAAGTGATCATACGGGTGCGCAATCCACCAATTTAACACCCAATAAAGTAATTAAAAAAATGCAGAATTTACCTCTAGTAACGAGCATCTGCAAGGTTAGTTCATAATTCACATCAAAAGCCCTAGGGTTTTTATTAACACGCAGTCACCCAATTTTTTTTTTATGAATTTTCTCTTTTTTAATAAAATCTAACCTATATGCAATGCAACATAATCAAATGACCTAATTCTAATGACGGGCAATTTTTAAATAAATGGACCTAGAGATAACTAAATGACATACATTTCATGAACCTAATTCTATAATTTTTTTTTTCGTGTTTTCTTGATAAGCATACAATCTATCCTAAATAATGGAATTAATCTATTCTAAGATGATTTTTTTTTTGTATTTTTCATGAAATTCGAAATTAGAAAATTGCAGAAAAAATTATCTATCAACATTGTGGTATCATCCAGTTTATATTGGAAATTAGGTTAAGCCACACCCTAATTTAAACTGGGATGTTATCACATTTGAAAATCCCTAATGCAATCTACCCTAAAAAAAATCTAAACTTGTAATAAATTAGAAAATATTACATGGAATTAAACTACGTGCAATTTTATCCTAACATGAAATGACGTACAAGGAATGCCCTAATTCTAGGTTTTTTTTTTGTTTTTTGTTTTTTTGTTTTTGTTCTTCTTTTTCTCTTTGATAAAATTTGAAATTAAAATTGCAAATTAATAAAATGGAAATCTAACATCCTAAATTTATGTTTTTGGTATTTTTTATTTCATTAAATAAAATGCTTAGTCTAAATATGCAAATTACCAAAAGCATGCGAAATTCTAATATGGACCTAATCTAGCTCAAACATATTTCAAAATAAATAAAGCAATCAAGACGCAACACGCATCAAGGCATTCAAAATCATCATATATCATTCAAATTAAGGAATAATATCTAAATCAAACTTGATTTTCTTGCTAATAAAATCGATAAATTGATCTTAAGCCTTAAAGATCAAAACATCAATTTTATTCCCGCTTGATTAATTATTCCATCTAAAGCCTTATATATAGAGTAAAAAACCCATGCGCGGTTGCGAATTAAGTGGTACGTCGGAATTTTAAATTATGCATAGAGAAGTATTTCAAATAAACCAAACAAGATATATAAAATAAAATAAAATAAGACAAACTTGCCTAATAAAATAAAGCAAATATCCCTAATTTGATTTGATTTTCTTTTCTTTCAAAAAAAAGAGGGCAGCCGATTTGGAGCTTCGGCAAGGGCGGTCGTCGACGAAGGGTTCCAGCAAGGGTACAGCAGGCACACTGGCGGCGAGGCAGGGTGCGGAAGCAAGTGGGTAATGGCAATGGCTAGCAGGGCTATGGGAGCAAGTGGGCTACTGTAGGCGAACGGGCTGTGCAGTCCACTAGATCTGATGGCATTGAGAAGCAGAAGTGGCGTCGCAGGTTGGCACAGGCTTGAGGCGAGGCAAGTGCAGCGAGGGCTGGTGTCGGCCTATTGGGTCGCGATAAGTAATGGCATCGCGGGCCGATTCGGGCTTCAGAAGTGATGGCACTCGGAGGCGAGATCGGGAGGAGTGGTGGTGGCGTCAAAGAAGGGGAGCGGCTTAGAGACAACGAGAGGGGCTCGACTGGCACTGGTCGTGGCTGGATCAGGGGACGTCGAGGGTTAGGTCGTGAGCAGAGGCGAGCTCAGCTCAGATCTACCGCCATCCGGTCATCGCGGCGAGCTTCGTAGGGAGGACAGCAAAGCGGGGGTGGAGGAATCGTAGTGGCGGAGGTGCACTGGTGGCTAGCGAAGGTGGTGCCGGCAAGGTGGCCAGTGCAGACGCGGCGCCAGCAGTGGCCGATGCGGGCGCAAGGTCGGCGCGTCGGGGGCCCTCGTGGAGAAGATGAACAATCGTTGCCTCTCTCTCTCTCTCTCTCTCTCTCTCTCTCTCTCTCTCTCTCTCTCACACACACACATCACTCCGTACGCTCTCTGCCCTTCTTTTCCTTCGACCGAGGCTGAGCAAATTGACCTTTTCTCTTCGAAAGAATTTTTATTTCTTTTCGAATTTCCACTCACGAAACCCCAAAAAAGAAAAAAAAAAACTCCTTACGTATTTGCTCTCAAATTTTTCGAATTCCCCCCTAGTGTTCGTACACGAACAACACCTTTTATAGGAGAAAATTTAGACCTTTATGGCATACTTTATTTCCAATTTTGCCTGTGCATAATCCCCTGGATATATCGTTGCACCCCGTGCGATATTCTCTTTTATATTTTTCGAATATTCCATTCGAAAATTTCCTTTCTGATAAAAAATATGTTCGTCAATGTATATTACCTGAATATGTGAAAAATCTTAACAAAATATGTGAAAAATCTCAACAAAATATGTGAAAAATCTCGCGCTCACTGTCAGTCCAATAAAATAAAACCAATTAAGATAGATGTTTCTAAACTATATGTCGTGCAATTATTATTATTTTTTTTGGGGTAAAAATTAACCCATTTTTTATGTAAAAATTTAGGTGTCAACAAGAAGTTGTTTTATGTGTGACTACTACTTCGTCAGGAGACGAATGGGTGCTAGATTCGGGGTGTTCTTATCATATGACACCCCATAAGAACTGGTTTACTACTTACTAGACTGCAGATGGTGATAGGGTTCTTTTGGGGAATAACGCAGTCTGTAAGACTGTGGAGATAGGGACAATTCGGATTTGGATGCACGATGGGATGATGTTTGTCACGCCTTGATCCTTCGAGCGCGTGCCCATTCCTCGTTGATCGATTAAATTGCAACGTCCCAGAATGCATCGCGGACCCATTCATTTTAATGCACATGCGGAAGCGAATTACTAATCCCCTGACCGCAACAAACGTGGGATAGAAAAGCAGGACAACAAATTTCAAATCAATCAACCCAGCTTTTATAAACAGTCTAATTTACAATTAAAGGCCAACTCTAGGGTATAAGTATAGGAGGTTTATCTCCAAAAAAGAACTTTTGAGCCATCCATGCTCTTGACCCTTTCGCCTCAAGCTTCGGGTTCTTCACCCTAAGGACCTGAAATGTTGAGCTCACGACGGGGGGAGACAATGTCTTAGCAAGTTCACCCCCTAAACTCCGACTAAGAAGGAAATATGCCTAAAAGCTACCTATGCACACAAGAGATAGGCGACTTACCTTCACCTCCGTTCCTTCCTACAAGTCAGTACAATTCATATTTTCAACGAATCACTTCAATTCAAATCAAATCAAATTGAGTCATCGATCAATCGATCCAATTGACTCCATACCATTAACACCATCTCTCAGTCAACCCATTTATTACTATCTATAAAGTCCGATTATATCAAGGACTGCTCACCCTAAGCTGAAGATAGATAGTATAGTTCGCCAAAAGCTAATAATAGATATAGCTCACCAAAAGCTGATAAAGTATACTACTCGCCCTAAACTGATGTATCAAAGCCCTTAGGCTAATATAGTATATTGATAATGCTCATCAGAAACTGCTAAGGTATACTGCTCACACTAAGCTGATATATCAAAGCCTTCAAGCTGATATAGTATATCGATGATGCTCACTCTAAGCTAATAAAGTATACTGCTCACACTAAGCTGATATATCAAGGCACATAGGCCGATATAGTATACTGTTCTCACCATAATATTTTTGGCGTTATAAACCGACGCTCGGTGTTTCCCGATTAAATACTGAAAATACTCAATTTTCTAATAAATTCCCAAAATTACAAATATCACTCAAATAGCATAAATTAGCATCCAATTAAATAAACCAATCACAACATTGCAATCAGTACAAAATTTCAGTCACCGACTATCCCAATCTAATTTCCAGAAAATAATAATTAATTAAATAAATACCAAAATTAATTAAATACATATTTAATTATTGTAAATGCAACTTAGGCCGGAAAAGCCTAATTAAATATCGAAACAGGCCCAGAAAAATTCTGAACCTTTCTAGATAAATACTACCATCTATCTAGTCGCTAATTAAGCTGGCCTAACCATCTAACATGCATAAACAAATAATTAAATCACTAATCCGTTCTAACTAACCACCTAATCCCTAATTAACTTAAACTAATCAACCCTTGAACATAATTAACTCCATAAGCAGAGTTCAGTGAGTAAACTCATCGGTTTTGCGGGCTGGTGAGTTCATGGCGACGGCAGTCGAAACTCGGGCTTACTGCGGTGCCAACGGAGGCTCGGATCAGGCTGAAAACGGTTTGCAAACTCCCTGCTTGAGCTGAAAACCGATTCTGCTCAAGGCTAGTTGCAGGCTGAGAAGCGGGCTGAGCTGACTTCGAGGGCTGCTGGTCACGGCTTCGAGTGGGTTGGAAATTGAGAGAAACGGTGGGCCAAACGTGCAAAGAGTCAGCGAAAGAGCAACTGGCGTGGCTACTGCAAGGGTTGACGATGGGCAGCTTGTTTCGGTGGAGAGGGGCATTGCTCGGTTTGCTACTGGACATGTGGCCGTGCGAGAAGGACCAACAAATGAGACTGGCGGCTGGCTTCGTGACTGCTGGTAGAGAGCTAGGAAATTCTGTGGAGGAGTCAACATTGGGGGAAAGGGCTGACTTGAACATGGGGATGTTGGATTCGCTGGCGCATGGAGGAGGTGGGAGGATGGTGCGGGCCGAGTGATGTTGCCAGCGTTGAAGTTGGGGTGGCAGGTGGCCGCGTTGTAGAGGGGTAATGGGCTGGTAAACAGCAGCGAAGGAAGAACCGGTGGGACAAAAGATGGTGGAGCAGCAGCGAAGAAATGAAAAAAAGAAAGAAGGCAGAAGCGGTTCCATCTTTAATGAGGAGGAGTCGGCTTCGAAGGAAGTAAAGAGAAGACAGTGAAGAGAGGAAGGAAAATAGCTGGCTTGGCGTGCGCAAGAAGAGAGCGAGGAGACAAAGAGACGTCGGCAAAGGGGGGGCCCTTTCACGTGTGAGCTTCGAACGAAGAGAGAGGGAGAGACATGCGCAAGCAGGAGAGGGAAAGAAGAAAGTCAAAACACAAATATCTTTGAACACTTGAGTGTTTAATCATCCTTATCTTCAGCCCATCTTCATGCAACAAAATCAATTGGTCATCCTAGGCCAATTTCAACACCAACTTGCCCCAATTGAAGACCAAAATATGACAACCCCTCTAGCCTACGAATTTCATCCAATGGGACTTCAATTCAATCCAATTTGGTCTCCCAAAATCTCCATGCTAATGTACTTGGTTCCCACTTACTTTCTTACACAAATTCCCACAATTCACCAATTTTGGACTTCAAAATTGGCCACTCTCTCTACCATCCGAATTTCTCTCCTTTTTCCAAAATGTCCGAAATTCAAATTCTTAACAAACCCTTCCAATTTGATGACTAATTTTGCTGAGGAGGAAGCCCACACGAATTCCACGATTTCCCTCCACTAGGTAGCTCACATTGGAGGCCAAAAATCCCTTCACTTTGACCCTCCCAAATTTCCTTTCGTTTCTGATTCGTCCGAATTAATTTTCCATAAAAATCCCGAACTTGCTGAAAATTTCTCGAAAGATGAGTCGACGTTCCTAAAATAAATCAGGACATGACAGAACATTCAATTTTTGAAATAGGGTTCAAATTCACGGTTAATTTCAATCTGACGTGATTTTAGTATGACCTAATCTACCGGGTAGCTTTTAGGAATTTTTAGTGCAATTGACCTGTGGTCAATTATTTTTTAGCCACATTGTACATCTTCAACATGTTGGTGACTCTTAGTTGTCGTGAAAATCTAAAGGTTTCAAATACGGACACAAGGTACCAAAACGACAAAAAAATCAGTCTAGTGCCGATCGACGAGAATTTTGCAATCTAGTAGAATTACCCACACTCTGATCACCTATCTTAGTCGAATGAACCTATCTCTAGTCTCTGATAGATTTTCAACTGTGCCGTAATGACCTTTGCAGGTTAGCACGGTCGAGCAGTTAATTCCTGGTCGAATTCTCAAGTTTATTGTGTTTATATTCCTTAACGGCTTAACCTGATAGGCTAGTTATCTCATGAGTGACCAACTCAGAGAAAAGAAATATAGGCGTGTCGATGAAAAGCCAAACTTATCCAATCGAAAACAGAACTTAAAAATCAAGATGTCACAGTGCCCACATTGACAAATGTGAGGCATGTACTGGAGCTCAAGAAAAACCTTATTTCTCTAGGGACAGTCGATAGGTACACCGCTGAAGGTGGAGTACTGAAAATCTCTTGAGATGCCATGACAGTGATGAAGGGGAAGAAAGTGAATACTTTCTATCATCTATTGGGAGAGACCGTAATCGGAACCATTGTAGTTTCATCAAGTGAGTCAGACTCTAACTTGACTCAGTTATGACATATGCGTTTAGGGCATATGAGCGAGGCAGGTATGATGATGCTAAGTGAAAGGGGGTTGTTGAAGGGTTAAAAAACAGGGAAGCTGGATTTATGTGAGCATTGCATCATTGGGAAGCAGCACCAAGTTAAGTTTACTACAACTATGTGGCATCCCAAAATTCAAAGCCAAGACATAAGGTGTGTTAAAGTCTCTAATTAGGTGATAGAATTTCCATGGCTTATGTTTTAGCCATTAGTCTTTTAATTAGATGATTTGTGCATATGATTGTGGAAATTTAAATTTGATAGATTAATAATTTATGCTTGGCCATGTACTTTAAAAATTAAATTTCAATAAATAAAATGCCCCAAGACTTTGGCCAAGATAGAATTTGAATTTGGAAATAATTATAGAAAGGAATTGAAAAAAAAAAACGGGAAAAAGGGGGTTAATTTTCGAATGGGCCTTAAGCCCATTTGGCCTAAGCTTGATGGGCCAAGCTAGCCGGCCCAATAGAGGCCCAAGAGAGGAGTAGTAGCCGGCCATAGATGGCCCAAGCCCAAGAAGCCCAAATTCAAAATTCAATTGGACAAGTGGCACAAGGCCCTCATGCATTGGCCTAGACTAGGATGCCATGCATTGGTCCAATTAAGTGGCATGTAATCATTAGCAATGATGGGCTCTAGGGGGTATAATAGGAGAGGAGAGAGAGAAGGTGGCCGGATTTCTTTTGGCCGAGAGAGAGGGTGCGAGAGAGAGAGAGAGAGATTTCGAGAGAAAGAGGGAGAGGCCGAGAGAGAGAGGAAGGAGGGAGTCACCGCCGCCGCCGTGTCCGTCCGCCGTACGCCGTCGTTTGTTCATCCTAGAGGCAAGTGGAGTCCTCTAACTTCTCTTGCATGCTTGTATATTGTTTGTTAGTTAGATTTTGGGTGTTTTAAGTGAGAAAAACCGAGGTAAGGTTGGTTTGTTCTTAAGTCATGTGACTGTTCTTGCTTGGGTTGTGTGAGTCCGTAACTTGTTTGAGCTTCCATGAGTGTTTGGAGTCCGATTTTGGCCTTGATGTCTCATTAAAGTTGTAGCTAACATCTTGTACTATAACATACTGAAATTTCGTGAAAAATAATGGAGATTTGAGGGGTTAAAGTCTTGTTATACGGAGACCTCAGATCTGGAGAGTTTTTACTGACCTCTTGCTGGATTCGTGGTTGCATGTTGGTTTTTGTTGAGAATCTCACTTCGATGTCTTCATGAAAGTTGTAGGAGACATCTTAAACTACAGTATACTCAAATTTGAAGTGAAATGAACAATTATAGCCTAGTTAATCGACTAGATCTTGAAGAAGATGATTCTGGTGATGTATTTTGAGATACCCGAGATTTCAAGGACCTAAATGATGACTCTAATTTGGTTATTTGACTTGGATCTCTTCATGAAACTTGTAGAGGATACCTTTATTTATAACATATCATACTTTCAGAGGAAAAGAAAGAGAATAGGTAGGTTAAATCTCAATATATCGGAGATGTGTTCACTGGACGATGCGGTAATGGATCCAGAATCTTCGTGAGGTTTTATAAAATAATATAAAAATAATATGGCTTGGAGTTCTTCATGAAAATTGTGCGAAAATGTCTTGGCTATCACTCTGTAAAATTTCGTTATTTTTGGAGGCCATATGGAAATTTTAATTGAATTTATTCGGAAACCGTGCGTTCTGGTTTCATCCGAGAAGCATAGGATGTCTTGGGAAAATTATGAAATTTTATAAAAATTAAATTTGGCCATGAATTTTGCAAGTAATTATCATCCTATGGGTTTGTTTAATAATTTCTTGAATTTTGATAATTTTGGGAGTTTATAGTTATTTAAAAAATAAAATAATAATAATAATAATAAATAAAAATAAAATAAAATAAATAAAAAAGGAATTATTTCATTGGCCATAGATTCCATTTAATTAATTTATGTTGCATGTGTCATAAAGCTTTGATATGTCTGTGATATTGAATTGAGATGCGCATGTAAAGCCTTGATATGTCTATGATATTGAATTGAGATGCACATGTGGTAAAGCCTTGATATGTCTATGATATTGAATTGAGATGCACATGTGGTATAGCCTTGATATGTCTATGATATTGAATTGAGATGCACATGTGATAAAGTCTTGATATGTCTATGATATTGAATTGAGATGCACATGTGAATAAGGTCTTGGCATATGTATGGCAATTGAATCAATGCATGTGTGAATGTCATGCCTAGTATGATTTGTTTGATATCATGCCATGTGCCATGTTAAAATGTGAATAAAATACTGGTGAACATGGATGATGGTAAATGAGGAGATGGTTGTGATGGCGGATGATGCTCGAAATGTATAGAGATACATTGCCGAAATTCCCTGGGAGATTCAGGATGCCCGGAATGTGGGGGGCCGGAAACCTTGTCGGAGGTCTTTGCCCGAAGGGAATGCCTCGCGATGCTAGGATTGGGGTGCGAGATGCCTAGCTAGAAGGGTAAAGGCCGGAAGCCTTGTCGGAGGTTTCTGCCCAAAGGGAATGCCTCGTGATGCTAGTTGAGATGCGAGATGCCCGGAATGTGGGGGGCCGGAAGCTCGGTGGCCATGGGATGGCTGGAATGCTGGGAAGCCTGTCGGAGGTCTTGCTTGAAGGGATGATGAAATTGATGATATGAGAAATGGGTGATGTGGTGATCAAATTTAAAGATAAAAGATGAAAATTAACCCATGATATGATATGCATGATGATATGCATGATGATGATGATGATGATGATGATGATGATGATATGTGATGTGATATGATGATCACCCATGATATGGTATGCATGATGATATGCATGATGATATGCAAGATGATGATGATGATATGCATGATGATGATGATGATGATGATGATGATGATGATGATGATGATGATGATGATGATGATGATGATGATATGTGATGTGATATGATGATCACCCATGATATGATATGCATGATGATATATAAGATGATGATGATGATATGATATGCATGATGATATGCATGGTGATGATAATGATAATGATATATGATATGACATGTGTAATGTGATGATGTCATGATGATGATGACATGTATGATACGATGATGATACACATGTATGTGTTATAAATTGATATGATGATGCATGATAGTGTGCGCAAGGCTTCAAGGTAAGTAACGCCTGCAATGCATGTATGATCTGCCTGATGCATTGAGTTGTTATTGGATTTCCCTATCTGCTGAGTGATTGTACTCACCCCTTTTGGGGATAACATTTCAGTTTAGCCAGTATGCCGCTTCCTACCGTCACGCGTGGTGTATTTTATGGTCTACCATCTGATGTAGAGGTCGAGTGTGCTGAGATAGACTGTCCCTTTGTTCCCGGACTGACTTTTATCCGAGTACGCTGTCTAGTGATGTACGACGTAAGCCTGGTTAAGGGCCTTGTTATTCAGGAGTTCATATCCGTACATGTTCGTCGGGATGGAGTGATGCGAGGGATGTTGCCGCCGCCACCGCCTGATGCACCGGGTTGGGTGTGAGACCTGCACGTGACGAGTAGGAGCTGTTTCTTTTTGGGGATAGTTAGCTGACACTTATGATGGGGGTTGTTGCACGTGTGATGGTGAGGGTCGAGGTTTCTTTTTGAGGTTTTAGGTTGGACGTGGCTGAGTCCTAGCTTTTCCTTTTTGATGTACCGACCCAAAAGAAATCCCATCTTGAAAATATATATGTAAATAAAGTGTCGTGGCTTGTTTATAAAATTATGGTGATTAGTGGTGTGTATTCGTATCATGGTTGGTAGGGGGAGAGACGGTGATGTTTTAATTTGCTTCCGCATAATGAGTCGCGCTGGGACCGTTCTGTTTTTTTTTTTTTTTTTTAAAGATGTGTCTGCGAATTAGGACACTTCTTCAAAGTAGAAAGGTGATAAGGTGTAACATTGGCGCTGGTGGCGACTTGCGAAGGGTTCGGGGTGTCACAGCCGCCCTTTTTGGTATCAGAGTGAATGGTTATAGGTGGAGTGATAAGGAGCCTCATTTGGAGATTGAGGAACATGATGACAATGCACACCATAGGATCTAAAATGAAATAATTGAATAACGGGTGATGAGTATTCACTCGTAGATCCTCAATAGTTTATTTTGAGTTTCTTTTAGGTACCGGTAACATGTATATGTTACTTATGTAGTAATAGTAATTGCTTTGAATGGAGGCAGTGAGTCTCAGATTATTCCTGAGGCACTGCTTGGAAATTGCAGGAACGTTATGGTGCGAGCTGGAAGTGCTCATCCATCGAGGGCTGAAGCCTCTGCTGCAAGGGCTGAACCCCGAATGGAAGATAACATAGAGGCATTAGCCAATATTGGAAATCTGATGGAAAGGCAGGCGCAGCAACAGCCCGGAGCAGAACGCCGTACTCAAGGACTAGTGGAGCAGTTTTTTAAGCTGAAGCCACTTAAGTTTAATGGAATGGGAAGTCCTGAGGAGGCGGAGAAATGGATTGATGGAATGAAACGAATTTTCCGGCTGTTGGACTGCACTGATGCTGAGAAAATAGTCTTAGCAAAGTACCCATTGGAGGGAAATGCGAAGTTTTGGTGGAGAGCTTCGAAGGACATAATCTTTCCACCAAGTACTAATGTTAATTGGGAGGAGTTTGTTAGGGCTTTCAATAGGAAGCATTTCTCTAATTGTGCTAAGGATAGAAAGATTACTGAATTTGTTCAGTTAGAGCAAAAATGATTGACAGTAGATTAGTATGAGGCTAGATTTTCTGAATTGTCTAGATATGCTCCTAGATTGATTGAGGATCAGGAGGAGAAGGCTAAGAGATTCCTTAAAGGGATGAGGACTGACATTAGAAAGCAACTGGTGCCTTTGAACATAAGAGATTATAATGAGATTTATGAAAAGGCACAGTTAGTGGAGCAGGAGTTGTTGAGGGAACGGTCAGAGTTTAAGAAACCGTTGAATTTTAATGATGTGAGAAAGGGGAAGAGACCTTATTCTGGTCAAGGTCAGACCTGGAATGTGAAGAAGAATAGTAATTTTGGGAATTTTGGAGGGGCAAGGAGTGGTCTGAATATAGGGAAAGCACCCTATCAGCCTGGTATTTGTCAGAAGTGTAATGGACGCCATGGCTCAGGACCTTGTACGGGACAACAGAAATGTTTTGGTTGTGGACAAGTGGGTCATCTTAGGAGAAATTGCCCACAAGAGAGGTCGCAAGTGAGTGTTGGCTTAGTGAGACAAGGATATCAAAGCGCTGTTAGGTCGAACCCGCAAGGAAATCCTCAGAGATTGCCTGCACAAGGAAGGGTGTATGTGATTACCCAGGAGGAAGCGGAAGCTTCCAAAAATGTTATCTCAGGTACGATTCTTATTAATGGTGAAAAAGCATATGCATTGTTTGACACGGGTGCAACGCATTCGTTTGTGTCTGAAAGATATAGATGTTTGAATAAGATAGAAGTTATGCCTCTTGAGACGCCTCTTTATGTTTCCACGCCTTTAAAGGATATGGTATTGTCTACGCTGGTGTGTGGAAATTGTAAGATATCAATGGGGGGAAAGGATATGGAAATAGACTTGGTTGTAATGGCTATGTATGATTTTGACGTTATTATAGGAATGGACTGGCTTCGTAAGTATCGGGCTAGAATGGATTGTTATAGAAGGGTGATTCAATTCGTTTTACCTGATCAGTCTAGTTGTGAATTTTTAGGAGGTCAGACCCGTTTTCCTGTAGCACTTATTTCGGCAGTAGAAGCCTGTAAGTTACTTGACAAAGGATGTCAAGGGTACCTAGCCATAGTTAGAGATTATGCAAGGGAGGAGCCTAATCTTAAAGAAGTTCGTGTAGTTAACGAATTTCAAGATGTATTTCCTGAGAAATTGCCTGGATTGCCGCCAAAGCGGGAGGTTGAATTTGAAATTGAATTAATGCCTGGAACAGGACCAATATCAAAAGCCCCATATAGGATTGCCTTAGTTGAATTGAAGAAGTTGAAAGTGCAATTGCAAGAATTGCTTGACAAAGGATTCATTAGACCAAGTGCTTCACCTTGGGGTGCACAGGTCTTGTTTGTGAAAAAGAAAGATGGATCGATGCGCTTATGTATTGACTATAGGCAGCTGAATCAGGTGACCATTAAGAATAAGTATCCTTTGCCTAGAATTGATGACTTGTTTGACCAACTCCAGGGAAGTTCAGTTTTCTCTAAGATTGACTTGAGGTCGGGATACCATCAGTTGAGAATTAAGAAGGAGGACATTCCTAAGACTGCGTTCAGAACTCGTTATGGACACTATGAGTTCCTTGTTATGCCATTTGGATTGACTAATGCACCTACCGCATTTATGGATTTGATGAATAGAATATTTCAGCCTTATTTAGACCAGTTTGTGATTGTTTTTATTGATGATATTCTGGTATATTCAAAAGGGCCAAAAGAGCATGAGCAGCATTTGAGAATAGTTTTGCAGACTCTAAGAGAGCATAAGTTGTATGCTAAGTTTAGTAAGTGTGAAGAACATATAATGATGGACTTTGTGCAAGGATTGCCAAGGACATCAAGGAATCATGATTCAATTTGGGTGATAGTGGATCATTTGACTAAGTCAGCACATTTCTTAGCGATTCGCATGGACTACCCAATGGATAAGTATGCGGACATGTATGTAAGTCAAGTGGTACGCTTACATGGAGTTCCAGTGACTATTACTTCAGATCGAGATTCGAGGTTTACTTCGAATTTTTGGAGAAGTCTTCAAATTGCATTAGGATCTAAGCTTCAATTTAGTACTGCTTTTCATCCTTAGACAGATGGTCAATCAGAAAGAGTGATCCAGATATTGGAGGATATGTTAAGGGCTTGTGCAATCGATTTCAAAGGAAATTGGGATGAAAGATTGCATTTAGTAGAGTTTGCCTATAATAATAGCTTTCAGAAAAGTATAGGCATGGCACCTTATGAGGCATTATATGGAAGGAGATGTAGGACTCCTATCTGTTGGAGTGAAGTGGGTGAAAGGAAGTTGACAGGACCTGAACTGGTACAAGTTACCACTGAGGCTGTTGAAGTTATCAGAGAAAGACTTAGAGCAGCTCAGAGTAGACAGAAAGGCTACGCAAATAGGCGTAGAAGACATTTGGAATTTAGTGTAGGAGACCATGTATTCCTTAAGGTATCTCCAATGAAAGGAATATCTCGATTCGGGAAGAAGGGTAAGCTAAGCCCTAGATTTGTTGGACCTTTTGAAATTCTTGAGAGGATAGGGGATGTAGCTTATCGTTTAGCATTACCTCCTAAGTTAGGGAATCTGCACGATGTGTTTCATGTATCGATGTTGAGGAAGTACCAGGCGAATCCTGGTCACATACTCGATCATGAAGCCATCAAAATGGATGAGAAAGTAAGGTACATTGAAGAGTCTGTACAGATATTGGATCGAAAGGAGCAAATTCTTAGGACGCGAGTGGTGTTTGAATTTCGAGGACGAAATTCTCTAAGGAGGGGAGAATTGTGGCATCCTAAAATTCAAAGCCAAGCCATAAGGTGTGTCAAAGTCTCTAATTATGTGATAGAATTTCCATGGCTTATGTTTTAGCCATTAGTCTTTTAATTAGATGATCTGTGCATATGATTATGGAAATTTAAATTTGATAGATTAATAATTTATGCTTGGCCATGTACCTTAAAAATTAAATTTCAATAAATAAAATGCCCCAAGACTTTGGCCAAGATAGAATTTGAATTTGGAAATAATTATAGAAAGGAATTAAAAAAAAGGGAAATATGGGGTTAATTTTCGAATGGGCCTTAAGCCCATTTGGCCTAAGCTTGATGGGCCAAGCTAGCCGGCCCAATAGAGGCCCAAGAGAGGAGTAGTCGCCGGCCATAGATGGCCCAAGCCCAAGAAGCCCAAATTCAAAATTCAATTGGACAAGTGGCACAAGGCCCTCATGCATTGGCCTAGACTAGGATGCCATGCATTGGTCCAATTAAGTGGCATGTAATCATTAGCAATGATGGGCTCTAAGGGGTATAAGAGGAGAGGAGAGAGAGAAGGTGGCCGGATTTCTTTTGGCCGAGAGAGAGGGTGCGAGAGAGAGAGATTTCGAGAGAAAGAGGGAGAGGCCGAGAGAGAGAGGAAGGAGGGAGTCACCGTCGCCGCCGTGTCCGTCCGCCGTACACCATCGTTTGTTCATCCTAGAGGCAAGTGGAGTCCTCTAACTTCTCTTTCATGCTTGTATATTGTTTGTTAGTTAGATTTTGGGTGTTTTAAGTGAGAAAAACCGAGGTAAGGTTGGTTTGTTCTTAAGTCGTGTGACTGTTCTTGCTCGGGTTGTGTGAGTTCGTAACTTGTTTGAGCTTCCATGTGTGTTTGGAGTCCGATTATGGCTTCGATGTCTTCATTAAAGTTATATCTAACATCTTGTACTATAACATACTGAAATTTCGTGAAAAATGATGGAGATTTGAGGGGTTAAAGTCTTGTTATACGGAGACCTCAGATCTGGAGAGTTTTTACTGACCTCTTGCTGGATTCGTGGTTGGATGTTGGTTTTTGTTGAGAATATCACTTTGATGTCTTCATGAAAGTTGTAGGAGACATGTTAAAATACAACATACTCAAATTTGAAGTGAAATGAACAATTATAGCCTAGTTAATCGACTAGATCTTGAAGAAGATGATTCTGGTGATGTATTTTGAGATACCCGAGATTTCAAGGACCTAAATGATGACTCTACTTTGGTTATTTGACTTGGATCTCTTCATGAAACTTGTAGAGGATACCTTTATGTATAACATATCATAATTTCAGAGGAAACGAAAGAGAATAGGTAGGTTAAATCTCAATATTTCGGAGATGTGTTCACTGGACGATGAGGTAATGGATCCAGAAGCTTCGTGAGGTTTTATAAAATAATATAAAAATAATCTGGTTTGGAGTTCTTCATGAAAATTGTGCGAAAATGTCTTGGCTATCACTCTGTAAAATTTCGTAATTTTTGGAGGCCATATGGATATTTTTATTGAATTTATTCGGAAACCGTGCGTTCTGGTTTCACCCGAGAAGCATAGGATGTTTTGGGAAAATTTATGAAATTTTATAAAAATTAAATTTGGCCATGAATTTTGCAAGCAATTATCATCCTATGGGTTTGTTTAATAATTTCTTGAATTTTGATAATTTTGGGAGTTTATAGTTATTTAAAATAAATATAAATAAATAAATAAAAAAGGAATTATTTCATTGGCCATAGATTCCATTTAATTAATTTATGTTGCATGTGTAATAAAGCTTTGATATTTCTGTGATATTGAATTGAGATGCGCATGTAAAGCCTTGATATGTCTATGATATTGAATTTAGATGCACATGTGGTAAAGCCTTGATATGTCTATGATATTGAATTGAGATGCACATGTGGTAAAGCCTTGATATGTCTATGATATTGAATTGAGATGCACATGTGATAAAGTCTTGATATGTCTATGATATTGAATTGAGATGCACATGTGAATAAGGTCTTGGCATATGTATGGCAATTGAATCAATGCATGTGTGAATGTCATGCCTATGATTTGTTTGATATCATGCCATGTGCCATGTTAAAATGTGAATAAAATATTGGTGAACATGGATGATGGTAAATGAGGAGATGGTTGTGATGGCTGATGATGCTCGGAATGTATAGAGATACATTGCCGAAATTCCCTGGGAGATTCAGGATGCCCGGAATGTGGGGGGCCGGAAGCCCTGTTGGAGGTCTTTGCCCGAAGGGAATGCCTCGCGATGCTAGGATTGGGGTGCGAGATGCCTGGCTAGAAGGGTAAAGGCCGGAAGCCCTATCGGAGGTTTCTGCCCGAAGGGAATGCCTCGTGATGCTAGTTGAGATGCGAGATGCCCGGAATGTGGGGGGCCAGAAGCCCGATGGCCATGGGATGGCTGGAATGCTGGGAACCCTGTCGGAGGTCTTTGCTTGAAGAGATGATGAAATTGATGATATGAGAAATGGGTGATGTGGTGATCAAATTTAAAGATAAAAGATGAAAATTAACCCATGATATGATATGCATGATGATATGCATGATGATATGCATGATGATGATGATGATGATATGTGATGTGATATGATGATCACCCATGATATGATATGCATGATGATATGCAAGATGATGATGATGATATGATATGCATGATGATATGTGATGTGATATGATGATCACCCATGATATGATATGCATGATGATATGCAAGATGATGATGATGATATGATATGCATGATGATATGTATGGTGATGATAATGATAATGATATATGATATGACATGTGTAATGTGATGATGTCATGATGATGATGACATGTATGATACGATGATGATACACATGTATGTGTTATAAATTGATATGATGATGCATGATAGTGTGCGCAAGGCTTCAAGGTAAGTAACGCCTGCAATGCATGTATGATCTACCTTATGCATTGAGTTGTTATTGGATTTCCCTATCTGCTGAGTGGTTGTACTCACTCCTTTTGGGGATAACATTTTAGATTAGCCAGTATGCCGCTTCTTGCCGTCACGCGTGGTGTATTTTATGGTCTACCATCTGATGTAGAGGTCGAGTGTGGTGAGATAGACTGTCCCTCTGTTCCTGGACTGACTTTTATCCGAGTACGATGTCTAGTGATGTACGACGTAGGCCTGGCTGAGGGCCCTGTTATTCAGGAGTTCATATCCGGACATGTTCGTCGGGATGGAGCGATGCGAGGGATGTTGCTGCCACCACCGCCTGATGCACCGGGTTGGGTGTGAGGCCTGCACGTGACGAGTAAGAGCTGTTTCTTTTTAGGGATAGTTAGCCGACACTTATGATGGGGGTTGTTGCACGTGTGATGTTGAGGGTCGAGGTTTCTTTTTGAGGTATTAGGCTGGACGTGGCTGAGTCCTAGCTTTTCCTTTTTGATGTACCGACCCAAAAAAAATCCCATCTTGAAAATATATATGTAAATAAAGTGTCGTGGCTTGTTTATAAAATTATGGTGATTAGTGGTGTGTATTTGTATCATGGTTGGTAGGGGGAGAGACGGTGATGTTTTAATTTGCTTCCGCATAATGAGTTGCGCTGGGACAGTTCTGTTTCTTTCTTTTTTTTTAAAAAAAAAAGATGTGTCTGCGAATTAGGACACTTCTTCAAAGTAGAAAGGTGATAAGGTGTAACATTGGCGCTAGTGACGACTTGCGAAGGGTTCGGGGTGTCACAAACTATTCATTCAACCAAACGACTTGTTGAATATATTCATTTAGATATTTAGGGCCCGTCTTCAGTTTGTTTGAAAGGAGGTGCCCGATATATGCTAACATTTATTGATGACTATTCGAGGAATGTATGGGTATACTTTCTGAAGCAAAAGAATGAAGTGTTTAATCGGTTCAAGAAATTCAAGGCAATGATTGACAAGCAGTCAGATAAAAAAATCAAGTGCCTAAGAACCAATAATGGCATGGAGTTCTGTGATAAAGATTTTATCGAGTTCTATGACAAATAAGGTATTATGAGACACCGCACAGTACCTGAAACATCACAACAGAATAGCGTGGTAGAACGAAAGAACAGAACTTTGCTTGAGCGAGCTTGATGCATGCTTTCACATGCAAGATTTGGCAAGGAATTTTGGGCCGAAGCAGTGAACATGGCATGTTACCTGGTTAATTGATCTCCATCACTATTATCGAGTGAAAGACTCCTAAGGAAGTATGGTCGGGGAAACCTGTTGATTACTCCGGATTATCTATATTCAGATGTCCTGCGTATGCTTATGCAAGTGATGGTAAGCTTGAGCCAAGGGCAAAGAAGTGCATATTTATGGGTTATGCACATGGGGTGAGATGATAGATCATAGTGTCATTAGTGAGGTGGAGCTTTAGGTGGAGACTCCAGAGACCTTGAAGGTAACAGAAGTTGAGATTTGGTTTAACAAATCGTTATTCGAATTCCAACTTGAGATGCTAACTTAACATATTAAAATAAAAAAAATAGTAGATACAGACTGGGAATTTTTAATTTACATACTTCGAAATGTACCTGAAAAATAAGCATCTCTAATGTACCTAATAGTATGATATTAAATCATGCCAAGAGGAAAGGACATATGATTAGATATGATTAACTGATTATCTAGGAGCCTTTAACGTAGTTATTGGACTTAGAACGATAAGCAAAGAAGCCACTAGTCACCTTTTGATGATCATAAAGTTATTGCTACACGACAGGGATGGAACAGATCAACAAAAGTAACTTTAACATCTTTCTTGAAGATGCACTCAATGTGCTTTTCCAAATACACCTTGATTAATTTCTTAATCTCTAATCAACCCCAAAATCACCCTAAAAACAAACACTACGCTTGAAATAACCCCCATATCCGAGATAGTACCTTTATAGTAATTGTGGGTGGAAGGGTTAATGGATATGGTTGGTGAATAAAGAAGTAACCGATGTCAGGAAGCATTGCTATTTTTTTCCTTGAATTTACAAGGTTCTTGACTATCTGGTAAGGCATGTATATCGATGGAAATTCTTGAAAGAGCTGTAAAATATAACCGGGACATTAGGGGATGATGGAATTGGGGGTTGTTCAGGTGATGGTCATAGTGAAGGCGGTGGTCGAGTTCATGCTCTGGGGACCCTCATGAAGATTGAAGTGATTAGACCTGTTAAAATGCCTCATAAATCTATTTTTTTTTTTTACCCATATGGATGTTAAATAAGTTATATATGATATAATAATATTAAGTAAATAAGTCATACATAAGTGTTAAAAAGTCATAAATGAATTTACAACTTACTTAAACCTAACCCATTTCTATAATTTTTTCTTTAGTCTCTCTCGCCTTCACTTGATCTCTCACTCACTCATTTCGCACTTTCATCTTAGTTTGGCAATGAGTTTTCATAGATCGGATTAAATATTAAATTATTTTAGCAATATAAGTTGAGTTGGGTATGGATAATTAGATTTGTACTATGTGAAAATGAGTAAAAACAAGCTATAAATCTAGTTGGATCGAACCATTTAATCCCACCGATCCATTGAATAGACCTACCCAATGGTACAACAGGCAGGTGAGCAGTTACAGAATGGTGTCAATTGTTGGAATATAATATGTGGAAACGAATCTTGCAATTTATGTCAACGCGAAATCATTAGAGAAATAAACGAGAAATAATCAGAACACTAGGAATTTATGTGGTTCAGTCCGAGTATCGGTACCTACGTCCACGGGGAGAGCCAACAGCAAATAATCCATTATAATCAAAGAATTAGAGTTTACAATCGCTCACACGCTCAAGTGTTTCCCACACCTAGATTTAACCCCAAACCCAAAGTATTTATAAATAAACAACTCACTTGAACATAAACTCACTGCACGAAAATCACCACACGTTCAAGTCGTACGCCAAAAAAAAAAAAGATCTCCAGTGTCTTTTCTTTCATTCGTGCGGCTCCTCTCTCAAGGTGGACGTGCAGCTTCTTGTGGCACTTTCTTCTACGTAGGGCTTCAGCAGCTCTATGCACGCATTCTGTTCATATGTGTGTGTGTGCCCAGAGTCAAACTTTGACTCTGGGCCCCACCATTTGTTTCCTTCTTCAATGGCTAAGGAAAGTGGGACGATGCAGAGCTTCTTTCATAGGTTTGTGTGTGTGTGTGCGCGCCCAAAAGTCAAGATTTTGACTTTGGGCCCGATGTGAATAACCACTTTCAGATTCTGTAGCAGATAAAGGAAGAGAAAGCCTTTCCTCCTTTTTTTTTTCTTTATTCTATTATTTCCTCTTTTGTAATCCTTCATGCAGTCCCACAATCAAATAATAAAAATTTTATCCAATTGAATCGCGTTTTTGCAAAACACTTAAACTCGAGACATAATTTAACAATTCTCCACCTTGGCTCGATATCTGAGCATTCCTTCTAGCAAAAGCAAGATGTCATGGATTCATTCCCATGTGACTCACCTTGGTAGGATTTATGTTTTATTTTTTATTTTTGAAAAGAAGATGAACAAAAAACTTTGGATTTTTCCACAAAGGATGGGAACATTTTTGGGAGCATTCAGAATGGGATTCTGAATAAAATTCTAACTTTTGCATGATTAGATCTAATAGACTCATTTGAATAGAGAAGAGCCTTTGGATATTGAAAAATTCAGAGAATTAGTCCTTATACTCAAGGCATTTTCCAGGAATGATTCGAAGTTGAGAAATTTGAGTCATAATATCCCAACCAATGATCAAATCTTTGTTGGGAAGACTAGATCCAAAGGCTTTAGTGGTTATAGAATACTACGGAAAGAATTGGATAGTTACAGGTGTAGTTCGTACATTTGTAGAAAAAGTATCTCTTGAGGTAGAGTTGAAATACCAAACACAAGAAGTCTAGTATTCTTCAGGAAGAACTTTAATTTTTAAAATTGAAGAACTAGCACTAATGTCTATAAGAGCAATGACCGTAATTGATTTAACAAACTTTGAAGTGAACATTTTAATAGGGAAATGAGGATGATGAACTTGATCAGAATATATATTCGGGTCTTGTTCTGAAGAGATGAGGGATATGGGAAAATGATCTTTAGAATCCAAATCAAAGTCAGTTTCACTAGGAGTTTGGTAACAAGGAATAACATAGAGGGCCTGTTCAAATGGATCTTCATTGACATAGAATAATGATTCAACATAAAACCCATTTCAGGTTTGTATTAGCTCCAAGGCACCAAAGAGTACCAAATTGCAAACACCGATACAAATCATATAGAAGTCTAAGATAAGGCAATAACAAAAATTTTCACTTATCAAAAGTAACAAACCATAGAAGAACACATGAAAAAAAAAATTAAACAATTAAAAGTTCAAAATGCATAATATAAATCATGAATTATACAACCTCATTTATTGTTCATTCTTAAAAGATAACTTCAAATTATTAACACTAAAACAAAAACAAAAAAAAACAACAAACATAATTAATACTTGAAAATAGTTTTAAGTCTAAATTACTATTAGTGAAATTAATAGGACATCTCACTACTTATATCATCTGCGTGAGTTGAATTAAGAATCCACAATGCCATATGATTAGATCTGCAAATTTATCATCTTTGTTTCGAGCATGAGAAGGGAGATTATGATATTACAGATTTTGATGGGGATCCTAGTTAGAAGCCCCTTTTTTTTTCTTTCAAATGGTTAGATGTTTGTTCAAGTCAATAGTATTTATGTTGAAGCATCAAACGTTAACAAAAAGAACTTATTACTGTTATTGTCGAAGAAGATGCAAGATGAATGCGGCCATTAAAGTTGAGATTCTTGGCCTATATTTCTCTTAGAACATAGCATGAAGGGACTTACTTTTGAGATGTAGATGTTGGTTGCAATTGATGATCAATCTAAATTGTTGAGATCCTAGAGTCTTTGCCACTAATACTCGACATTGATGAAGAATAAATGAGTAGGGAGAGTCATTGCTAAAGCGAGAGAGAGAAAGAGATCGAGCCATGGAGAGGTCGAGAAGAATATGAGAATAAGGGAGACACCATGAGATTGAGGGAGAGAGTGAGAGTGATATTTCGAGAGAGGGAGAGGTAAAGGACAAAAGAAGAGGATGGGATGGGCACTTTAGTTTCTATACCTCGCATTTAAAAAAAAAAATTACAGGAGTGATTCAGGGTGGATCAACCGTAAAGCTTGAGCATTAAGGACCAACTTGCATAGTACAAGTTTTAAGGACCTTAGGACTAGCCCAATCCCCTTGGGAACTGGACTAGGACTAGTAAGATTGGGTTGTTCCAGGGTCAGTCTAGGATCAATCCTGTATCAATGCTCATCCCTATTTGAGGGCATATGAACAATCTACTAATAAATGTGAATATATGCTTAAAATTCTTAGAATGATGATATTAAATCCTAACTCTCTAATTTTTTATTTCCTTCTCACTCTAATAATCTCATGAGTGTCATACATTTAGCAAAGCGAGGTCAAAAGTTGAGAAACTTTATAAAAAGGCTAATTCCCTAAAAACCAAAAACTTTAGTCTAATTTCAATTATGCAATGAACCTTTTTTGTCTAAAAAAAATTTCTACTTTCAATTAGTCTCAAATTTTCCCATGTGTCCCAATATCGCCACTAGTTTCTTCAAGATTATCAATATCAAAATATTTTTATTGTTTTATACAAATATGAGGGTATTAATGAAGATGCGGGTTTTGATATTACTCTTAGTGTTGGTAATTTTGAAGAAATTAGTGAAGATTTTTGAACCTGTGGATAGATTTGGAATTAGAATGAAAGTTGAGAGTTTCTTTTTAGTTAAAAAAATTCAGGGTAAAATTTAGATTGGACCTAAAGTTAGGGCTTTTTAGGAAATTAGGCCCTTAATAGGAGTACTCAATAGAGATCCTTCATAATACAGGGAAGCCCAATTTCCTCAATGGATTTTGGGTTCCTTGAATGACCGAGCTATTCTTATAAACAATGGCCAATCCCGTTGCAATTATCTCTCTTCATTTTTTTTTTATTTTTTTGTAAAATACTCCCAAATATAATTTTAAGTATGTTTGAATTGATCGGTTGCTGAAAGATAACTTGGTGGCTAAAAAGAAATAAAAAAAGACAATGCAAGTTCTTTATTTTATTTTGTCGCATGAGGTATAACTTGCACGGATTGCTCAAGATCAAAATTAAGTTTTTTATATATTAAGTAAAACATAAATATTGATATAGTAACTAGTTTTAGCTGTTTTTGAAGAAAAATAATCATAAAAGGAATTAATTCACCAGCCGAAAAGCGATTGTTAGAGATGAATGAGTTTCCCACAATGGAAAAAAGTCGAAGACAACTCATGATGCATTTTGATTGAATCTCTATTTTGTCCTATATTTTATATCAATTTATTATACTGATATTCCTTGACATATTTTTTTAATAATATGAAATTAGTAACATTCAAGGCAATTGGCTAAATCTATCATTGCCTGGGGTGATTCCGTATTATGATGCGTTCACTAACTATTTAAATATCACACACGATAGTTTTTCAATGGGGTTTCTTATGAGTAATATTTCCTTATGTGTACAAAAATAATCAAGTTATTGATGAGTAATGACTACATGATATTTAAAAAAAAAAAAAAACTTTAAGCATGAAACCTGTGAAGATTCCCTCTAAGATCTAGTAGTTCTATGAAATTGATCATATGTGCATGATATGATGTGACATCCTCGTTTCGACCCGATATTCAGAATTGAATTATTTTGGCAAGCGATCGTCGGACGGGATTACCTTGAGGGTCGATAAACCATGAAGGCATCGGAAATGCCACTTTGGGACGAAAACTTGATTTTCATTGGTGAGACTTAAAAGTTCGGAAATGAGGAAACGGGCCACCAACGAGGACTCGAGTGGGCCCGAGTCCAAGTGGGTGGCCCAAGGCCTACACACCCAAGGGGTGGTCAGCCAAAGGGAGGCCCATGGGCCCTTTAAGCCCATCAAGCTTTCTTTTGACAAGATCTTGGCATTAAGTGTATGAAACGATGTGAATAGTGTGTGAGATCTTGGTGAAAGGACCGAAATGCCCTTCCATTTAACTGAAGGACAAAAGGGAAAAGATAGAAAATGGCTAAGGAGGGTTGGCACAATCATGCATTGGGTTGCAATTTGGAGGGATGAAGCCACCTAGCCTTGTCACTTGAGTGCAAATTTATCTTCCATTAATGCAAGGATTTTGCTTCTTTTTGAAGTCACCTTAATTGACATGAGCCCAAGGGATTTGATATGCATTTATGAGCAAGATTTCTTCTTATCTCGCTCTCCTCCCTCTCCCCCTAAAGCTGTTGGCCACCCATCTCCCCTCACTCTCACCTTTTTCCTTTTCAAGATGTCACTTCCTCAATAAATGGAACCCTAAATTTGAGGGATTCGGAAGACTTAGAATGCAATGCATTAATTGGACAAGACTTCTCTCTCTCTCTCTCTCTCTCTCTCTCTCTCTCTCTCTCTCCTTCCTCTCCTCCTTCACCGCCGGCCTCTTGCCCTCTCTCTCACTTTCATTTTCTCACTTGAATGCTCTCAAACTCACCCTCTCTCTCCCCTTGACATCACCGAAGCCACCACCTCTGTTTTCATTTCCATTTCAAGCTTGTTTCTTCATTTTTTTTCTTCTTGTTCTTCCTTTATCGGTAATCGTCCTTTGAACCCCGACACCGAACCACCATTTGCGATGCCATTCAAAGCAAACCAACTAGCCTCCTCAAGGGTTGTTCGGTACTGTCCAACCCCCATATCAGCTCCCTCTCGCTTGTTTTTTCTTTGGTTTAGTCCCTCGCGAAGCTTGGAGGCTCTACCGATGTTGAACCACCACCAGACCGCCATCGAGCCACCACCGGAGCCACGACTAACTACAACCTAGCTCACCTGCACACTGTACACGTGCGAGCAACCGCTATCTAGCTTTGTCTTGAAAGGACTAGTACGCACACCTAGAGAGGGGTGAATAGGTGTAAACAAAATTTTCTTGCAAGACATAAAAAGATAAATTGCATTTTGAAAATGATTTGAATAAGGATGTAAACTGCTTTAACAGATCAATATAAAAAGCAATAAAATGAGGACTTAGTGAAAGAGAATTAGAACACAAGGTTTATAGTGGTTCGGCTTAATCCAAGCCTACATCCACTCTTCCAATTGGAATGGGAACTGGCATCCCGTATGGGCACACAACGTTAGCAAGTAGCGAGTTCCTGTTCCTTTTCTCTCCTTCCAAGTGCTCTATCAAATCCTTGCCTTCTTCCCAGAACCCTCAAAATCTCGTCTCGATGTGGTGAGTGCTTGTTCCTTTTCTCTTTGGCCCACTCTTGACTTTGGAATAGCAATTCTTCCTTGGAATTTTTTTTTTCTTTTTTCCTGTTCTCTTCTAAGAAATCGCTATTGGAGGTTATGAGTTTGAGAGAGAAGAAGCGGTTGCTTGAAGTATTACACCAAGAGACGTCAAGTTTGGAATGCTTAACAATATTATCTCCAACGTAGGGAAACCCTAGAGTTTTTATATACAAGTTATTGGGCTCCGGCCCATATGGACCCAAATAATCATGCTTTCACCTATTGGGTTTGTATGCGAACATATTATTTTTGGACTATATTAACAATATATCCAACAATCTCCTCCTATGTTCACCATACAGCACAATCCAATAAGGTGGTCAGCGTAATGTTCAAACAAACATGAATCATCCACATTTAGTCCAAGACAATCAACTCGAATCAGTCAAAAAGTTTTCAGTGGTAAAGTATTAAACTCAATCATCCTTATTATGAATCTGTTATGAGATCAACAAATCAAAATAAGTATTATGAGTTTTAGATTCAATCTAAACTCATCCAAATCTCAACACCCAGAATAAATCTCAAACTCAGTTAACAACTAACATATGCATACTAGTCAAGTATAAGTAAGCCAATCAAAATAGTCCAAGGCCTTACAAATATAAGAAATAATGTTCTCAAAATAGAGATAGCAAAATGCAAGTCTCAAGTAAATGGACTTCATCAAAATAGGCAATAGTAGGTAAACTGTCAAGTCTCCACACACTCTAAATGATATATATTCATTCACCAAGTAGGCCATCCTGGTCATGATCCCACTCATTAAGCTCTCCTCCATCTTTGCCATCCCCTGTAGAATGTCAAAAATGAATTTCATATTATCATGAATTCAATTATTTGAATAAAAGCTTAGCACCATTCCATCAGACAGAGAAGAATATATATTGATGTCATAAAGCATCATAATATCATATTCATAAGCATCAATCCAGTTTCATATATTATGAACAAGACCTAAACAATATGATTTACAAAGAGCCATCAATTTAAGTTTATTTGTAGAAGAATAATTATTGTCTAGTTTCAAAGAACAAGACCAATAGTTAAGTCACTTTCAATTTGGAATGTCACAGTTACTGATTCCTTAAAGTCAAATAATCTAACATCAAGTTTGGAATGAGATCATTTAACCAAAAGGATAGTCCAATCTAATTGAATTGTATCAAGTTTGGAATGACACAAGTTCCCTGATAGAACATTTGAATTATGTTAAAATCATCTTCATCAAGTTTGGAATGAGACAACTCACCATCTTCAAATTAGTCAGCAACTGTGAACATCGATGAAACATATAAACTGTGCTTATCATTATAACCAATAAAGAAAAATTCGATAAGTCAAAACACACAATTAGAAGGTAAGTGAATGGTAGTTAAGACTTGCCTATATAGTCTTTAACCCCATTTCCCCCACTGTTTTGAATAATCAATCTTTAGGCATACCTTTGGTGAGAGTATCGGCTATGTTATCATTCGATCTCACATCAATCAAGGTGATAACCCCTTGTTCTCTCAGATAATTCAACAACGCATGTCTCAGTCTCACATGTCTTCGCTTTCAATTAAAGAGAACATTCTTGACGACTTGGACAACTGCTCGATTATCGCAAAATAGGCTTAAAGAATTAATCTTTAGCCGAGTCAAAGGAATATCCATAATCATATTATTATCCACTCTGCCTCTTCACCGGCTAAGGCTAAAGTAAAAAGTTCTTATTCCATAGACAACAATACAATACAAGTCTGTTGTTTGGATTTCCAAGTAATAGCAGCTCCACCCAAAGTGAATACATATCCACTAGTGGATTTACTATTTCCAATATTCGAGTACCATGAGGCATCATAATATCCATCCATAGTTGGAGGATAACTAGAATAATAGAGAGCATAATCTTTAGTACCTTTAAGGTATCTCATTAGCCTATCGAAGGCATCACAATGCTTTTAACTAGAATTACTAATAAAACGACTCAACATACCAATTGTAAAGGCTATGTCGGGTCTATTGCAACTCATAGCATACATGAGATTTCCAAGCAGTTTCGAGTAGTTTAACTTATCCACGCTGGTCCCTTCATTATGACTCAATCTATTATTATAATCACACGGTGTCTCACTCGATTTACACTTATCGTATCCCTAAGTAGAAAGTAGCTGCTCAATATAATGAGTCTGGCTAAGGGAGATGACTTGCTGTTTAAAACTTACTTTCATACCAAGAATTGTATTAGCAATACCAAGATCTTTCGTGTCAAATTTTTTAGCTAAAGTAACTTTCACATCACTCACTATAGAATGATTGGAACCAAGAATTAACAAGTCATCAACGTACAAGCAAATGATAACTATCTTATTTGACATAGAACAATGGTAAATGCATTTATCTGAATAACTAGACTGAAAGCCATAACTCTTTACTACTTTGTCAAATTTAAGATGCCACATCTTAGGTGCTTGTTTAAGACTATACAAGGAATTGTTCAATTTACAAACTTTATTCTCAAAACCTTTCATAACATATCCTTCCGGTTGTTCCATATAATTTTTCTCATTTAACTCTCCATTTAAGAAAATTGTTTTTACATCCATTTGATACACTACAAAGTGTTCAATAGATGCTAAAGTAAGAAGAATTCTTAAAGTTGATAAATGACACACAGATGAATAGATATCAAAATAGTCTATTCCACTCTGTTGTTTATAGCCTTTAGCTACTAAACGTGCTTTGTATCTGACTATTGATCCATCACTATTTAGTTTCTTCGGCCCTGTTTGGTAACCATCCAAATATGGCCAAATTATGATTTTTTGTTCCCAAAATCAGTTTAGGCCCAAAATCACATTTGGTAAAATTTTTGTTCCTGGAATCAGATTGGGAGTAAAATCAATAATAAAAAAATAATGTGATTCTTGTTCCAGAATCAGAAAAAAGAATCAAAACCAACTATTTTCTTCTTCTCTTTTCTTCTTCTTCAATCGCACGGTTGTTGTTCGCCACCATCTGCCACTGTCAACCGTCGTCCGCCGCCGGTCGCCACCATCCACCGCTGCTGGTCGCCGACAACCAGTCCAGCGAGCTCGGCGAAGGCTCACCAGGCCAGAGCGAGGTCCGACAAGCTCGGCAGTGGCCACACAGGCCTTGCCCAGCCCCAGCAAGGCCCGCCTGGCCACTGACGAGGCTTGGCCTCGCTGGGGCTGTGCAAGCCTCGCGACACTCAACTCCATCAGTGGCTAGGCGGGCCTCACCCAGCCCCGGCGGTGGCCAGGCAGGCCTTGCCAGGCCAGCCTAGGCAAGGCTGGGTGAGCCTCACCTAGCTGCCGGTGAGGCTCGCTCGACGAGGGTTGGCCTCGCTGAGGGCCAACCTTGCTTTGGTGAGGTCGTCGGCCCTCATATGGTAGGTCGCCGATCCAGGGACCGACCTGAAGAAGAAGAAGAAGAATAGGAAAAAAGGAAAAAAATAAAAGAAAAAAAGGAGGAAAATATAAAATTATTTAAAAATTAAAAGAAATTAATTTGGAACAGAATCAATGAGCACGGTACCAAACGCAATTTTATTCCAGAATCAGAAATTTTTTATAGTTACCAAACGGCTTAAAATGTTTAAAATCTGTTTCCAGGAACAGAATAAAACAAAATCGTTTCTGATTAGAATCTACTCCCGGGAACAAAATCGTTACCAAGCATGCCCTTCTTCAACACCCATTTACAGCCTATCGCTTTAGCCCCTTTTGGCAAATTTACTAGTTGCCAAGTGTGGTTCTGTAGTAAATAGCTAATTTCATCATCTATGGCTTCTACCCATAGTAGAGATTTCCTAGATCTCATTGCTTCCTAATAGGAGAATGGATCATCCTCAAGATGATAACTAAGAAAGCCCTCACCAAAATTTTTGGGAACTCTCTCCCTTGTAGATATTCTAATTAGAAATTGTTCAACAGCTATCTGTGTGGAGTTAGTGCCAGAAGGGCTTGTCTCAAATTCTATGGGAGATTCTAAGATCATATTTGTAGATTCAGAAACATTCAAGCCTTGATCCCTGAGAAACTTGTTTTCGAAGAACATTGCATCTCTAGATTCTATCACTGTGTTAGTAGATAGGTCTAAAAACCTATTTGCAGCACTATCTTCCGCACTACCTAGATATATACAAGTAATTGTTCTAGATCTCACCTTAGGTTTCTTAGGATCTGGTATGCTTACATAAGCAATACAACCCAAAGTCTTAAGAGTATCATATATACAAGGCACTTATGTCATATCTCATAAGGTGTCATAAAAAACTTAGAGTGCGGCAACCTGTTCAAGATGTGATTAGCAATTAGAACTACTTCTCCCCAGTAAGAGGAAGGCATGTCAGTTGTAAGTAACATAGAATTTAACATTTTAGTTAACGTTATATTCTTACGTTCCGCAACACCATTTGATTTGGGTGAATAAGGAGTGGTGGTTTCAAGTATTATACCTTCTGAAACATAAAATTCCTTAAACCTTGACATAGTATATTCTCCTCCTCTATCACTCATAAACCTCTTAATTTTCAAGTTGAGTTGATTATCTACTTTAGACTTGAAAACCTTAAATTTTTCAAAAGCCTTATCTTTTGATTTCAACAAATAGACATGACAATATCTAGAAAAATCGTCTATGAATGTTATTAGATACATCCGACTACCTCTAGTAATGTAATTTCTAAAGTCACAAATGTCATAATGTATTAGCTCAAGAAGTTGTGTGCTTTTAGAAACCAACTTAAAGGGTTTTCTAGTAATTTTAGCTTGTGCACACACATCACATTTGTTAAATTGAAGAAAAGTATCTAATGGAATGTTGTGAGTTTTAGTTAGATGTTGCATTTTCCTGTAATTCACATGTCCAAGTCTATTGTGTAACAACTTTGGATCAATCAAAATATAATTCACATGGTTTATACTATCAGTATTTAAACTCAACCTATACATACCATTAACCATGAATGCACAACCGAAATAATATGAGTTAACAGATAAAGTTACTCTACCATCCACAGTTGAAAAAGACATAACTGCTTTATCAAGTAAACTCATAGATATCAAATTCTTTTTAGGTAAAGGTACTACTCTAACATGTTTCAGAGTTCGTAACTTACCTGAAGAAAGCACCAAATTTGTAGTTTCAGCATGAGTTACCTTTGCCTCACCACTATTGCAATTTTCTATAATGTATTTAACTTCTATGACCTCAGTGAGTAAATTCTTGTCATTTGTAGCATGACAAGTAGCGCCATTGTCTAACTATCACTCAGAAGAGACGCTGGCTTTTCCATTCTTCATCATTTCAATGAAGGCTCAAGGCTCAGATTCTCTAATTAGCATATTGGCCTTATTTTGCGGTGTGCCATTCTTTGTTTCTTTAGTAACTTACAATTTGTTATCCAGTGACCCCACTTTCCACAGTTGTGGCACTTGTCATTCTTCTTCTTTTTAAAGATAGTCTTTTTGGCCTCTAACTGTAAAGAGGATTCGCCTTTTGGTGACTTGGACATGTTCTGAGGTTTATTGGAGTGTGAAACCAAGTTGGCAACTGACTTTTATTGTCCTACTTGTTCCAAACTCTTTTTAATAATATTTTGATTCTCAATATGAATATACCTCTTTAATTCATCCAGTCTCATCTGTACCTTTAGTCTGTGCATTTCAATCTTGAAAGAACTCCATTCAGTTAGTAGTTTGCTTAACATAAGACCAACAAAGAGATTATCAGACATATTAGAATTATAATCTTTCAGCTTGCTCCTCATATTCTCAAATTCAACTAATTAAGAGCTAACGCTTGAATTCATAGTGAATTTAAAGTCAAAGAATTTCTCCGCTATGAGAGTTTTAGAGAGCCCCTCTTGTTTTTGGAACTGAGCATTCAAGTGATCCCATATCCCTTTCGTCATCTTATACTCACTATAAGTCATAACTAGATTAGGATTTAGAGAGTTCAATAAGTAATCTATACAAAAATCCTCATCTTTGTTCCATTGATATTGATCTATATCTTCAGTGGTAAATACAAAATCACTTAATACAGTATAGAATATGTCACATTCTTTCATGCCAAATATAACATGTAATTCTAGCTATGAAATTCAGTAATATCAAATGATTGCAACTTTATAATATCATAGGAATACGCTTTGTCATTTTAATCAAAGCAAAGTGTTAGAAAGAGTGCACCTTGGAGTCCCCAGAGCCACAAAGTCGAATAACTCCCTTAACCTTTATCAAACAGCTCTGTATGGATGAAATTTGCCAAAACAAACCCCAAAAATATATCTGGAGTGCCAAAATACCTTAAGATGGATTGCCCTTGTCATCAAAACTCACTGGAAATTTCCGTTGCCGAAATTCGCTGGAAATTTCGTCGCCGAAATTCATTAGAAATTCATATGGAAACTTCCGAGTGCCATAACTTCTCCGTCTGACCTCCAATTGATGTGAGTGACAACTCAAAATGTTCATATCGACGAGTAGAACAAAGCCAAATGGTTTCACCCTCTAAACTTGGCTATAATTTTTGGGTTTTTGAATCAAAGATTTCGGTCACCCGAATCTTCAAACTCATATTCCGGCCAATATCACCGTCGAAATCGAAAGTAAATTACACCAGTGAGTTCATTTTGACAAAATCTTCAAGAAGGCACCTTTGTGACACCCCGAACCCTTCGCAGGTCGTCACCAGCGCCAATGTTACACCTTATTACCTTTCTGTCTTTCGAAGAAGTGTCCTAATTCGCAGACACATTTTTTTTTTTTTAAACAAACAGTCCCAACGCGACTCAGTAGCAGAAGCAAATTAAAATATCACCGTCTCTCCCCCTACCAACCATGATACAAATACACACCACTAATCACCATCATTTTATAAACAAGCCACGACACTTTATTTACATATATTTCAAGATGGGATTTCCTTCGGGTCGGTACAACAAAAGGAAAAGCTAGGACTCAGCCACGTCCAGCCTAAAACCTCAAAAAGAACCCTCGACCCTTAACATCATATGTGCACAACCCCCATCAAAAGTGTCGGCTATCTATATCCAAAAAAGGATCCGACTCCTACTCGTCGCTCGCGGATCTCACACCCAACCTGGTGCATCAGGCGGTGGCGGCGGCAACATCCCTCGCATCGCTCCATCCCGACGAACATGCACAGATATGAACTCCTGAATGACAGGGCCCCTAGTCAGGCCTACGTCGTACATCACTAGACAACGTACTCGAATAAAAGTCAGTCCGGGAACAGAGGGACAGTCTATCTCAGCACACTCGACCTCTACATCGGATGGTAGACCGTAAAACACCCCCCGCGTGATGGCAGGAAGCGGCATACTGCTAATCTGAAATGTGGGTCCTCAAAGGGGTGAGTACAACCACTCAGCAGATAGGGAAATCCAATAACAACTCAATGCATCATGCAATCATACATGCATTGCAGGCATTACTTACCTTGAAGCCATGCGCATACTATCATGCATCATCATATCAATTCATAACACATTCATGTGTATCATCATCGTAACATACATGTCATCATCATCATGACATCATTACATCATACATGTCATCATCATCATGGCATATCATCATACATGTCATCATCATCATGACATCATCACATTACACATGTCATCGAGCCATATCATATATCATCATCATTATCATTACCATGCTTATCATCATGCATATAATATCATGGGTGATCATCATTTTTTCACATCACATATCATCATTATCATCATCATGCATATCATCATGCATATAATATCATGGGTGATCATCATTATTTCACATTACATATCATCATCATCATCATCATCATGCATATCATCATGCATATAATATCATGGGTGATCATCATTATTTCACATCACATATCATCATCATCATGCATATCATCGTGCATATCATATCATGCATATCATGTCATGATTTAATTTCCACTTTTAGCTTTCAATTTGATCACCACATCACCCATTTCTCAATTCATCAATTTCATCATCCCCTCGGGCAAAGACCTCTGAGGCTTCTGGCATTCAGCCTCCCAAGCCACCGGGCATCCGGCCCCCCACATTCCAGGCATCTCGCATCTCAACTAGCATCACGAGGCATTCCCTTCGGGCAGAAACCTCCGACAGGGCTTCCGACATTTACACTCCCTGGCCGGGCATCCCGCACCCCAAATCCCGGCATCGCGAGGCATTCCTTTCGGGCAAAGACCTCCGACAAGGCTTCCGGCCCCCCACATTCCGAGCATCCTGAATCTCCCAGGGATTCCGGCAATGCATCTCTGTACATCCCTGCCTCATCCTCCACCACAACCACTTACTCACTTATCATTATCCACATTTATCATCATTTTGATCTCATTTTAACATGGCATATGATTCACACATGCATCACAATTCATGGTCATACATACACCAATGTCTTATCATACATGGAACAATGTATAATTATTTATTAATAAATTCAATGGAATTTATGGCCAATAAAATAATCCATTTTATTTTTTTATTATTATATTATTATTTTCATTTATTTTTATTATAATATTTATTTTTTATAAATAAATATTAAATTCAATATCTATAATTCCCAAAATCATAAAATTCAAGCAATCATTAAACAAACCAATAGGATGACAATTTCATGCAAAATTCATGGCCAAATTGAATTTCACACAATTTCACAATTTCCACAAAATAGCACATAATATTCGGATAAAACCAGAATGCACAGTTTCCGAATAAATTCGATTAAAATATCCATACGGCCTCCAAAAATTACGAAATTTTACAGAAGGATAGCCAAGACATTTTTGTACAACTTTTATGCAGAACTCCAAGCCATATTCTTTTTAGATTATTTTATACAACCTCACGAAGCTTCTGGATCCATTAACGCGTCGTCCAGTGTACACATCTCCGAAATATTGAGATTTCACCTACTTATTCTCTTTCGTTTCCTCTTAAATTTAGATATGTTATACATCAAGGTGTCCTATACAATTTTCATGAAGAGATCTAGGTCAAATAACCAGATTATAGTCATCATTTAAGTCCTTGAAGTCTCGGGTATCTCGGAATACATCACCAGAACCATCATCTTCAAGATCTAGTCGATTTACTAGGCTATACTTGTTCATTTCACTTCAACTTTGACTATGTTGTATTTTAAGATGTCTCCTACAACTTTCATGAAGAAATAGAAGTGAGATTCTCATCACAAACCAACATGCAATCACGAATCTAGCAAGAGGTTAGTAAAAAATCTCCAGATCTGAGGTCTCCGTATAATAAGACTTTAACCCCTCAAATCTCTATCATTTTCCACAAAATTTCATTATGTTGTAGTTCAAGATGTTAGCTACAACTCTCATGAAGAAATCGAAGCCAAAATATGACTCTAAACACACATGCAAGCTCAAACAAGTTTCTGACTCACACGGTCCGAGCAAGAACAATCATACGGTTTAAGAACAAGCCAACCCTACCTCGGTTTTTCTCACTTAAACGCCCAAAATCTAACATGCAAACAACATACAAACATGCAAGAGAAGTTAGAGGACTTCCACTTGCCTCTAGGATGGACGGTCGACGGCGTACGGCGGCGAACACGGCGAACGGACGGCGACAACCCCTCGGCTCCGCCTCCTTCCTCTCTCGGCCACTCCTCCTCTCTCGAACACCTCTCTCTCTCTCTCTCTCTCTCTCTCTCTCTCTCTCTCTCTCTCCTTGGGCAAGCAAATGGCCGGCCACCCTCTCTCTCTTCCTTCTTATTTCCCCAACTTCTCATCATTGCTAATGATTACATGCCACTCAAATGGACCAATGCATGGGGACTCTTCTCGCCACTTGGCAAGATCCATGCATGGGCCGGCCACCATTCTTTTGGGCCTCTAATGGGCTGGTCGACGGCCCACTTGCGGGCTTCAATGGGCCGGCCAACTTGGCCCATCAAGGCTTCGGCCAATGGGCCTAAGGCCCAATCAAATTTTGACCCTCTTTTTCCCTTTTTTTTTTTGAATTTCTTCTATAAATATTTTTAAATTTCAATTTTCATCTTGGCCAAAGTCTTGGGACATTTTGTTTATTGAAATTTAATTTATAAGGCACATGGCCAAGCATAAATTATTAACTTATCAAATTTAAATTTTCACAATCATACACACAAATCATCTAATTAAAAGACTAATGGCTAAAGCATAAGCCATGGAAATTTTATCACCTAATTAGAGACTTTAACACACCTTATGGCTTGGTTTTGAATTTTGGGATGCCACAACCTTACTCGCTCAAATCCGACACACGAACATAATACTTCAAGATTGTTGGAGGTTATGGATTTGAGAGAGAAGAAGCGGTTGCTTGAAGTATTACACCAAGAGACGTCAAGTTTGGAACGCTCAACAGTGTTACCTCCAACGTAAGGAAATCCTAAAGTTTTTATATACAAGTTATTGAGCTCTGGCCCATATGTACCCAAATAATCATGCTTTTACCTATTGGGCTTGTATGTGAACATATTATTTTTGGACTATATTAACAATATATCCAACAATCACTAACCACAAAACGATCCTCCAAGCAAAGACTAGAACAAAATGGATGGCTATGGACTTCTTGCATCAACACTCACGCACCGACCCTCCTATCCCCCACGGCACGTAATGATGCCTTTGATTAAGGGAAATGGTCGAATGATGCTCTTGAAGGACCACACGCCTTTGACCACACGACTTCGATCCATTCAACCGGCCTCGGAGCAATAAAGGATCCAACAAGTTTCAATGGTTTCTTGCAAGAGAAGTAGGCTATAGTGCATATCCTGTCTTAACCATATGGTCCATCCTGCTGCGGTACTAAAAAGGCATTGAATACTTTATGGCATAGCTTTATAGGGTGTGCTAGCCTCATTTAATGCAAGAGGCCCACGACCACGTATGATGAATGAAAAGTTCAAGCATGGTCTGGTGAATGCGAACCCAATTCAAATGCATCGTTAGATGAGGTGGATTCCACGTGAGTTTCATATGATTTGACAGTCCATGTGCTTTAGGTCATATGTACTGAGCTCATGCAATAACAGTCCATGATCCTCATCCTTTATCCTCATATGCAGTGTTTTCTCCTTTTCTTTTCTATTTATCTAAATTATAGACTTGAAAACCACTTGGGTACTTGATTCTTGAGAGATTTCCAATGGGGTGTTGAGAGATTTTCGATGGAGGAATTGGAGGAAACTTAAACTTTGTGTAAACTATTCTAAACCAAGGTACTTGCATAGGTTCAAAGTTTGGAGTCAATAGTTTGATGAGCCTTGTAGGCATGGAGTTCTAGGTAGTAGGGAGTCGCACTTGTGTTTTGGATTAAAAAAGAGAAAGAAGATATTCCACGATTTACAAAACATCTGGCTATATATCATCGGAAATATTAATCATGCGAGTTCCATCTTGGAGCTCATGTCATCAACGGTCCAAATGGTCTAATCTCCATAGTCTTAAGACCAAATGCAATATTCTTTATCTTAGCGTGTAGAGTGAGTTTTTGCACAATAGTCATCAATCACGGATCTCCACTCAAATGGGTCAAGTCAACACAAAACCATTATTCTAACCCATAAGACTTTTAGTCTATAAATGTGTTGGCCTTCCCTCTCGTTTAATGTCACAGAAAAGAAGCGAGCCAGAAATGGCGCCCTGTTATCACCATTCATACCTGCTCCTTTGTTCTCTCTGGGTGTTCTGTCCCTCGATCCTCGCCCAGACCGCGGAGTTCAACTTGCCCCTCAAGGCTGTAAACCTCGGAAATTGGCTTGTCACCGAGGGGTGGATGATGCCTTCTCGGTTCGATGGACTCAATGGACAGCTCTTGGTAAGCTTTTAAAGATAAAAAGAGTATCGGGTAATGCTCTATAGATTGTTATTATACTTTCTGTAGCATGCTTTTTTATCATAGTTTCGTGATAAGTATTGTCAGATGATCACAAAGTTTCTAATTAGGTCCAATATGACATATGCCTGCACTAGATACAGCTTAATGTCTAAGACATTTGAGAATGATACAGTTACAAAACGATCATGTTTGGCATATGTCTATATGTACTAGCACATGATTTTAACATGACAGTTGTACACTTTTCTCAAATTAAGATGCCAAATGTCCCAGAACTTGTTTCTAATGAAACATTTCTTTCCATCATTTTGCCAGATTTCTGACATACAAATATGAACTTGGTTCGACCTGCATATATGAACTCTGTTTCCCCCACCCAGTATGTGCATATACACTGTTATTTGTTTGGTCTATAAAAATATCACTTCCCTCTTTCAATGAGATGAACCAAATCCCATTTTCCTGCTTATGTTTCAATGGTAGGATGGGACTCAAGTGCAGTTCAAGTCAACAAAGGTCGGGAAATTCCTGAGTGCTGAAAACGGCGGCGGAGCCACCCTTGTCGCCAATCGCGATCAGGCCTCTGGCTGGGAAACTTTCAGGGTGTGGCTTTCTGTCTCACAAAATTGACAATCGTCTTTAGACAAGCTCAAAAGATTCACATGCCATCCAACATAATTTTCGCTCACTTCCTATGGTGCAGCTGTGGAGAATTTCCGACAAAAAATTCAACCTCAGAGTTTTCAACAAGCAATTTGTCGGATTGCAAGGACAAGGACCAACGGTTGTCGCTGTTTCCAGTAACCCGAGCGCCTCAGAGACTTTTGACATTATCAGGAAACCGGACAATCCCAATCGAGTTCGATTTCAAGCATCTAATGGGATGTTTCTCCAGGTAATTCCCCTGTTCCAGCTTCTATGACTTCTGCAGTTACTGATGCGGGTGCATCCAATCACTCACCCCATCACGCATCAGTTACTATGGTATTATGGTGTACATGACTGATCTTCGGTGTCATAGAGGGTTTCACGACTATTTCGTTCTAACCCATACAGTGGTTGACAGTGAGTGGTTTTCGATTTGACGGTCGGTGGTGATTTGTCATCAAATCGTTGACAATAATCTCTTCACTCTGACCATCCAAATTTCGTAGGACTACGTTGTTGTGCAGATTGTTGTGCAGGATAGCGCAGCACCATAGAAAGTTCTTGTCTGCATTGCCAGTTACACGGCAGAAATTACACGAAGCTATCTGTTGTTAATTTATTGCACCCATCACGTTAATATAAGATCAAGACCCAAGTAGACTTTGATAAACGTAAGAAACTGGCATGCATCAGTTCAATGGTGTTTGTATGAAACGCCGCATGACGTCTTACATGGGCGCTTTCCGCACTTTCTTGACGCTGAGAGGACGTGATGAGCACCCCTTGTTTGCTTGAAAAACAACAGCGACACTCCACGCAATACGACGAGTAAACTTACGTCCTCTATAAACCATAAACACATTTTTTTGCAACGGCAAGGCCTCATAAAATGAAAGGAACAGTCATATCCGCAACGACATTACTCTACTCTTAATCGAAAGGAACTGTTGGATTACAAAAGCATTTCCATTCCATCATCCAAAATTCCTGATCAAAGATAATCGATAGAGTCCCCATATTCTCCGGTTATTAATTAGATACAATCACATTGATTTATGTGATTTTCTCTAATATAGTATGGATGATCAGGCAAAGTCGCTGACGGAAGTGACGGCAGATTATACTGGAGGCTCGAGTTGGGATGACAATGACCCATCGATCTTTGAAATGAACATTGTCGGCGGTTTACAAGGTGAATACCAAATAACAAATGGATATGGCCCCAGTGCTGCCCCAAAACTCCTACGGGTAATCCCTAATTAATTAGTGGCAAAGTAAGCACGAAATGGTAATACAGTGACTAAGTAGATCAGTGATCTCTGAACAAATTTGCTTTGCAGGATCATTGGAACAATTACATTACCGAGCAGGACTTTGAATTTATGGCGGCCAATAGTCTAACTGCCGTGAGGATTCCAGTAGGATGGTGGATTGCGTATGATCCGACGCCGCCAGCGCCTTTTGTGGGAGGCTCGCTGAATGCACTGGACAACGCATTTACATGGGCAGTGTAAGCGACTTTCGATACTTTTACATCTTAGTTGAATAACTCCAACAGAAAGTGTGCGGTGGAGGATCTTTATAGGAAGCCAGTCTTTGCTTAAGTCGGTCCATTGAAGTTACAAGAATCTTGTGAGTCTAACCTTGAACAATTGAATTTTTCTTTTTGCAGGAAGCATGGTATGAAGGTAATAGTTGATCTCCATGCTGCTCCGGGATCTCAAAACGGCCAATTTCATAGCGCATCGAGAGATGGATTTCTGGAATGGGGTGACTCTCACATTGAGGAGACCGTGAAAGTTATAGACTTCCTAGCAGCAAGGTCTGGCATATGAGTTCTCAATTTAAACAAATCCCTCATGAGATATATCTCTTTAGTATTGCTAATGAATCGTAACCATTGGTATTGATATTTAGTATGCTAGATCTTATAATCAGATGTTTCATAGCATTCTCCCTTATGATTGTCAAATAGATATGGCCACCACCCAGCATTGGTTGCGATCGAGCTGATGAACGAGCCTCAAGCTCCGGATGTCAAGTTCGAGGATCTTACTAAATACTACCGGTTAGGTTACGAGGCTGTGAGGAGTCACACTCCGAATGCTTATGTCATCATGTCCAACCGGTTGGGACAAGTCAACCCGCAAGAGCTCCTTCAGTTCGCGAGAGGCTTGAGCCGAGTCATCATCGACGTGCATTACTACAACCTCTATAATTCGATGTTTCAACAGTGGAATCTGCAGCAGAACATTGACTACATCTATAACGATAGAGCTTCCGATCTGAGCAAAGTAACCCCGGCAAACGGCCCCTTGAGCTTTGTTGGTGAGTCCTACCATTTGTTTAGAAAGCAACAGGAGCATGTTTAATATAGAGCATACAGGTACAGATGACGCGTGCGCTAGAGCACATACATGTCATGACATTTGCGAGCTAAATTGGTTTTTGCAGGGGAATGGACCTCAGCATTGGCCTTCGACGGGGCAACAAAGGAGGATTCGGGAAAGTTTGCCAAGGCTCAGCAAGATGTTTACGGGCGTGCCACTTTTGGGTGGGCGTATTGGTCTTATAGGTGCAAGTACGATGCCTGGAATCTCAAGCAGATGATTCAAGACGGTCTCATAAAGATCTAGTTTGATTTCTCATCCTCATCAAGCGGATTATGTCATCATGAATACCAAGAACAGATCAGTAATCTGTTTACAGAATCATGTATTATCAAAGTTGCCTTTCCGGTGACATTAGTTGAATAAAATAAGATTGAGCTTGAGCATGCTTCCACTACATCCTTCTTTTTGGCATTCCAGAAAGATTGAAAGTGACTGATTAGCTCTATTGTCCTTTTCTGGTGAAAAAAGAAAAAAGAATATTCACCGACAGAAAGTTCGATTTTCTCTCTCAATGGTGATGTCGGTTTGTCGGAGGAAAGATCAGGCCATTACTCTTTTTTTCACAAATTTGTTAGTTAGGATAATCAAACAATAGTCCCTCTATTTTTTTTTTCACATAAAATCATAATTGCCATTTTTATCATTTTTAGTCCCTCTAATATAATTTAAACTGAATTAAAAGATCACTGTGGGATGTGAATCCATCCGACACGTCATTGAGTCCCCAACTTAAAATTTGTAGATTTTCAAACACCAATTTCCTTTTCACATGCATTTGGATGTCCAATTTACCTAATCCAAATTGATTAGTAGCAACTCTAATTTGGTGTTTTAAGTTTATGATCGTGTTTGTATATTGTGGATTACCTAAACCTAGGATTTGGGAAAACCTACGATTCAAGGTGTTATCAGCCGGTGAATCGTAGTTCATAAAATTTGAGGTGTTATAGAATAGTGACTATACTGGCGAGGTTAGAAATAATATAAAGGGTTCAAACAACTCTTTTGGTTAAGTCTTTGCATCTACATTACCATCCCACTATTAAGAAATTTTGGACAAATTTGGAACTAGAGTAAAAGTGGGAAATTTCTTTTTAGTAAACAAAAATTCGAGAAACAATTGAGATTGGACCCAAAGTTAGGGCCTTTTTGAAATTTGGTCCTTTATAGGAATACTTAATAGAGATCCCTCATAATAGAGGGAAGCCCAATTTCCTCAATGGATTATGGGCTCCTTGAATGGCCGAGCAACTTTTATAAACAATGGCTAATCCCGTTGCAATTATCTCTCTTCATTTTCTTTTTGTAAAATACTCCCAAATATAATTTTAAGTACGTTTGAAGTGATTAGTTGCTAAAAGATAACATGGTGGCTTAAAAGAAAAGACAATGCAACTTTTTTTTCTAATAAATTATAGGATGATGTATAATTTGCATGAAGTGCTCAAGATCAAAATTAAGTTTTATAAATATTAACTAAAAGATAAATATCGATATAGTAACTAGTTTTAGCCATTTTTGAAGAAAATAATCACAAAAGGAATTAAAATGATTCACTAGCTGAGAAGCGTTTGTTGAAGATGGATGAGTTTCCCGCAATGGAAAAAGGTCGAAGACAACTCATGATGTATTTTGATTGAATCTCTATTTTGTCATATATTTAATATCAATTTATTATACTGATTTCCTTTTGCCGTATCTTTTTTGTTTTTTTAAATATGAAAATTAGTAACATACAAGTCAATCGGCTAAATCTATCACCGCCTTCGGTGATAAATGTGATTTGACATATGTTGACACCTAAATTTTGGTAACCCAGTCATTGATTTTTTACATAAAAATTAGAAATTAATTTTAACCCCTAAAAAAATGCATCAGAACAAATAAAATGAATAAAAGGAAAATAAGGGGAGGATTAGTCTGATTTGATTATGAATGGAATATGGAAATTCTAATTAGCCATCTTTGCTCCGATGAATATTCAAATTGTAGTAAATGTGGAAGCAAATTCTCGATCAGAGAAGTCAGGTGAATAAAAAAAGCAAGGAGTTTGATAAAATGGAAGGAACCAAAGCATTCGAGGAAAAATCAAACCGATTGCAAGATTTTGCTCCAATTTACAGACTATGATTAAGGCAACAAATAAAGGAAGCTTGAAAATTACCATGAATTGGGGTTTTCGAATCAGTATAAAAGGGGGCTTTTCCGTTAGTTCTTGAGGGGGGGGCGAATTCAAAAAAAAATGGAGAGAAAGAATTCGTGAAAAAAAAAAATTCGTGCAAGAAGGAGCAAATTCGGAAAGAGAGAGAGAGAGAATTTCTTTTCTTTATGGAGACTTCTTTTCACCTTCTGAAAAAAGGTTAGCACAGAAGCCAGAAATGCAGAGGGACCGCAGAGAGAGAAGGTCATGAGGGGACAGGGGAGGTCAATTAAAAAAAAAAAAAAAAGAAGAGCAGAGCCACTGTTCTTCTTCTTCGCCAAGTCCCTGCCGGCCTCCTTCCACCGCGCATCCGCCAACCACCACAGGCCCGCGACCCGCCCGCTGCTCGACGCTCCATCGCCACCGCCTCTGCACCAGCGCCGTGAAGACGCCACTCCGACCACACCTCAGCCCTTGCCAACCGAAATCCACACGCAACGACACCAGCAAATCAGCCCCTGCAACAGCCCACCTTGCAGCAAATCGCGAAGCTCGCCGCGACGATCTCGTTCGACGACCGCGTCACCAGTGACTGCTGCTCATCTCCGCCCGACGCCATCGTCGCTTAGTAGCCCGCCACCCAACGCCTGAGGCCCTCACCGCTCGACCGCTGCTGTCTCGATCTCACTGCTCGAGCGCCCCGACGCCGTCGCTGCCCAGCAGTCCGCGACGCCCCAACGCCCTCATTCTCTGCCGCACCGCTGCCACAGCTCGCGACTCACCCGCCTCTCGAGATCCTCGCCGATGTCGCGCCACTGCACCACCTCCCCTCGTCCGCTTCCTCGCCGCCGGAGCCCGACGCCGCCGCGTCACACCTACCCTCCGCCGTGCTCCGCCCCTCACTGATCGGCGCCGTTGCTCCCTCTTTCCAAGTCCCCCTTTAGGTGGCTTTTGTTATTTGTATTTTTTTATTTATTTCATGCTATTTTAGTTTATTTTTTATTTTCAATATTATTGTATAGGAATGTGATTTTCATTATCTTTAGGGATTTTGTCCAAATTATTGTGAGTATTAATTTGATCCGTAAGATGTCGGATCATTTTTTTAATTACATTAATTTTTGGGCATTTTTGGTAGAATATTATTTGTTAAATCATTATAATTATTAATTTGATCCGTAAGACTTCGGATCAGATTTTTAATTATTTTGATCTCTTTGTCGTGATAATTAGGGCTAGGATAATCATTAATTTCACCTATAAGACAACATGTTATTTTTTTGATTATTTTAATCCTTTATTTTGTTGATAGCTTAGATTTAATATTTATTTAATAATTACTTATCTTTTAAAAAAACTATAAAAAAATCAAAAAATCAAAATTCTGCATGAGCATATAGGTTTAGTAAATCAGACATGTAGGTTTAGTGAATTAGAAAACATTTTTAGGGTTGCATTTTTAGAATAAGTTAGGGTTGGACCTAACTTAATTTTTTAGATAATGTGCGCACATTATAATTATCTCATTTTTCAAAAAATAGTTTTCTAAGATAGGATAGGGTTTAAGTCAAATTAATCCCTAGAATAAATTAGAAAATTATCCCTTTTTAGATAGATTAATTAGGGTTTTCATAAATTCTAAATTTCAATAAAAAAAAATGCAAAAATACTAGGTGCATGTTAACTAGTTTGCATAATAGAATCATTTAATCAAAATTTGTTCATTAGTGAAGTTAGGTCATGAGTTGCATAATAACTAGTTTGCATAATAGACCAATTTAATTATAATTTGCATATTAATAAGATTAAGTCATTTAGTTAAAAAATGCATTTTTATAAAAGAATTCTAATTTTCAAGAAAACCCAAAAAATAATTGTTTGCTTTGTGTGATGCAATTTATTTATTGAATGCTTGAGCATCTGTGTGATCACATTTTTGCATAATAGTGATTTAGGTTAAAATAAATCCAAGCTGCCTGCAAAACTATTTTGAAAATTAAAAAAAATGGTACCGAAAGGGCATTAGAAAATTCTAGTGTAACCAAGTCCCCGTACCCTTAGTCTCTAGCATTTATTTTACTTCGGTGTCTAATCGACCTACTATAAACCGATTAGTGGCGACTCCTAGTTAATAACCTCTTGCATGTTAAACAACAAACTTGAACCTTAAGTCACGAATTGGTATGGGCTTGGGAGAGCCCGAGCTAAGTTAAACACTTAGTAGTCCATTAACCTAGTTTTAGGTAGTGCACCGAAAAATTAGGTCGCGACAGCTTGGCGACTCCGCTGGGGACTTCTATTAAAACATGGGCTAATTCCATAAAAAAGCCTGAACTTTCGGTGCTATCTGTGATTGAGTGATTTGAAATTGTGCTAACCTGCAGGAAGGAACTGAGGCAAGGTAAGTCTTCTGTGTGATGTGGCTAGGCCACCCGGGGCATATTTTCTTTCTAATAGGGGTTTAGGGGGTTGAACTTGCTGAGACATCGTCTCATCCCGATTGTGGGATTAAAATTTCAGGTCCCTAGATGGCGGTCGTGGTGGACCCGAAGCCCTAAGTCTGGAAAGGTGGAGACTGAAGTATCGGTGAACGTGTCCTGCTAGTTGGCTTTAGGATAGTTCCCCATTCGTTGAGCTGGTCTATTTTGTAGACAGTCTAGAGTTGTATTTAAACCTATGTGTTTGTGAATGAGTGTTTGGTATTGTGATTGATTGCCTGTTTTTCTATCCCAAGTTAAATGTTGTTAGGGGATTTGTTTCGCTTCCACATGCGTAATAAAATGAATGGGTCGGCGACGTATCCTGGGATGTCGCATATTTGATCGACAGCAGTGGGATGTGCGCGACCTCGGGGTTCGGGGCGTGACATCCCCGTTTAAGTGGTATCAGAGCATGGTCTGTGTATGGAGTGATAAGGTGCGATGTGTCATGGGATAGTTAGTAGGAAAGGCTTTTAATATGCTGATGCATGTGGTTGATAGCTGATTGGTAGCTTGTTTGTGGGGTCACTCAAATTCTAACTTGATGTTGGAATCGGAAGACTGGTGCCTATAAAGAACCTGTAGGATGAGTGACCAGGAGTGGAGAAGTCCTTGGTGAAGGTCGGTAGGACCTATACCTCGGGGTAGGATGCTGACAAGAGTCGGTACCCGAGGTAGAGCGCAGGCTTAGACCAGCGCAAGTGTGAGAGTACCGCTGCAAGTCGGTATTGAGAGTGTTGCAGCACCGAATGATCCTAGGTTTGTCGGGATCGTTCAGGCGCTAGTGTTCCTTGGAAGCTTGTTGGGTCAGTAAGTTCAAGACCGAGCTGTTGATGTTGCTGTCATTTCTACCGCTGCCAGTGTTGTGACCGTTGTTGTTGCCGTGCCTGTTGAGGCCTAATCTGGAGTTGTGATCGAGGATCAAGCCGCTGTATCTAAGTCAAAGTTCAGTCTAGACAGAGATGAAAATCGGTTGGGGAGAAAGGCCGATGTCAGAAGAAAGATGCCCTGTTTCACCCAACTGAAAGAGTGGAGTTGGAAAGTCAGTGCTCAACTCGATCGATGCGTGTCATGTCTGTAAGAAAAGACATGGATCTGTTTCGTGCCGTAAGAGGGAAATGACTTGTTACAGGTGTCACCAGTAAAGCCATTTGATCAAAGATGGCTCGTAGAGATGGATGGAACCATAGCTGTTTCTGCACCGCCGCTGATGAGACAGAATAGAGGAAACATGCTTCAGGACATTTAATGTGGTACTTGGAATAGACCCCAGTGCAAAGAAGGGTGCATGATATTCCTTGATAGGAGGTGAATGACTCCCTGATTGTGTGCCGAGTCAATGGAAAGGAGGCATGAGTCAGCCTAGTATCAGAGTAAAAAGGGGAGCAAGATTTGAATATGGCCAGCACAGCCGTCATGTTGAGAGCTATCTGTGAAAGTTCAGTTGAGCGTAAGCACTGTTACTGCAGGTTGGACGCCGCTAGGATGGCTAGAGGAGCATGAAGGGATTGACCATGCATCAATTAGAAGAAGAATGTTTTTGAGATGTTGTTATCAGAGTAGTACAGCAGAATTTTCAGTGAAGGTTATAGGATTTTCGTTGTGGTAATAAAGTGATAGAAAGATGAGTCTCTAACTATAGTTGTACTTAAAGGGTTGCTTAAGTATGACTTGAAAGTCATTTATGAAAGGGTTCGGCTTAAGGAGCTTTCTGTTGTTTTGAATTATAGTAGAGATATAATTCAGTTTGTTCAGTTAGCATATGAAAGTTTTGAATTACTGAAAGTTAGAAAGGACCTTCGATCCCTGTTATTCGTCACTGAAGATGACTTGGTTCAGGTTGTTGGTTATCGAATCTACATGGCAGTTGTAATGGATGCGTTAGTTGAGGAGCCGAATATGGAGATCATAATCGTGCCACAGGAGTTTTCTAAGGTATTTTCTAGAGAATTGTCAGGTTTGCAATCAGAAAGAGAAATAGAATTCGTGATTAAATTAGCATCCGGAACAGAGCCAATCCTTAAGGCTCCTTACCGGATGGTGTTACCTAAGTTAAAGGAATTGAAGGTGCAGACGCAGGAATTATTGGATAGGGGATTCATACGTTCCAGTGCATCACCTTGGGGAGCACCTGTTCTATTCGTGAAGAAGAAAGTTGGTTCGTTGTATTTGTATGTCGATATCCCTCAAGATCGACTAGAGGTCGGGGTATCATCAGTTGAGAATCAGGAAGAAAGACACCGAAGTTAGCATCTCGTACTCGATATGACAGTTATGAGTTCGCTGTAATATCGTATGGTATGATGGACACCATAGCTATTTGTTTGGGTCTAATGAGCAGAATGTTTAAGGGTACTTGAATCAGTCTTGATCGTGTTCATTGAAGTTATCCTAGTATGTTCAAAGAGTGCTGAGGAGCACGAGAGACATTAGAAGATGATACTTCAGACCTTGAGGACTCTTCAATTTTATGCTAAGTTTAGCAAGTATGAGTTTTGGATGACTCGTGTTGCGCTCCTAGGTCACGTGATTTCAGGCGAATAAATCTCCGTAGACCCCGTCTAAGATTGAAGCAGTGAACAGTTGGCCGAGATTGACTACAGTGACAGAGATTAGAAGTTTCTGGGGATTAGTAGGATATTACAAAAGTTTTATGGAAGGGTTTTCAGCGTCAGCATTGCAGTTGATTCGACTACTGAGGAAGTAAGAAAAGTTTGTGTGGACAGATGAGTGCGAGCGTAGTTTTCAAAGGCCTAAGAAGAGGCTGACTACCGCACTATGTTGATCATTCCATCTGGTCCTGAAAGTTATGAGATCTACAGTGATGTGTCGTTTAAAGGATTGTGTTGCTTATTGATGCAGCATGAGAGGGTTGTTGCATATGCGTCCTGTCAGTTGAGACCTCGGGAGTTGGATATGAGACAGCGTCGCTGGATGGAACTCAGTAAGAATTATGACTATGATATTTTATATCACTCTAGAAAGGTGGGCAAAGTCACAGATACTCTGAGTCGAGAGTCCTTAGTTGCATAATTGGTACTCAAGGATTTGATCTGAATTGAGAAAGTTCGAAATTCGGTTTTCAAATCTAAGGTAGGCCATCTTTGGAATCTTATTACTACCCTCAGAATTGAGCCGAGAGAGCAGATCTGAATCAAATTGCTTCAGCGGACAGATTCAGAAACTCAGGAGACTTTATAAGAGAATGCAGATGAGAGAGAGGTTGATTTTCAGATTTCTGAAGACAGAACGCTAAGGTTCTGAGGATGATTGTGTGTAATTGATGATGTAGAGATTAAAGAAGATATCTTATGGGAAGCTAATCATAGTAATTTCAGCGTTGTCCAGACAGTATGAATAGACCTTGTTTTGAGTATGTGACCTCCTGATTTTCAGACTCTGATTTCGATTGGTTAAATTGGGCATTTCATCGACGCGATTACAGTGTTTTTCTCCGAGTTGGCCACTTACGAGATAACTAGACTAGTTGGGTGAGTTATTAAGGACTTAAGGCAAATAGACTTGAGAATTCGACCAGAAATCGACTTCTCGACCGTGTTCATCTTTAGAGATCATTACGGCACAGTTAAAAAAATCGAATTAAGATCAGAGATAGGTCGGTTCGACTGAGACGAATGACCGATCGTGGGTGACTCCACTAAATTGGAAAACTCTCATCGACCGGTACTAATTTGATTTTACTGTCGTTTTGGTAACTTGTGTCCGTATTTGAATCATCGAGATTTTCACGACCCTCGAGAGTCGCCAATGTGTCAAGTGGGTTCATCGTGGCTCGAAGAAAATCGACCACGGGTCATTTGTCCTAAAAAGCTCTGAAAACTACCCAGTAGCCTAGGTCACACTAAAAGCGTGTCAGAGTGAAATTAACTGTCAATCTAAGTTCGATTTCAGAAATTGGAGATTATGTCGTGTCACAAAGTGGGTACACCGAAGTGTGTGTATATCATATAAATCATCTGCATGGAGTACCGGGGATGAATTGTATTTCAAATCTAGATCTGATGTTCCAAGTTGGCAGAGCTTTCAGATGATTCTTTCTTAAGCAGTGTATAGCAGAGAGTGCAGAATTTCAACTGCTGAGATGAAGTCAGGGAAAGAAAGATCAGGCCAGGGTAAGTGCAGTAGTCAGTGATTGTAGTTGCCGAGATCAGTGTCGGAGTTATATCAGATCGTGACCAGAGGTTCCCAGTTTCAGTAGATTAGTCAGATAGTTTCTTTTTAATCAGTGCAAAGCAGAGTGTGCAGGACTTCAGTCGTTGAGATGAGATTGCAGATCAGAAAATTGCAAGTCTAGAGTTGGGTCAGAAATCAGTGATTCAGTTGCAATTATCATGGATAGTCTTGAGACCGCTCAGAATTGCCAGTTTAGCTTCGCAGATTTTGCGTTGAAGACCTTTAAAAATTTTAAGTGGGCAAGTGTTTAGTATTTTGAATCCGAAGTGGTTTGGACAAGATAGCAGTGATTTGGCAACATTGGTACCGAAGGAGCAACATGAGAAAGAGAAGATTATATGAGACGACTGTACCCCCACCTTTTTGTTAAGAATCGGTAAAGGTTTAAATTTCGAGGACGAAATTTTTATAAGAGGGGAAGAGTTGTGACATCCCGATTTTCCAATCCTATTTTCAATAAATTGAGACGGGCATTTCGTTGGCATGCATATAGTTCTTTTCCTTGAGTTGGCCACTCATGTGAAAACTAGTCTATCGGGTGAAGCTGTTAAGAGTTTCTAATGCATCAAACTCGAGAATTTGATCAGGAAGTGACTTTTCGACCGAGCTAGTCTGCAAGGGTCATTACGGCACAATTTAAAATTGATTAGAGATCGGAGATAGGTCGACTCGACAGAGGCATGTGATCAGGTGTGGGTGATTCCACCGGATCACATAATCCTTGTCGATCGACACTGGACCGACTTTTCTATCGATTGGGTACCCTGTATTCGTATTTGAAACCTTGAGATTTTCCCGACAACCGAAAGTCGCCAATGTCTCAAAGATGTACATTGTGGCTTGAGATGATCAACCACAGGTCAAATGCATGAAAATTTCTAAAGGCTACCCGGTAGGTTGGGCCGCGCTAGTATCGTGCCAAAGTGAAATTAACCGTGAAATTGAAATCGAATTCAGAAATTGGAAGTCTGGGTGTGTCACAAATCATTTTAGGAATATTGACTATTCTTCGGAAGATTTTTCATGCAAGCCGAGTTTTTCAGCAATTAAATCAGAAAATATGTAATTTGGCTCGAGAAATTAGTAAGCCCGCATTTGGTCGCGCTTTTAGGATTTAAGTTTGTTCTATGGACAAGTGAAGATGTGAATTAAAGTGTGATGGCATTGGATTAATTTTATGAACTTCAATTTGATTCAATTGGAGGAGAATCAAGTGGAATTGAAGAAATCGTTGCACAAAGTTTTGGACCCCGGCGGAAAATGAAAGTGCACCCATTGGAATAAAGTTGTGGGAGTTTTGAGTGAGTGGAGTATGACATCATGGATGATGTCATGGTGGTGGGCCATTTTTGGGGATTAAAGAAAAGGAAAAAGAAAAGAAAAAGCCCCCCATCTTTCTCTCTCTCCTTCTCTCTCCTCCCTCTCTTCTTCCTCCCAACCGTGCGACTCCATCTCCATCTCCTTCTTCTTCTTCGCATGCCACCAGCAGCAAGGGAGATCGTCGAGCAGCCCGCCCGGAGCCACCCGTCACCGCCTCACGCCGCCGCACGCCGTCCTCGCCGTCCGCTCGCTCGCCGACCAGCTCGCTACTCCGCCCGCGCTCACCCACGCTTGGCCGGCATCCCGAGCTGCTGTTCAGCTCGTGCGAGAGCTACCGGAGCTCGTCCCCGCCGCCGTGAACCGCCGTTCGTCGCCGCCAGCCATCGTCGTAGCTCCTCCGCCGTCCCTCCGCCCATCCCGGCGCCGGATCCGCCCATTCTTGGCCTCAAACCGCCATGACAGCAGCCAAGAAAAAATGGGTACGCAGCGGGTGTTTGGCCCGTTTTGGCCGCCTTCCCGAGCCCGGATGCTCGGCTCGCTTTGAGGAAAGTCGATCCTCGCGTCGTCCCCGTCGTTTTGGTCCGCTCGGCTCGCTAATCCAGTGAGTTTAGCTCACTAAATCTTGATTAGACGGTTAATTATGCCCTAAGTGTGCTTAGTCTAAGTTAAGCAAGTTTAGGTGGTTAGATTAGTTTATTTGATTGATGATTAGATTATGATGTTTAATTAAGTTAAAGTGTGTTTAGTTTAAAGTTAAGTATGTTTATTTTTAAAATAAAGCCTTGATGTGACATAATAGGGTTTTATTTTTGAATTATTTAAAGATTTCGAAATTCTGGAAATTTATAATATTATATTAATTCCGAAATTATTAAAATATTATTATTAAAAAAAACGGAAAAATTATTTTTGACCCCGGTTGCTCAGAATTTCGTGCCGATCGCTGCTGTGTGTTCGGATTTTGAAATTGATGGTCGGATAATATAAATTGAATGTGGATTGCGAAAACTGTGAATATTATTATTTAATTAATTTTCGGAATAAATTTAATTATTTATTCAAATTCGAAAATTTCGTCGGGACCTTATACTCTCAGAATTTCGTGCCGATCGCTGCTGTGTATTTAGAATTTGAATTTGATGATTGATTGTGGCAAATTGACTGTTGATTGGGATAAATAAGGATTTTATTCATAAAAACCCAAATGTCGGGTTTTGATGCAAAAATTGGATTTTAATGATTATATTAAATAGTGGGGTTTGAAAAAGTGAGATATTGGCTTTTTGATTCGAAATTAGCGTGTCCCCACACACGTGAGTAATTTCTAGAATATTTTTAATATGGAGAAAAATGGCCGGGATCACTATTTTAAGTGGAAGCATTGATTGAAATACAAAGTGTCCTGGGGCCGAGTATGCTTTGGTTGTGTGATAACTATGAGGAAGCATCCTGGGCTGTTGAGCCGGACTTGCCCCTATATGGGATGCCCACGCGGTGGATGCGGGTCGCAGTGGATTCTGGGCCCATGCTCCTTCGGGAATGCCGTCGACGTACTGACGAAGCCGCGCTCCATGGGGGGAGGCGATGCCTGGCATTAGTGTCAGTAGATAGCCGAACAGCGAGTAGGCTATGCCCTTGTGTGGCAGTGAATAATAACTAGAATGCATGTTGAGCGTTGTTGTTGTGTCGGATTATGGGACGGAATTGTGTGGCATGGAATGGGACGTGTCATAACGATTTAGTCTTATAATCAGGACCCCCGCGGTTGTTGGTTATATGAAAGAGAATGCGTTCTGGTTGTTAAGTTCATATTACTATCTGTGATTGAGTGATTTGAAATTGTGCTAACCTGCAGGAAGGAACTGAGGCAAGGTAAGTCTTCTGTGTGATGTGGCTAGGCCACCCGGGGCGTATTTTCTTTCTAATAGGGGTTTAGGGGGTTGAACTTGCTGAGACATCGTCTCATCCCGGTTGTGGGATTAAAATTTCAGGTCCCTAGATGGCGGTCGTGGTGGACCCGAAGCCCTAAGTCTGGAAAGGTGGAGACTGAAGTATCGGTGAACGTGTCCTGCTAGTTGGCTTTAGGATAGTTCCCCATTCGTTGAGCTGGTCTATTTTGTAGACAGTCTAGAGTTGTATTTAAACCTATGTGTTTGTGAATGAGTGTTTGGTATTGTGATTGATTGCCTGCTTTTCTATCCCAAGTTAAATGTTGTCAGGGGATTTGTTTCGCTTCCGCATGCGTAATAAAATGAATGGGTCGGCGACGTATCCTGGGATGTCGCATATTTGATCGACCGCAGTGGGATGTGCGCGACCTCGGGGTTCGGGGCGTGACATCCCCGTTTAAGTGGTATCAGAGCATGGTCTGTGTATGGAGTGATAAGGTGCGATGTGTCATGGGATAGTTAGTAGGAAAGGCTTTTAATATGTTGATGCATGTGGTTGATAGCTGATTGGTAGCTTGTTTGTGGGGTCACTCAAATTCTAACTTGATGTTGGAATCGGAAGACAGGTGTATAAAGAACCTGTAGGATGAGTGACCAGGAGTGGAGAAGTCCTTGATCCAAATATTTCTATATTAAGAGAAGTAAATCACTCAATCCGTTACAAAAACTGTGTCCATGTCTAGAAATTGTGTTTTCCAAAATCAGTTTGGTTTGAGATCCAAAAATTGTCCGTTTGATCTAACATTTGACTATGTTAAAATAAAAGATGTGATAAACAACTTTTGTGAAGAAACTCTTTCGAAAATAGAACCCTAAGAGTTGATCAAAATCCTTTGAACACCAAAAGGTCATTGTTTGCAGAACAATCCGAGATTTTGTTTTGCAAATAACAAAACTTAAATCTCATTCTTTTAGATTCCTAAAATTTTAAGTAAAATATATATCGTAGTTGAAAATGTTTAGAATATTTCTCAATAAGGGAGTAATTTCAAAATCGTAGCACACTTTTCCCCAAAAAAATGGCAAGTGGAGAGCGTCCAGCAAATTGATCTAGGAGAAATCCACTAAACCAAGCTAAATCACACTCATTACTACTAATCCAACCAATTAGATCAATATTAATCCATCTTAAGGCTAATCTAACCAAATTAGATTAAAAATAATCCATGTTAAGGCTAATATAACCAAACTAGATTAAAAATAATCAATCTTAAGGCTAATCTAACTTAATACTAATTTAACTAAGTTAATTAGCACTAATCTAACCCCCTAAGCGCAATTAACCATCTAATCAAGAATTAGGGAGTTAAATCACTAGATTAGGATGGCAGCGGGCTCATGGTGATGGCAACGTGAATACGACGGGAACCCAAGTCTACCGTGACTCGAATGTAGTTCAACCAGTGGCTAAAAACGACCCCACAAGCTCACGACTAAGGATATGGTTCTGTTTGGAGGCTTCAGTGACTGCTGGTCGGCGTAGATGGTGCTGGAGTGAAGTTGGACGGTGCTTGCAGTGGTGGTGTTGGGTCGCTGACTATTGTTGGGAGGAGATGGGATGGGGGGCGTGTGGGTGGTGATGGAGATGAAATGGTGGATGCATGAGGGGAATGGTGGTTGTTCGATGGGTGGGATTGTTGGACATTGAAGATTTGTGTGGCGTTGATGGGCTGTTGGATGATGGCAGTGTGACATCCCAGATTTTTAGTTTTGTTTTCTATTGAATAAATCGAGTATTTTATCGACGCGCCTATAGAGCTATTCTCAAAGCTGATCACTCTCGAGATAACTAGCCTATTTAAGGAAGTCATTAAGAAATTTTAAGGCAATAGACTTGAAAATTTGACCAGGAATCGATTTCTCGATCGTGCTCATCTTTAGAGACCATTACGGCACAGTATAAAATCGATTTGAAATCAAAGATAGATCGGTTCAACTAAGATGTGTGACTAATTGTGGGTGACACCATTAAATTGGAAAATTATCGTTGGCCGGCACTAGACTGATTTATCTATCGTTTTGGTACCCTGTATCCGTATTCGAATTCTCGAGATTTTCATGACAACTGAGAGTCGTCAATGTGTCGAATGAGTTCATAGTGGCTCGAAGAAAATCGACCACGGTTCATTTACACTAAATTTTTTTGAAAACTACCCAGTAGCTTAGGTCACGCTAAAAACGCACTTGAGTGAAATTTACTGCAAATTGGAATTTGATTTCAGAATTTGAAGATTTTGTCATGTCACAATAAATTTTAGGAATGTCGACTCAGTCTTTGAAAAATTTTCTGCAACCCGAGACTTTTTGGGAAAAAGTCATCCTAGGGCCATTTTTGTTCAGAAAAATGCCAGTAATGTTTTTGATGGCAAAATTGAGATACAAGATGGTTCAATTGGTGAGGAATAATATCGATTGGATCAAGGACTCGACAACGGGATTTGTTGAGGCCAAATGGGTTTGAATTGGGAGTGAGATCAAGTCCAATTGAAGCCAAAGCTTGGCAAATTTGTAGCTCCCCCCCCCCCTTGCCTAGCCAAATGGACCAATTCAAGTGTCCTAAGGTGTGCATGGTTGGCTAAAGGAGAGCCAAGGAAGACATAGGTGGTGGTGGATGGGTCAAGGGGACAATTGCATGGAAAAATTGGCCAAGGTGGCCCCCCTTTCTCCCTCATCTTCTCATCTCCCCTTATGACCGTTGACCAGCCCATCCTCCCTCTCTATTATGCCTTGGAAGCTTCAACAACCCACAGAGAAGAATCGTGAAACCCTTGCCGCCGAAGATTCCACGTTGAGGCGCCGTTCACCACATTGCCGCACCACCGCCCGCGAGCGCTGCTCGAGCACGTTCACCTCCCTCATGTCGTCGTTCCAACTTGTTTGCCAATCCAGCGGGCTGTTTCACAGCCCAGCAGGTCGCCCCCATAATAGAGAGCAGGAAAGTGGGTTTTCCAGCGGCTTCAAGGCCCGTTTTGAGGTAATCCCAAACCTTGATTGCTAAGCCCGTTGCTAGGCCCGCCTTGAAAGTCAAGCCCCGCGATGTTCCCGTCATTTAAACAAGTGAGTTTTACTCACTAATCCCTGCTTAGTCGGTTAATGATGCTTAGGGATTGTTTATATTTAATTAAGTATGATTAGGTGGATAGATTAGAGTATAGCAATTAAATTAGTGCTTTATCAATGCATGTTAGGCAAATGGTTAGTGCTATTAGCTAGTGAATAGTCTCTAGTATTTATTGAACGAACCTTGGGATTTTTCCCGATTCGTTTCGGCTTCCAATTATGCATTACGGGCCTAAATCGAATTTATTTGCATTTATTTAATATTTTTTGAAAAGTAGGCTGGGATAGCCAACGATCGAAATTTTATGCTGATTATTGTGGTGCAGTCTGTTTATTTATTTGAGCATTAAATTGTGCTGAATTAAATTAAATGTGATTTAGGGATTTTTTTCCTAAATAATTAAAATTTGGTAATTAATGGGAAAATTACCGGGCGTTAGCTTACAACGCCAAAAATGTGTAATGAGCTGTTGAAACTGGTGAGATGTTCAAAAGGTAAAATTATTATATTTTGGTTAAGGTGACTATGTACCCACACACGGCTACTTTTATCAGGTATGATAAAAATGAGGAATTGATTAAATGGTTGGGATGGTATTGTTGGAGAAATCTTTTTGGAATATTTTGAAGCTGACAAAACGTTTCTATCAATCTAGTATGAAGTTTTGCAGACTCTATTATTAAATTCTGAAGACCTTGATTGCCAGACTCAAGACTCAAAGTCTATTCTTATTGACAGTTTCTAATCCGTTGAAGAAAGGCTATCCAGATTTGAGTGCTTCATTAAGGATTTGACCTTATCGATTGGAGAAGATCTCTTAGATGGATATGACATAACGGATTCCTTTATTCGAATCAAGAATGATTAAAGATCCGATGATTGGCGAAGTATTCTTGGAATGTTCTACTTATAGAAACCAAGATCTTGATTGTATGGGCGAGCAGGATTGATGGGCTATCGATATGTTCCTTTAATAGCTCGAATGATCTTCCTAATTGATTTTGTCCAACGGGAAGAATGGAAGAATTCATTTGGTAAGTGCCAATGGGTATAATGGCATAAAGGAGTATAAAAGGAAGACGTTCCAGTTGTTCGAGGTGGTGCACGATAGAAGAATTCCAAAGTCTGAAACTCTTTGATTCTTAGTCAATTCACTTACTGAGCGAAATCTTGTACGCAAAAGAGAGTCTATATTTTGAGATACCTTGAGGAAGTGTGGTAGAATATCTACACTGTGGAATCAAGGGAAAGTATTGCTGTAACATCTCTTTTGTTCATAGTGAAATCCAGCCGGTGGGCTGTCAGTGCAGAAGTGTAGACGTATGCTTGGAATAAGCCGAACCACTATAAACCTTGTGTTCAATTTTCTCTTCCCTACTTCCTGCTTTACTTTGATCATAATTCGTTTTGTTAACTAAATGAGAGCTTCCTTTCTATTGTTTGCCTAGTATTGCTTTCATATCTCGAAAAATTATTTCTACACCTATTCACCCCCCTCTAGGTGCTTATACTGGCTATATCAATTGGTATCAGAGCTTGTGTACTCACTTTATTTGAAGTGTTTTACTTCAGAGTTAAAGATCCATGGCTAGTATGCTAGCTCCAAGGCTGGTGGAAGGGCAAAGCAATACCAGACCACCTTACTTTGATGGAAAGGATTACAACATCTGGAAAAACAAGATGAAAGTGTTCCTACGATCAAAGGATCCTCTGGAATGGGACGTTGTAGAAAAAGGAATCACTCCTAAAGCTGCATCTGTCTCAGAGAGAGGAAAAGAAACTATTGAGTCAAGTGAAATGACTTAGGAAGAGATAATCAAGAGACAAGCTCTTGATGCAAAAGCAATTTATTCTTTATATTGTGCTTTGTCATCTACTGAATATAACTGAATATCTTCTTGTGTTACAGCAAAAGAAGTCTGGGATAGATTACATATCACCTATGAAGGAACTGATCGAGTAAAAGAGATCATAATCAACATTCTACTCGGTCAATATGAAGCCTTCAAAATGAAATCAGGAGAATCTATAACTGACATATTTAGTCGTTTTACAGAAATCGTGAATGGTCTTGAAAATCAAGGTCAACCAATTTCTGATCCCATGAAGGTAAACAAGCTATTGCATGGACTTTCCAAGGATTGGAATCACATAAAGACTTCAATAAGAGAGACACAAAGAATCATGCCCCTATCTGTCGATAAGTTGGTTGGAACTCTTCAGTCTTATGAAGTGGAACGAATCAATGAAGATGAAGATCCTAAAGGTAAGAAATCCATTGCATTAAAATCCAATGATGATTTTGATGTCATAGATTCTAAAGATGATATGGATGATGAGGAGCTTGCTCTCATGATAAGAAGATTCAGAAAGCTGAACAAAAAAGGAAGAATATTCAATCCAAAGAAACAGAGTTTTCAAAAGCAACAGATCAAGTCTGTTGATGATGATGAATCAAACAAAGATGTAGTCTGCTTTGAATGTAAGAAAAAGGGACACATCAGACCCAACTGTCCTCTTCTGAAAAAGAAGAAAGGAAAAGCTGAAAAGAATCAAAAAGCTTTTAAAGCAGAAACCTGGAGTGATACAGAGTGTGAAGAAAGTGATGATGATTATGCCAATATATGTCTGATGGCACAATCTGATTCAGAATCAAACTCCGAGACAGACTCAGATTCAGACAGTGAATTTGAGGTAAGTAACCTTTAAAATCCCTGTTAAAGTTTCTAAATACATTGATGAGCTGTGTTTTAGTCTTAAAACTTCTCTTAAAAGGATTTCCGAACTTAAAAAGGAAAACTTTGCACTAAAACATCAGGAAAATGTTTTGAAAGAAAAGTTGAAATGTTTAGAAATGTATGTTTCTACCCTTAAAGAAAGCGAAGATAATCTCTTGAAAGAAAATGCATTTTTAAAAAATGACTTATCAAAATTTCAAAAAGATTTTCAATAGGATCTAAGAAACTTGAAAAAATTCTTTCAGCACAAAGACCTTGTTTCAATAAATCTGGTTTAGGAATGACAACAGAAACCATTCCTTTAATTGATTTTCCTAAAGTGAAGGAAAGAATTAAGCAAAGACCTCCAAAGACATTTTACAAAAATCATTTTCAAAAAGTGTTTATAAAACCAGTAGGTCGAAATGCTTTCAGAATGTTCAAAGTGCAATAGTGCAGATCATTTTGAAAAAGAGTGTCCTAGGTTTGGAAACCTGTTAAGAAAGTATGGGCAAAAACCGCATATCATACTAACACCAATGGACCCAAGAATATATGGGTACCAAAGAAAACTTGAGTCTATTTTTTAAATGCAGGTCACTATCAAGAAAAAGGTAAAATGGTATCTAGATAGTGGATGCTCAAGACATATGACAGGAGACTCAAATTGCTTCATAAAGCTCGTTCAAGTAAAAGGTGGAAAAGTCTCATTTGGAGGAAACAACAAATGAAGAACTGTGGGATTTGGAACTGTAAAGATTGGAAACCTCACAATAAGCAATGTTTCCCTTGTGGAAGGACTCAACTACAATCTGCTCAGTATCAGTCAGCTGTGTGATATTGGTTTCAAAATCAACTTTCAAGAGAGAATATGTTCAGGAACTAGTAAAGATTCTACTCAGTCATTCATGGGCCGAAGACATGGAAAAATCTACCTAATTTAAGATGAAGCGAGCTTATGGCACAGAAAGCTTGGGCACATCAATATCAAGCAGATAGCCAAAATTTCAGCAAAGAAGCTTGTTCGTGGTCTACCCAATTTATCATACCAAAAGTCTAATTTATGTACACCATGCGTATTGGGAAAGCAAGTAAGAAATTCCTTTAAACCAATAAATCAAGTTTCCACTAATCGTGTACTGCAGCTTCTGCATATGGATCTTTTCGGACCGACCAGAACTCAAAGCTTTGGAAGTAAGAAATACTGCCTAGTAATTGTGGATGACTACTCACGATTTACTTGGGTATCTTTCCTAGCAAGTAAGTCTGAAACCTTCTCTTACTTTGAAAAATTTGCTAAAAAGATTCAATATGAAAAATGGTATGTTATCTTGAGTATAAGAACAGTTCATGGAGGTGAATTTGAAAATCAAGATTTTACAAAATTTTGTGATAAATCTGGTTTTCAGCATGTGTTCTCCTCTCCATATACTCTAGAGCAAAATGGAGTTGTGGAAAGAAAGAATAGATCACTTCAAGAAATGGCTAGAACTCTTTTAATTAAAAGAAACATCTCTTCACGATTTTGGGCTGAAGCAATTTCAACAACATGTTATATTACCAATAAAGTTTTTCTAAGACCTATTCTGGAAAAAACCCCCTATGAGTTATTCAAAGGAAAGAAGCCTATTGTTTCATATTTTCATGTGTTCGGATGCAAATGCTTTATATTGAAAAATGCAAATGATAGAGTTGGTAAGTTTGAAAAAAAATCAGACGAAGGCACATTCCTTGGATATTCTACCTCAAGCAAAGCCTATATAAGCAAAGCCTACATAGTCTATAACAAGAAGAGTCAATTTGTGGAGGAATCAATGAATGTCAAATTCCAGGATTCTATGCAAAATGAATCTATTCAGACTCATCTTGAAGAATCTGAACATGCTCCAGACTCTACAAAGTCTAAATCTCAAGAAGCAGCTCAGACTCTGAAAGATCAGCAGCAAATGGTTATTGAAGATTCAAATGAATGAAGTAATCATCAACCTAACAAATCAACCAGTAACTGGAAGCATAAGTCTACTCATCCCTAGATCTCATTATTGGCGACATTAATGAAGGAATTCGCACAAGATCCAAAAGGCGCGAAGAGTCTAGTGCTGTGGCTCTTATTTCTGAAATAGAACCAAAAAGCATAGAAGAAGCTTTATCTAATGAAAGCTGGATTCAAGCTATGCAAGAAGAACTCAGAAAATTCAGTATTAATGATGTCTAGGAGTTGACTCCTAAACTAAAAGGTAAATCTATTGTTGGAGCTAAATGGGTTTTTAGGAACAAGATGAACGAAAAAGGTAAAGTCGTAAGAAACAAAGCAAGACTCGTGGCCAAGGGATAGCAAGAAGAAGGGATAGACTATGACGAGACTTACGCACCAGTAGCAAGGTTAGAAGCAATTCGATTATTACTTGCTTTTACTTGTTATAAGAATTTCAGGTTATTCTAAATGGACGTCAAAAGTGCTTTCCTGAATGGATTTATCCATGAGGAAGTCTATGTGGAACAACCACCTGGGTTTGAAGACCTAAGGAAGCCAGACTCAGTATTCAGATTGAAAAAAGCCTTGTATGGTTTAAAGCAAGCACCTCGAGCTTGGTACGACAAGCTGAGTAAGTTTTTAATTCAAAATGGCTTGAAAAAGGTAAAGTAGACACTACTCTATTTATCAAAAGAGAAAGCAAAAGTTTTCTGCTTGTTCAAATATATGTTGATGACATTATTTTTGGATCCTCTAATGAAAGTTTGTTGAAGAAATTCTCCAAGTCTATGCAGAATGAATTTTGAAATGAGCATGATGGGTGAACTAACCTTCTTTCTTGGACTTCAAGTGAAACAATTGAAGGAATGGACTTTTATTCATCAAGAAAAATATGCTAATGATCTTGTCAAAAAGTTTGGACTAGAAAATTGCAAAAAGACTGATATACCAATGTCAAGTTCCTTGAAGATAGATAAAGATGAAGGAGGAAAGAAAATTGACCAGAAGCTATATAGGAGTATCATCGGTTCACTTCTTTATCTTACTGCTTCTAGACCTGACACTTTGTTTAGTGTTTGCATTTGTGCTAGATTTCAAGCAGACCCTAAAGAATCTCATCTAAGTGCTGCAAAGCGTATTATCAAATACATTGCTTCAACTTCAAGCATCGGCCTTTGGTATCCTAAAAATGGAGACTTTACTCTTCTTGGATATTCAGATGCAAATCTAGTCAGTTGTAGAGTTGATAGAAAGAGCACCTCGGGTACTTGTCAATTACTTGGAAGCAGGACAGTGTCTTGGTTTTCAAGGAAGCAAAATATAGTAGCTCTTTCTACAGCAGAAGTAGAGTATGTAGCTCTCGGAAGTTGTTGTTCACAAATTCTATGGATAAAACAACAGCTAAAAGACTTTGGAATTGAAGATTCATGCACGGAGATTAACTGTGACAACACCAGTGCAATCAATCTTACCAAAAATCCAATTCTTCACTCAAGAGCAAAGCATATAGAGATTCGACATCACTTCATTAGAGATCATGTTCAAAATGGAGAAGTTTCGATTCAGTTTGTTGACTCAAAGAACCAACTGACGGATATATTTACAAAGCCTTTGGAAAAAAATCAATTTGAAATCATATGATCCAGACTCAACATCTTGAAGCTTGAAAAAGTTAAAGTCTAGAGACTCTCAGACTCAGACAATCATGATTCTTGACTGTAAGTTATTTTATTTTCTCCTATATTAAATCTCGGAAATGCATGATCATTTATCTATTTATAATTGATTTACACTATTTTCAATTTCCGTGAAAAGTGCAATTTTTCCTTTTCAAAAAGAGTTAATGGCAATTATCTATTTTTGAAAAAGGTAGTTATTTTTTTTAAAGGCATCTTTTAACCTTCCTTTACGACGTTTAGCATTCCCTCGTTTTGACTGAGCTATATACAGTCGGTTCCTCTTCACTTAACTCCAAAACCCTAAAAAGTATCGATCTTCCATTCCTGTCTTCCTCCCTTGTTTAATCTTCGAAAAAGTTGTCATCTTTCTTGGGAAAGTCAAGCAAGGAATCTTTCAAAGACCGAGAAAGATGTCGTCTTCCAGAAAGTCTTCGAGGATCGCAAGCAGGGGACCACGGCGAATGAATAAGGGGCCTACTCACTTTGATCTCACAGAGGAAGAGGAGTCACCAAGTCAGCAGCAGAGCCCACAACATTCTCAGCAGCGTCATTCTCCACCATCTAGTCCACAGGGTGCTAGTCATCAACAAGAAGAAGAAATCGTTGAAGACACAGAACCTGTAAGAGTTCAAAGACCCTCTTTTATTTATAAACTTTACTGTGCTTTAAAGAGCATTGGTACTCCATTGAACTACATCGATGAGTTTCTTAAGGACAAGGGATATGGGAATGAGTACATCTTTTTGCAAAAAATGGAGAGTTTGGAAATTGCTCCTAATGGGTTGGTAGAAAAAACCCTTGCAAATATCCCAAGTGATCCGCGTGTTTGGGGATTTAATCCGATAGATGGGAATGATGATGACAGATTGTACAGCCAATTTCAACCGATAATGGGTGTTGCGGCAAAAATTCGAGAAAAAAGAACAGAGTTGTTTAGATCGAAGGAACAGAAGAATCTATACTCCAAATTGCTGAAGCGTGGGGTGATAAACCCTAGGAGTGTGGATTTTGATTTCCTTGATGCTGTGAATGTCAATTTGAGGGAAAAGTTCAGTTTTCTTCAACTTGAACAATTCTGTTCTGACACCACAAAAGCGTATGCTCAATTAACTGCATATTTCTATTCAAATCTTAGTTTCTTGGATGCAAATAGAATCTCTTTTAGTGTTCGAGATCAGGACTTTGTAGTAGATGTGGATATGTTGGCGGATGTGATTGGGGTTGAGAGAGGGAGATATCAACCCATCAGTGTCTCTATAGCTCGTGCCACATTGGAACTTGTTAAAGACAGAAGGACAGAGGGAAGGATTTCCTACTCAAGGATGCGTGCATTCAACATTCTGCTTCACAAGATTGTGATTAATTGCCTCAGACCAAAATCAACTTCCAAGACTGATGTTTTTAACTCAGAGGAAAAGCTGATGTACGCCATCAATGCTGGGAAAAAGTTTTCTCTTCCTCACACTATACTATTCCACATGTATAGAGCAGTAGTGAAGGACAAGGGCCAACTTCCTTATCTAGGTCTTGTGTCAAAGATATTCAGACATTTGAATATTCAGCCTCTACAAATTCTCTGTGTTTGACCATGTGACAAAATGGTGGTAGGATTGAAAATGGTGTCTAAAATGTGTCTGAAAGAACTCGACAAGGCGTTGGAGAAATTTAAGGAGAAAACCCCTGTCAAATCTCATCAAGTCTCTTCAGCAGCGAAAAGAAAAGGGAAGGAGCCCATGGTTGCTCCATCCAAAAAGAGAAAAGCTCTAATTACTGATGAAGATGATGAGGATGACCTCACAATTTCTGCTATATCATTAAAGAAGCTGAGTCGTTCTGTTCCAGAATCAATGGAACGACAAGAGAAAGAAGCAGAGGAGAGAGATGGACAGGAGAAAGAAGAAGAAGAAATAGAAGCAGAGGAGAAGGAAGAAAAGGAGAAAGAAGCTGAAGAAAGAGAAGCAGAGGAGGAAATGTTTTAAGAAGAAGAAGAAAGAGAAAATCAACAGGAAGGAGAGCATGAGGAACACTATTCTCCACCTGAAGCCATGGAAACAGGCGGAGATGGTGAGAACAAAGGAATGTCTTCATATCCTGTTACTAGTGAAGGAGTCAGCCGCTCTCCAGCAGATCCAGAGGACATTCATGCCTCTCAATTTCCAAAGGAGGGACATGATGCTTCATCGCCAAATCTGTGTTATTATGCTGATATACCATCGTCTGCCTTTACTCCATCAGATCGTGCCGAAGCCAGTACGCAAACTGATAACTCATCAGATTTTCGCAGAATCATTAATGTTCTTTTGGAATTGCGGGGTCAGATATATGCTTTGGAACGCGAAGTTCAAAACTTGAAGAATGCAGGACAAGCTTCTTCCGTTTCATTATCTGATAAGATCCAAGCCCTTGCTCTTTAGATTCAAGCTAATGATAAAAGTGAAGAGGTGGATCAACTGAAGGAAGAATTGAAAAAGCTGGAAGGCATCATCCAGTCCATGGGAGATTTCCAGCTTGTTCGCGTTTCCAAGCAAACTTGACTCCATTCTATTCCCATCTCAACCTTTTTTATGATGACAAAAAGGGGGAGAGATGCAAAGATATTTGAAATCTTTGAAAACTTTGAACTTGCTGAATTTTTAGTTTGTTTTGATGTTTGACTTGTGTGTCTGTGTCTGGATAAGGACTGACTGAACATGGATTTGGATTTGACTGCTGCTTATATTAAGTACTATTGATATCTTATGAATGGCTTTACTCTTATGCAAGACTAACCTATTTTCTGTGGTTGCATATTCTAGTGTTATCATTAAGCCATTAATCTTTATGAGATATCCATATTTGCTTGAGTAATGTTTTGTAGGTCAAAGTTATTCAAATATGCAGGAAAGTTTTGTCACCATAAAAAAGGGGGAGATTGTTGGAGAAATCTTTCTGGAATATTTTGAAGCTGACAAAATGTTTCTATCAGTATAGTATGGAGTTTTACAAACTCTACTATTAAAGTCTGAAGACCCGGACTACTAGACTCAAGACTCAAAGTCTATTCTCATTGACAGTTTCTAATCCGTTGAATAAATGCTATCCAGATCTGAGTGCTTCATTAAGGATTTGGCCTTATCGACTGGAGAAGATCTTTTGGCTGGATATGACATAACAGATTCCTTTATTCGAATCAAGAATGATTAAAGATCCGATAATTGGCGAAGTATTCTTGAAGATCTTTTGGTTGGATATGACATAACGGATCCCTTTATTTGAATCAAGAATGATTAAAGATCCGATGATTGGCGAAGTATTCTTGGAAGGTTCTACTTATGGAAACCAAGATCCTGATTGTATGGGCGAGCAGGATTGATGGGCTATGGACATGTTCCTTTAATAGCTCGAATGATCTTCCTAATTGATTCTGTCCAACGGGAAGATTGGAAGAATTCCTTTGGTAAGTGCCAACGGGTATGATGGCACAAAGGCGTATAAAAGGAAAACGTTCCAGTTGTTCGAGGTGGTGCACGATAGAAGAATTCCAAAGTCTAAAGCTCTTTGATTCTTAGTCAATTCACTTACTGAGTGAAATCTTGTACGCAAAAGAGAGTCTATATTTTGAGATACCTTGAGGAAGTGTGGTAGAATATCTACAATGTGGAATCAAGGGAAAGCATTGCTGTAACATCTCTTTTGTTCATAGTGAAATATAGCCCGTGGGCTGTTAGTGTAGAAGAGTGGACGTAGGCTTGGAATAAGCCGAACCACTATAAACCTTGTGTTCGATTTTCTCTTCCCTACTTCCTGCTTTACTTTGATCATAGTTTGTTTTGTTAACTAAAGGAGAGCTTCCTTTCTATTGTTTGCCTAGTATTGCTTTCATATCTCGAAATATTGTTTCTATACCTATTCACCCCCTCTAGGTGCTTATACTAGTTATATTAGGTAGACTATCAGCCTATGGGCGATATGTCAACTTAAATTGTGAGCAATATACCGGTATGCTATATCAACTGACGGGCTTTGATATGTCAGCTTAGTGAGAGCAGTATACCTACAGCTTAGCGAGAGCAATATGATCAACTTAGAGAGAGCATTTTTAGTGTACTATATCAACTTAAGGGTTTGATATGTTAGCTAAATGAGAGCAGTACACTATTTATCGGCTTAGTGTGAGCTATACTATCTATATATCAGCTTAGAGCGAGTAGTCCTATTATGGTACACTTATAGATAGTATTGAATGGGCCAACCATGAGAAGGTCGTGGTGACATGTAATCGACTAGGTCGATTGATCAATGATTTGATCTAATGCTGTGAATTGATTGGTTGTTGTGATTTGAGGCATCTGTAAATGACATTGATTTGCAGGATGGAATTGAGGCCAAGGTAAGTCCTCTGACTTGTATTGTGCTTAGGCAGCCTCTAGAGTGTATTGGCTTCCTAATCGGGTCTTAGGGGGTAAAACTTGCTGAGACATAGTCTCACCCTGTCGTGGGACAACATTTTAGGTCCCTGGATGGTAGCACCTTCACCTCCTCGTCCTCCCATGCATTTTGGTATACCCAAAGAGATCACCGAGATAGGATACCACTTCCTGATACACCCCCACTGGAAGGACTACAGTATGTTTTTGTGAAATTCACCATCTAGGTTGATGTGGATAAAGACGACTTGGTGCCCCATGAGTATTGGTCGTGGTATCATCACTACCATGATGGGCGAAGAGAGGGTCCCATAAGAGAAGGTGACATGCCTTTGTATGTCTTAGAGGTAGCATTCGGAAAGGGGACTGCAGATCCCAAGGACGGAGCAGTGATCGATACCAAAGACCCTAAGCTCGAGGGTGACCTTGATACTCCCGTGTGCTCAGCCGTGGACTCCAGCTGGAGCGAAGAGGAAGGGGACATTGTTGAGTAGGAGGAGGATCTTGAAGAGGAACCGAAGGAGGAGTTAGAGGAGGATTCAGAGGAGGATCTAGAGTATGACCCGGATGAGGATTGAAACCCCCCCCACCTTGTTTTGCAAACCTTGAGTTGTGATCTGATGTGTGATAGATCTGACTTGTTAATAGTATTGTAATATATACTATGAGGGTTGCCTTGTATAAAAATGTGGTTATGGTTTTTCAAGTTTGAAAAATATGGCCTTACTTTTCTATCCCATTATTTTATTTTCTGAAGATTATTTTATATGCTTCTGCATGTGTATTAAAATGAAAGGGTTGGCGATGCGTCTTGAGACATCGCTATTAATTGACCAAGGTGAGGGATGGGCACGTGCTTGGATGATTGGGGTGTGACAGGTAGCAAAGAAGAAATAAAGCTAGAGGGGAGATGGGTTTCTGATTGTGGGGGTTTAGGCATGCATGAAGGATGGAGAGATGGGCTGGTGGCTGTAGCAAGGAAAGGGGATGAAGAACTTGGGGGAAAAGGGACGTGGGAAGAAGAAGAAGAAGAAGAAGTGGGCGGCTAAAGCTGGGGGTGAGCGTGAGAGAGAGAGAGAGAGAGAGAGAGAGAGAGAGAGGGAGAGGGAGAGGGAAGGGAAAGAAAGTCAAGGGAAATATCCTAATTCACTCGTTGCAAAGCCACACAAGTCTTCATGCCCATCTTCTTTGTCCCCAAATATTTTCTTGAATCTAATTTCCCACAATTAGCCATTTTTGGGCAGCAATATCACTCAATTCACCTCCCACCTGAGTTTCCATTTCTTTTCCATTTTGTCTGAAATTGATTTTTCCACAAAATTGGACAAAAATTCTCCGAAAGATAAGACGACGTCCTAAAAATGAATCGTGACACGCTTGAATGTCTGAATTCTGAAACCAAATTCAATTTCGTGGTTAAAATCGACCAAACGTGATTTTAGTACAACCTAACTTATCGGGTAGATTTTAGGGATTTTAGCGCATTTGACCTGTGATTGATAATTTTTTATTTACGTTTGTACATCCCCGACTCATAGGCGACTCTCAGTTGTTGTAAAAGTCACAAGATTTCAATTACGTGACCCGAGTACTAACCTAAACTCTTACCAATTAACAAATAGTTATAGCCCAAGTTCTGACCTAAACTCTTATCAGTAATCCTTAGTTGATTAATGGAAAAGAGAATATGTAATATGATACAGTTATTAAGGGCGCGCATGACAGCCATTTTGTTCCAGAAATAGTTTCTGGAACAAAAATAGATTTTTCTATTTGTATTTCTAAAAGAGTTTCTAAGCAAAAATAACATTTTAATAATGATACAAAATTTCTACTCTAAAAATAGAAATTCGTTTGATAACAACACAATTTTTTTCTTTCGGATCGCGGCGGACCGGCGGATAGCGGTGACGGACGGCGGTGGCTATGGTGGTGGCGGCGGTGACCGGTGGCCGCCAACGACCGACGGAGGCGGGGGCCAGCAGCGGCCGACTACCGATAGCGGCTGGGGCCGGCGAGCGGCTGGCGGTCGACAGACAGTGGTCGACGGCAACGGATGAAGGATTGGTTGACGAACGATGAGAAATTTTTTTATTTCTCATTTCTATTCTAGAAATAGAGAGAAGTATAAAATTTCTACTTTTGATTTCTATTCCAAACCTATTTCTGGAATAGAAATCTATTCTAGAAATAGAAAAACGGAATAAGTTTATCAAACGGATTTCTATTCAAGAAACAGGTTTGGAATAGAAAAATTGTTTCTGGAACAGAAATTCTAGTTTGTCATGCACCCCCTAAGTAGATTGGTATTCTATTAGCAAATATGCTTGGTAGGAGCACTGGAACACTTACATTACCGAGTAGGATTTCCAACTCATCGGAAACAAACATCTTGCTGCTGTGAGGATTTTGGTAGGATGGTCGTTTGCATAAGATAAGACACTGTCAAAGCCTTTTGTGGGAGGGTCGTTAAATGTTTAGGACAAGGCTTTTACATGGGCAAGGCTTTTACATGGGCAACGTAGATTGAAAATTTGATCAGTCACATTGAATTAGAAAGAATCTTGTGAGTCTAACCTTGAATAATTGAATGTTCTTGTTATAGGAAATATGTTATGAAGGTAATAGTTGATCTCCATGCTGCTCCAGGACACTCTGAAATTTATAGACTTCCTAGCAAAAAGGCTTAGGAAATGAGTTCTCACTTGGGACATTCACTCATGGCATATATCTCATTAGTATTTTGACAAATCAGATTCCTTATTATTGATATAAAACATGCTAGATCTTATCTAATTTAATTTTCTATAACATGCTCACTTATGATTGTCAAGTAGATACAGCAACCATCTGGCATTGGTCGTGATCGAGCTGATGAAGGAGCCTCAAGCCCTGGATGTCAAGTTGGATGATCTTATTAAATACTATTAGTTTGGTTGCGAGGCAGTGAGGTACGCTCTGAATGCTTATTTGATCCTGTCCAACCGGTTGGGACCAGCTCAAAAGCTTCTTCAGTTTGTGGGAGGCTTGAGTGGAGTGGTTATCGACATGCATTACTACAACCTTTGTGATCCAAAGTTTAAGCAGTGGAATTTACGGCAGAACATTGACTACATCTATAACAATAGAGCTTCAGCTCTAAGCAAATTAACCACAGCAAGCGGCCCCTTGTGCTTTGTTGGTGAGTTCTAACACATGGTCAGAAAGCAATATGAACATGCTTATGTAGAATATACAAGTGCACATGATGCGCACACGAGAGCAGATTCATGTCATGACCTTCATGAGCTAAAATGGGTTTCCCAGGGGAATGGACTTTGGCATTGGACTTCAACGGGGCAACAAAGGAGGATTCGGGGAGATTTGCCAAGGCTCAGCAGAATGTGTATGGGCGGGCCACTTTTGGGTGGGCGTATTGGTCTTGTAAGTGCCGGTGCGATACCCGGAATCTCAAACAGATGATTCAAGACGTTCTCATAAAGATCCATCTTGTTTCCATTCTATAGTTCCTCATGCTCATCAAGCGGGTCATGCCATCATGAGTACTAAGAATTAAATAGAATTGAACGTGAGCATGCTTCCACTACAATCCTACTTTATTACCTTCCAATAAAGCTTAACATGACTGATTAACCTATCGTTGGGGTGAAATGAGCACATTCACCGATAAAAAAAAGTTCAATTATCTCTCTCAATGCCGAAGTCGGTTTCTCGGGGGAAAGATAAGGCCATGTCACGTTCAAAATCATAGTCAGTGAAGAAAAATAGAAACGTCAGTCCACCCAATCAAAGTTACCACTTCTTCTTCTTTTTTGTGTTGAAATGATCCTTTTATATTTTATGTGAAGGTACCTTGCAGAATGCTAATCCATCCCATAGGTAGTCTGAGTCCCTGACTTAAGATTTGTAGGTGTCCCACGCATAATTTGGTTTCTAACTTAAGATATCTAAGTTTTGGTACAACAGTTTCCTTCTCACGTTTATTTAGATTTCCAATTGAAATACGTTTTCCGAATGATTGGTGTTAACTCTAATTTGGTGTTTTAATTTTATGACTAAATTTATATGTGGTAAGTTATCTGAACTCAGATTTGGAAAAATCCTAAGAATTAGGCGCTAGTAGCTGGTGAATTGCAAAGTTGGAAATGTTATTGACTGGCGACTCCATGGCAGATGTTGGAAATAACACAATAGGTTTGGAGGACTCTTTTGGTTGGGTCTCATATCCATGGCAGCCACGCTGAGGTCAGTCACCACCTCATGGCGGATGGCAGTCATTGCCTCACCGGTGGCAGTCTCTGATATGACGCATGTGACCTCCATGTTGGCCCTCTCTGAGATCTGAGAGAGATGGCCATGACTAAGGGGCCAGGGCTGTTATGAGTTTAGATGCGACAGCCATGACTCATGACGCGATAGCCACGACTCACTACCCAACGGCCATGGATCTAGATGTGACTGCAGCGACTTGCCAGAAGCAACGTCTTGCGAGGTTCCCATTTAAGTCTGAGAAGGGCGAGAGGGAAACTAAAAATTAAACGAGAGAGAAAGATTAGAAGGGTGTACAGGCCTCCATTGTTACGGTCAACGCTGGTTTGGAAGAAAAGAAATTTCCAATTCGGCAAAACGTTTCTGTAACTAAGTCTCCGTCAGAGAATGCTTGTAAAAGATTATAGAAGCTACCTATGATATTACCCTTTTTTAGGTTTTTTTTACCATGCATGATGTCCTGTAGCATTTTAAGCAAAGAGACTAAAATTGCCTTTTGTCATAGTATCCGTGATAGTTCCAATGATATTATTCCACGTAGTATGACCATGCAATAACTTTTGGCATTCTGATTTTCTAACATGACCCCAACTTTTGGGCTTTAGCTTTTCTGATAATGCAATGAATGAGGATCTTTCCTTAAGAGGAAGGAACACTGAAAGATCTAAATCTAGATTTGGTGGCAGGAATATATTTGGAGGAAGATCTAAAAGTAGAGATCTATAAAATAAAAAAATTTAAAAAAAATAACGTGTTAGAAGTGTAAAAAACCTGGACACATGAAGAAGGATTGTAGAAGTAAAAGTGTGGGTCTAGAGTAGCGAGATGAGGCATCATGCTATAGTACAAAGAAGGATGATATCAACAGCATGAGAGACATGAATGTCATCTACAATTCATCTCAGGTTGACTGTAGTGCATGGATAATTGACATTGGAGTGTCTTTCCACATGATGCCTCAAAGAGATTAGTTCAATTGTTATGAGCCACATCAGGGAGGTATAGTGCGAATGGGAGATGACACGATGTTTTATATTGTTTATCACGAAAAAGTGAAGCTGAGGATGAAAGATGGGAAAATCAAGAATCTTCCAGATGCGATGCATATTCCTATACGGGAACCATGAAAGATGTTGGTATTACTTTTACTAGTGACCAATATTTATGCAAGCTAATCTGTGGATCTATGGTAATCGCCAAAGACAAATGGTATCGAAAATTGTGGAATTTATTGGAAAGCACAGTGATCAATGGTGCGAGTTATATCTTAGAGGAGGTGAAAGAAGATATTTCTATATTATGCCATCAAGAGTGGGTCACATTGGTGAGAAAGGACCGATGACTCTTTCCTCAAAGAAGAAGGTAAATGGAATCTTGAGTTCTTCAATAGGTTTTGGATTTTGTGAAAATTGTTTACATGGGAAACAAAATTGAGTATCTTTTAAATCCATAGGAGGAACAAAAGGGATTTTGGATCTTATCCATAGTGATTTCTTTGCTTTTACACCTATTGCATCATTTGGAAATTCAATGTATTATATTTGTTTTATCGATGATTTTTCTAAATATGTGTGGATGTATTTCTTGTAGAGGAAAGATAATGTGTTTGAAAAATTTTGAGAGTTCAAATCTTTGGTGGAAAATTAGTTTGATAGGAAAAATCAAAGTTTTGCTGACTGACAATGGATGGGTATTCTATTTAGTGAAACTTGATCAATTCTGTGTGACTAGTGGCATTGCAAGGCAGAAGAGAATGCCCTATTCACCTCAGCACAATGGGGGTGGCAGAGAGGATTAATACATTTCTCATGGAGAAGGCAAGCAGTATGGTAAGTAGTGTAGGCTTATTAGTTAAATATCAGCTGGGACTAATGGCTACAGTGTGCTATCTAAAGAACATGTCTCCCACATTAGCTTTGATGAGTCAGACACCATTTGAGGCATTGTTCATGATGAAGCCATGTATATACCATGTTAGAGTATTTGACTGTGAAGCATATATATGCATACCAAAGGAAAAGAGTAACAAGTTCGAGAGTAAGTCAAAGAAATGCATATTCATTGGGTACAAGGATGATGCCAAAAGGTATAACTGCCAAAAGGTATAACTTGTGGAACCCTGATATTGTACATATCATCTACAGTAGGGATGTGGTGTTTAGAGAATTTATGACAAATCAGATTTTTCCACAAGCTTCTAAAAAACTATTGATGGTTAAAGTAGATGTAGGTTTGAAGGAAGAGACAAAGAATATACAAGCCAAAACATAAACTTTAGATTTTGAAGGTAATGAGCCTAACGAGGTGGATGACACCGTAGATTCTAAAATTGAGTTTCAAGTTGAAGCACCATCAAAACCGGTCTTAAAAAGGTTTACATGACTAAGAAGACCACTTGAGAAGTATACCCTATTTAGTAGTAATGAGAATTGTGCTTTGACTGTTACGGATGATGATTCAAGTACCGTCAAGGAAGCAAGAAGTGTGAAGGATGCCAAAAAGTGGGAAAATTTCATGAAAGATTAAATGAATTCACTGGATACAAATAGAATGTGGAGTTTGGTTAAACTACTTGCAATCAAAAGAAAATTGATTGCAAGCGGATGTTCAAGAAGATGATCTTTGTAGATGGAGAAATAAAACAATACAAGCTCATTTGGTTGCAAAGGAATGCTCACAAATAGACAGAGTTGATTATAGTGAGATCTTTTTACCTGCTAGTAAATTGAACTCCACATGTCTTATATGTAGCAGCTACATACAATCTTGAGGTAAAGCAGTTTGATGTGAAAACAACATTCCTCTTTGGTGACTTGAAAAGAGGATATTTACCTGAAGCAATCATAAGGGTTTATGGTTAAAGGGAAAAAAAGATTTTGTTTCAAACTAAACAAATTTTTATATACCCTGAAGCAATCTCCAAGAATGTGGTACTAGAAATTCGAATCCTATGTCTTGAAGTTTGGCTTTGTTCATTGTGATGCTAATCACTGTGCCTACATGATGAGCTTATAGGATGATTTTGTTATCTTAACCTTATATGTTGATGATATGTTGCTAGTTAGGAACGGTTTAAGAATGATCAATATTGTAAAAGGATTATTGGCAAAATAGTTTGAGATGAATCATCTAGGCCCAACAAACTTCATCTTGGGCATGTAGAAAAAAAAGAGAGCATGAGAATAAGAAGTTGTGGCTAAGTTAGGAGAAATAGGGATGTATTCATTGGAAGTTCTAAAACTTATCATGAAAATGCAATTGGGTTCTAAAATTTATAAAAAGTGTAATCAAATTCTAAAACTTGTCAAATTGATGCAATAAGTCATTTCGTTAACACTATCAATTTGAGTAATGGAAGATGCTGATGTGGTATTTTTTTTTAATTAATTTCTATTTCCATGTGGCATTTTAAAATTATTTTTATTCAAAATTTTAAAATAGATTAAAAAGCTCAAAGAAAAAAGCTAAAATTTATTTAAAAAACTATATTAAAAAAAAGGAAAATGGCAGGGCTTGCCAATGGGCACTTTCACTGCAACCCCCCATGGCTAGAGGGATCGGTAGTGGTTGATCATTCTCGCCAACCCTAAGCAAGAGCTGGCAACCCTTACCAAGCTTGGGCTTAGGCACCCAAATTTGGGCAACGCCAACATTGATCGAGGCCAACAACCATTGCCCGCCCTTGGTAAGGCCTTGCTGGGCCCAAGCAAGGGACCCTTGCTAGGCCTAGGTGAGGGTGACACCAGGGCTTGCTCGGGGCTGGCGAGCTTTTTTGCCCATTTGCCTAGATCTTGGCAAGCCTTGCTGACCCTAGGAGAAGGTTGGCATCACCTAGATTGGAGCACCCTTGCTCTGGCCTAGTAGGGTTGCCGACCCTTCTAGGGGAAGGGATCACTAGCTTGTTGGTCTCTATTTTTTCTTTTAGTTCTGTTTTTAAAAATAAAATTTTGGGTTTTCTTTTTTAGTTTTTTAATCTAATTTAAATATAAATTGGATAAAAATAATTAAAAATGCCTTGTAGGAAATATAAATTAATTCTAAAAATACCACGTTCGCATCTTCCATTAGTGAAATCAATGGTATTAAGAAAGGACTTAATTGCATAAATTTGATAAGTTTTAGAACTTGATTGTACTTTTTGTAAATTTTAGAACTCGGTTACATTTCATGACAAAACTTAAGACTTTTGGTGAATATATCTCGAAGAAATATATTGAAAATGTGTTCAAGAAGTTCAACATGGCATAATGTAAGTTAGTGAGGACCCCACAAGTTCCAAGTTGTTAGCCTCTAGTGTCCTAAGATTAGGAGGAAGTTGAAGAGATAGCACTAGTTTAGTATGCAAAAGTGGAAGTATTGAGAAAATATATGTCCACTTCATGGAAAAAGCATTGGATGGCAACAAAGTGGGCACTTCATTATCCTCGTGATACATCTAACTTTGAGTTATGTTATGAAAGCATGAAAAACTAAAACAACATGTGTGAGAATTGATATGATTTGCGGATACTAATTGGGGTGATGACATTGATAGCATGAGGTCTATCGGTAGGTTGTTTTCTTATTTGGAAGAGTCATGAGTTGGATGAGTAAGAAGCAAGGCATGGTTGCTTTATCTACTATTGAGGCATAGTACATGACCCCTACTTTTGCTGCTAAGGGGTGATCTGGCTACGTAGATTGTGTAAAGAGCTTGATTTTATATAAGAAAGAGCGAATATTGGATTTCTTGTAAGAACAAAGCACATCAACATACAATATCACTTCTTCCGAGAAAAAATAGATGGAAGGTTATAAAGCTAGAGAAAATTGACACGCATATAAATAGTGCAGATTTTTTTACCAATGCAGCAAGGTCATAAAAGTTTGAATAGTGTACAATTGTGTTGGGTCTAAAGAAGCATGTAAAGAATTCACCAAGTGGGAGAAGAAATGTTAGGATGCATATGTGAGTTGAGTTAAAGAAGTCTCACATCGGATTGGTGTGGTGTAGAGCAGTTAATATATCCAAGTTGACCGAAAACTCATTGGCTTAGATTTTTGAGTGAATGTGAGTTCAACTATATATGTTAATGGGGGTTTGAACTTGAGCTCTCTCTTGGTGATGGTGAATATATTGAACTTATGCTATGTGCCCCTAATTAAATAGTATCAAAGTCGATAATTGATTTGTGGGCCCCCAATCTATTGTATTTAGTGAATATTTCAATGAAGGTAGCCAGTCACTAACGTAGCCCGACATTGTGGTGTAGTAACATGGGCCTAATTGATGGACTTTGAGATGAAGTAGGGTGTTGATGGAGATTCAAATTGTGAGATATCCTGATGTAGAATGATGCTTGGATTATGGGGGTAGACTTAACACTGAGTTCACACATGAAGATGGGATTGTTAGGATGCACATTGGAGAATTTGTATGATGTAAAACAGTTAATATATCCTAATTGATTCAAAAACTCATTAGTTTAAGTTTTTGAGTGAAAATGGACGTACTAGATATATGACAAGCTTGGATTTGGGCACCCTCTTTGTCACACCTCGATCCTCAAGAGCATGTCCATTCCTTAATAGTCGATAAAATTTGCGACGTCCCAGGACGCGTCGCCGACTCATTCATTTTATTACACATGCGGAAGCGAATTAAACACCCCTGACAACAAACAACATGAGATAGGAAAGCAGGACAATCACAACAAACTAAACACCTTTATAAACAAATTGAGTTTATATACAAAAGTCTACCAAAAGACCTATATACAGAAGTCTAGATCGAAAAGGGGCTACGGAGATTCTAAACTCCACGCTCTCTAGTCCTCGGCTCCGGATCCTCCACAGCACCATAAGGATCCAAAGGGTGCCCTATCTCCCATTCTTCCGTCCCAATGGGAGGCCCATCAAAACCACATATAGGACCTTTCCAACTCATCTGGCTTATGAAGGTACTACGCTTTGAAACGATGAGGCACCAGGTGGGGTAGACCCTTATTGACCTAAGCAGTGGACTCCACAAGCTCACGGGTCAGGTTGGTCCTCAAAACTAGGAAATAGGAATGTTGGAAGTCTACCTCCCTTGAAACCCCATAGCGTACATGACGCTGCTCCATCTAAGGACCTGAAAAAAGATGAGCCCACGACGAGGTGAGACAATATCTCAGCAAGTTCACCTCCTAAACTCCGACTAGCAAGGAAATACGCGTAGGGTGTCCTAACCATGCAGTCACACAATCATAGAGACTTACCTTGTCTCAGATCCTTACTGCATGTCAGTATAGTTCTTATCACAGACATAAACAGTATTCATGCTCAAACAATTGGAACGCCATCACTTTCATCTCAACAACACAAGGGGTTCCGATTATAGGGCCAAATCGTTATGACACATTACATTCCATGCCACACAATTTTATCCTATAATCCAGCACGTCAATTTCACTCAGCATGCGTTCCAATTGTTAATCACGGCCACACACGGGTACGGCCTACTCGAAATTTGGCGGTCTTCTGGCGTAATCAAGCATTGTCTCGCCCATCAAGCATGGCAATATCACTACGTTGATGGTATTCCATAAAGGAGCATCGGTCCAGTCTCTACTGTGATCGGCATCCAATGGTAGGGCATCCATAAAGGGGCACTTCCAGCTCAACAGCTTGGGACAAGTTCTCTTAAACAACATACGACCATTCAATTTTGGCCTAAGACATTGTGCATTGCCCTTAAATGCCCCAATTAAAATAATGATCCCAGCCTATTTTATTTGTATTAAAAATACATGGTAAAATAATCGTGTGTGGATACATGATTAATTTGAACCAGAAAAACCGATACCCTTTCTTTTCAAATCCCACTATTAGACATAGTATTTAAAACTATTTTCAGTGTCAAAATCCGACACCCGGTAATTTCTAAATAATTACCAAAATTTCCAAATTTTGAATTAAATACTCGAAATTTCAATTGCCACTCAATTTGCACAAATTAACACTCAATTAAATAAACCAAGCACACAATTGCAATCAGTACGAAATTCCAGTCACTGACTATCACGGTATAATTTCTAAAAAATGTTAATTAATTAAATAAATACCAAAATTAATTAAATAATTCCATTTAAATTCAATAAATAGCAACTTATGTCAGAAACACTAATCTAACCACCTAAACGGGCCTAGAAAATTTTTGAATCTATCTAGATAAATATTACAACTTATCTAGACCTTAATTTATCTAGTCTAACCACATAATATGCAAAATTGAATAATTAAATCATTAATCTAATCTAACTAACCACATAATCCCTAATTAACCTAAAATAATCATTTCTTAAGTATCATTAACTCCATAAGCAGAGTTTAGCAAGTAAACTCACCAGTTTAGCGTTTCGATGAGTTCATGGCGACGACGACATAAAGGCGAGTAATAAACAACCCCACAACGGTACCAACGAAGGCCCGGAAGGGACCTAAAATGGGCCTAGAAGTCTAAGCTCTTGCTGGGACTTCCACTTCTGTCCTTGGCTGCAGGGACCGCTTGAAGGGGTTGAAACAGAACAAGATGGACAGCGACAACTACAATGGCCTAAGCGGTCAACGGCAGAACTTCCGGTGGCTTGGATGGCGACGTACGGTGGCTAGCGAAGCTTTTAGGCGACCTCGATGGCTTGCTGGGCGCAAATAGGCATGAGACGAGCGCGCAGGACGCACGGAGCAACGCGCGAGCAGGGGCGGCAACAACAGGCTTGAGCAATGGGCGGAGGAGCTCCAACGGCTGTGCGATGGGCAAAGGCTGCTCTGCTCGGTTTCTCTAGTTTTTGGAACTCAATTTCTAACCAATAATGGATAAAGGAGGCTGGTTGAGGGAGAAGAAGACTATAGAAGCTTTAGGGGTTTCCTTCGACCACAAATATCCTCTTTCTTGATCATTGCTTGCCTCCACCACTTAGGCTGTTATCCTCTGCCATTTGCAGCTCCTTGGCTTCCCAAACAAGTCTCCTAAATGGGCCAAAATGTTGTCTCCCCGATGGCCTACGAATTTGGACCATTGGACATCAAATTGGATTCAATTTCCTTTCAATCCTCCTCTAATTGAGCTCAATTTGGTCCATATAAATTGAACCAAGATGACATTGTCCCTCTTAGGATTTTTCCTTGTTAATTGAATCAACTTAAATCCTAAAAACGTGACCAACAACGATCCTCTGAATTTTCCAGTTCAAAACGACCTTGAATTTTCGCCAAAAATCTCAATTTGCAGAAAATTTTTCGAAAGGTGAGTCAACGTTTCTAAAATGAATCATGATATGACAAAACTTTCAAATTCACGGTTAATTTTAATCTAGTGCGATTTTAGTGTGACCTAACCTATCAGGTAGCTTTTAGGAATTTTTGGTACAATTGACCCGTGGTCGATTATTTTTTAGCCATATCGTACATTTTCGACACATTGGCGACTCTCGATTGTCGTAAAAATCTCAATGTTTCAAATATGGGCATAGGGTACAAAAATGACATAAAAATTCGGTCTAGTACCGTTCGACAATAATTTTGCAATTAGGTGGAATTACCCACACAGTAATCACATACCTCTATCAAATCGACCTATCTTCGGTCTTTGATCAATTTTGACAGTGCCGTAATGACCCTTGTAGATTAGCATGGTCAAGTAGTCGATTTCTAGTTGAATTCTTAAGTCTATTATATTTAGATTCCTTAACTGCTTCACCCGATAGACTAGTTATCCCGTGAGTGGCCAACTCAGAGAAAAGAACTATAGGCGCATTGATGAAAGGCCCAACTTATTCAATTGAAAACAGAACTTGAAATTCAGAATGTCACACTCTTGGCAAGGTCTCGAACTTCCATTATACACTCTCAACAATTACAATGGAGGCACGAGCTGGGATGATAGTGATTCGTTTGTCTTCGAAATGATTGCAGTTAGTGGCTTATGAGGTGAATACTGAATAACAAATGGCCATAGCCCAAGTGTTGCCCAAAACTCTTATAGGTAATCCTTAGTTGATAAGTGGCAAAGAAAATATGTAGTATGATACAAAGACTAAATAGATCAATATTTTATTAGCAAATGTGTTTGGTAGGATCACTGGAACACTTTATCGAGTAGGATTTCCAATTGATGGCAAACAAACATCAAACTGCTCTGAGGATCTAGTAAGATGGTGGATTGTGTATATTCAACACCGCTAAAGCCTTTTGTGGGAGGCTTGCTAAATTTTCTAGACAAGGTGTTTACATGTGCATTGTAAACAACTTTTCAATGCTTTGCATGGGCAGTGTAAGCAACTTTTCAATGCTTTACATCTTTCTCTAGACAAAAGCAAAAATACAATAAAATCATTAAAAATATATAATAAAATTGCATAGTAAAATTATTAAAAAAATTAAAATAAAATTTGAAAAATATAATAAAATTATACTAAAAATATGATAAAATTATATAAAATTTTTTAAAATATATAATGAAATTATTAAAAAAATTAAAAGAAATTTTAAAAAATATAATAAATTACATAATAAAATTATATAGAAATATGATAAATTTGTATAATAAAATTTTAAAATATATGATAAAATAATTTAAAAAATAAATTTATATAATAAAGTTATTAAAAAATTAAAGGAGGAAAATATATTAAAAGTATTAAAAATTAAAATAATTCTAAGTCACAAAAAAATTTAAGAGCCGTACTAAACGCATTTTTATTCTAATAATAGAAATCTTGGGTAGTTACTAAATGCTTTCAAATACTCAGAAACTTGTTCATAAAACATAATAAAAAAGAATCATTTCTAAAGCAGAAATTATTTTTTAGAATAGAATGGTTACCAAATGTGCCCTTCAAATAATATGCTAGAAAATTCATTATCGAAATTCACCTAAACTTGGGTTATGTCTCCGTGCAAAGGCACTCTGCAAATTTACTAGACTTCGAAAAAAGTTGCAATAGAGCGATGATCTTCTCTTAATATTAGGGCACAAAGAGATTGAGAATATTTAGAAAGAAAAAAAAAACTCACTTTTTTTTCTTTTCTCTTTTTCTTTCCTCTCTATTTTCTTTGGTTAGCGTCTAAATATTGCTGATATAAAGGTATAGCTTTTAACCTAAAAGCAAAATTAATGGAAAAGACAAAAAAAGCCCCTAAAAAAGATTTGGCTTCATCTATCAACACATGTCATCATGAATACTAAGAACAGATTGGTAATCTATTTACAAAATTCATGTATTATCAAAAGTTGCCATTATGGTGACAATAATAGAATTAAATAGAATTGAACGTGGGAATGCTTCCACTACGTTCCTACTTTATTACCTTCCAATAAAGCTTAACGTGATTGATTAGCCTATTGTCGTGGTGAAAATGAGCACATTCATTGATAAAAAGTTCAATTATTTCTGTCAATGCTGAAGTCCGTTTCTCGGGAGAGACATAAGGCCATGTCATGTTCAAAGTCATAGATAGTTAGAAAAAAATGAAACATTAGTCCCCCAATTTTTTTAAAATCAAAGTCACCGGTATGCTTTTTTGTGTGTATGTGTATGTGTGTGTGTGTGTGTGTTTTTTTTTTTTTTTGTTAAAATGATCCTTATATTTATTGGATTAATACCATGAAAAACTTCAAATTAGTATATTTATAACAAATTTACCAAAAACTAATTTTTTGACCACGAAAAATCTAAATCAGTATATTTGTGACAAATTCACCATAAATGACTACAAAAAAACTCTAAACTAATACATTTGTGACAAATATACTCTCCATTAAATTCGATTAATATCACAAAACTAGTACAACAATGATAAACGGAGAGTAAAATCTCAGATTGGTATACCGGTCAATTGTCATATGTCATTAAATTCAGCAATTTGATAGTAAAATTTAACAAAAATTAATGGGAGGCAAATTTGTCACAAGACCCACCCCGTGGTGGTCGAGTTGGTGGATTCGAACATTGGCCACATGCAAGGCCAGGGTTCGATTCCCCAACTCGTCACAATGTGCGACTTAAGTGGGATGCCATGGGTGGTGGGTCCCCGCGCTAATGCCTCCTAGGTTTATGTCGTCGGCTGCCAGCTATACGGTGGTTCCTAGGTATCCAAAAAAAAATTATTACGAGTATACTGATTTGAGATAAATTTATCAAAAATGTATCAGTTTGGAGTTTTTGATTGTCAAATAATTAGTTTGAAGTAAATTTGTCATAAGTATACTAGTTTAAAGTTTTTGTGGTTTTAACCCTATATTTTTTAAGTGAAGGAATCTTGCAAAATTGCTAATCCATCCCATCAGTAGTCAAGGTCCCCAACTTAAGATTTTTAGGTTTTGCAAGATAAATGTCTCGTGCACAATCGAGTCCCCGACATAAAGATAAGTTTTCATACAACAGTTTCCTTCCCACATTTTTTTTTCATATATTTCCAATTGACATAAGTTTTCCAAATCGATTGGTGGTAACTCTAATTTGGTATTTTAATTTCCAATTGACCTAAGAATCAGGCGCTATTAGTTGGGGACCCCTAACTTGCAAACTTCGAGTTGTTACTGACTAGCGACTCCAAGGGAGATGTTGGAAATAAGATAACAGGTTCAAAGGCCTATTTTGATTAAGTCTTCGTATCCATAGCAACCAAGCTGAGGTTGTTCGCCGCCTCATGGCGGTCGCCGCCTCAACGGTGACAATCTATCGTATTACGCATGTGACCACCCCAGCAGAGTGACTACGACGACTTGCCAAAAGCAATGTCCTGTGAGGTACCCTTTTACATATGAGAAGGGCCAGAGGGAAAGTAAAAATTGAAACGAGAAAGAATGATTAGAAGGGTTTATAGACCTCCATTGTGATGGTCAACGTTGGTTTGGAAGAAAAAATTTCCAAGTCGGCAAAACGTTTATCTAAGTCTCCATCGGAAAAAATGTATATAAACTACCTACGACTTTTTAGTTTTTTTTCACCATGCACGGTGTGCTGTAGCTTTTTGGGCAAAGAGACTAAAATCGCCTTTAGTCATAGTGCCTGTGACAATTCAAATGATATTAATCCACGTCGTATGACCATGCCATAACTTTTGGCCTTCAGCTTCCTAACATGATCCCAACTTTTGGCCTTTAGCTTTCTAATAGCGTCCATGTCCCGTACCAAACGATAATAACCACATAACAAATGTCTAATATACATTTTTCTAGTTTCTAGAATCTATTTCTTTGTTCAATATCCCTCTTACTAACTTGAAACAAAGCATTAATAAATCTGTTCCGCGCAAAATGGGAATGGGCCAGGGTTATGAACTTATTATCTATAATCTAATGATTTGATTCCTCAATGTCCCTGCTGTTCACATAATGTGAAAAGGAGATGAAGAATCACTTGCTTTCAGAATAAATCAACAAATTTATTGGGAATTCTTCAAGATCCTTTCTTTTTTTATTTTTTACTTTTTTGTCCTAATGATTGTAGCTTTCTCTAGACCTCCGAGAAAAGCATGAAAAAGACTTGAGTGGTACGATTTCACCGTCACCCCACAATGAAAGGAGTAATTTCGTAGCTCTGGATCTTTAAAATAGTAGGCTGTGGTACTACAGAATCTTTGAGATTCTTCTCTTTGAGCTTGCTGGCCGCTAGCAAGGGTCGCAGTCCTCTCCTGTGGCCGGTGAGAGCCACCTTGCCCATGGCCGGTGAGGGTCAGCAAGCCCCTGCAAAATGCAATTTTCCGAAAGTATCAAAATTTTAATGGCATGTCACAAATCCATTTCTCACCTAATCCTAGCCAAAGAGCGGGCATGATGCCTCAGCTAGGATCGATGCACTCCACCACGTTCGGTGCCCTTAGCCACGATCCTCGGCTAGCATTGACATGTCAAGAGCTCTTGATGCCTCTTCATATGTCTTTAGAATGTGTCTGTCATCTCTCCTTTGAATAACTCTACCAGTTACTCATTTTTAAAAGACAAATAATAACCTATCATTTCTCAATCTCAAGTGCCATACAACAAAATTTTCAATATACTTTGTATGCACTGCACACTGCGCGGCCACTGATTTCAATGAAGGGAATTGATGCACGCACCTATCCGTGTAATGACTCAATAGATAAAGTCCGTAGAGGCCATAACACAGGATGGGATTTCAAGCGAGCAATAACTACTTTTGTTAACACATACATAGATTGATATAGATGTACGTAGATAACAAAAGCTTCCGATCTGAGCAAAGTAACCCCAGCAAACAGCCCCTTGAGCTTTGTTGGTGAGTTCCAACATGTGGTCGGAAAGCAGCATGAACATCCTTACGTAGAATACACAAGTACACACGATGGGCACACGAGAGCAGATCCATGTCATGACCGTCATGAGCTAAAATGGGTTTCGCAGGGATCGGACCTCGGCACTGGACTTCAATGGGGGCAACAAAGGAGGATTCGTGGAGAGTTTCCATGGCTCAGAAAGATGTGTATGGGCGGGCCACTTTTGGATGGGCGTATTGGTCCTATAAGTGCCAGCACGATACCTGAAATCTCAAACAGATGATTCAAGGCGGTCTTATACAAACTTTGCTTCACTCCACTCTATAGGCCCTCACTCTCATCAAGCGGGTCATGTCATCATGAATACTAAGACAAAGGGTTTCTAGTGGGCTTACGGAATGTGTGTATCATCAAAAGTTGAAATTATGGTGATAATAATAGAATCAAATAAAATTGAACTTGAGCATACTTCCACTACATTCCTACTTTATTACCTTCCAGAAAAGATTAATGTGACTGATTAGCGTATTTTGTGGTGAAAACGAGCACATTAACCTATTAACAGTTCAATTTTCTCTCGCTGCCAAAAAAAAAAAATTTCAATTTTCTCTCTCAATGCTGACGTCCCTTTCTTGGGGAAAAGATAAGGCCATGTCATGTTCAAAATCATATTTAGTTAGAAAATTAGAAACATTAGTCCCCCCATCTAAAAAAAAATCAAAGTCACGAGTTTACTTTTTTTTTTTTTAGATGATCCTTATATTTTTAAAGCAAAAGAACCTGGCGGAATGCTAATCCATCCATGGGTAGTTTAAGTCCCCACTTAAGATTTTTAGGTTTTGCATTCTAATCTATCCCACACAAAACTGAGTCCCTGACTTAAGACTTCTAAGTTTTCGTACACCAGTTTCCTTCCCACGTTTATTTAGATTTCCCACTAACATAAATTTTGCGAATCGATTGGTGGTAACACTAATTTGGTGTATTAATTTTATAATTACTTTTTATTTATTATCAGAACCTAAGATTTGGAAAAACCATAAAAACCGGGCGCTACTTGCTAGTGACCCCTAACTTGCAAAGTTTGAGGTATTGCTGACCAGCGACTCCACAAGAGATGTTGGAAATAACATAAGAGGTTACTCTTTTGGTTAAGTCTTCGTATCCATGGCAACCAAGTTGAGGCTGGTCACCACCTCATGGTAGTCGCTGCCTCAACGGTGGCAATCTATAGTCTGATGGATGTGACCAGCCCACCAGAGTGGTTGGATGCGCAGCTGAACACTGTGTTGACCCTCCGGTTCTCTGAGATCTGAGAGCTAGAGAGCGAAAGCTGGCCATGATTGAGGGGCCGGGACAACCGTGAGTTCAGATGCGACAGCTATGACTCACGACGCTATAGCCACTACGCAATGGCCATGGCCCAAGATGCAACTGCGGCGACTTGCCAGAAGCAACGCCTCGCGAGGTAATCTCTTACATCTGAGAAGGGCGAGAGGGAAAGTAAAAGTTGAACGATAGAGAAAGATTAGAAGTTTTACAGGCCTCCAATGTTACGAGTCAACGTTGGTTTGGAGGAAAAAATTTGCAAGTCAGCAAAATGTCTATCTGTCACTAAGTCTCCGTCGGAGAATCTTTGTAAAAAAATATATAAACTACCTACTATATTACCCTTTTTTTTGAATTTTTTTACCATGTACAGTGTACTGTAGCTTTTTAAGCAAAGAGACTAAAATCGCCCTTTGTCATACTGTTTGTGACAATTCAAATGATATTAATCCACGTAGTATGACTATGCAATAACTTTTGGGCTTCAGCTTTTTAGAAGTGTCCATGTCCCATAATAAACAACAATAACCGCACAGCAATTGCTCAGGATGCTCTCTTTTGGCTTCTAGATTCTTTTTTTAATTTTTTGTTCAATATCCTTGTTACTAACTAGAATCAAATAATTAGTAGATCTGTTCAGCTAAAAGAACTAAAAATCATTTAATTGAATCTCATCAGCTCTATGCAAACTACTTTAAATCTAGGCCATTTGCATAGATAGAAAGTCTTGATTTAACCGATTGATAGATCTAGCAAGGTGTTTTGTGAAGGTAGCGGGGTCTTATGCTTGTGTCTCTAGATAATATGACAAGAAAAAGAGAAGTTATTACATAATTTATAAATCATATGTACATATATCATCAGAATTATTAATCATATGAGTCCTATCTTGGAGCCTATGTGATTGACGGTCCATATGATTTGGTCTACACAGTCTATAGGCCCAGATATTTCTTACCCAACTTGGTGTTTCGAGTGCGTTTGGCATAAAGGCTATCCCCAACTGCACTACTCTCAAATGCGTTCAGTTAACAAACACCAAAGCCTGGACTCTTCTCAAATGCGTCAAGTCAACATCCCACCGAAGCCTTCTTAGTCTTAAGACTTTTATCTGCTGGTCTATAAATGTGTTGGCTCTTCCTCTATCTCTCTGTGTCTCATTTAATCTGACAGCAACGAAGAGAGCCAGAAATGGCACACTGTCGTCACCATCCACTCGTGCTGCTTTGTTCACTCTTTGTGTTCCTTCCCTCGATCCTCGCCCAGACCGCCGAGTTCAACTTGCCTCTCAGGGCCGTCAACCTCGGAAATTGGCTCGTCACTGAGGGGTGGATGATGCCTTCTCGGTTCGATGGGCTCATTGGACAGCTCTTGGTAGGTACTTAAAGATAAAAAGATAAAAGTATCCATGATCCTCTGAATTGTTATTATGTCATGTACATAAAATTGTACATTTCACTTTCTCTAACACACTCTTATATTACAGTTTCACAATTAGTATTATCGGGTGATCACAAAGTTTCTTCTCAAGTCCAATATGACATATGAATGAACTGTGATTGTTGCTTGAATGTGTAGGATGTTTCAAAACCATAAGAGTACAAAACAACGGTACAATTATACATGCAGATTCTATTTGGCATGTCTATGCGTGTTAGTACATGATTCCAACATCAGACTAGTACAATTTAGTACATGATTCTAACACGAGACTAGTAGTACAATTTGCTCAAATTAAGATACCCAAATGTCCCAGAGCTTAGTTTCTAATCGAACATTGCTTTTCATCATATTGCTAGATCTCTGACATACATAAATATGGACTTGATCTTAATTTGACTTGTAATATGAACTCTATTAATCCCCTCAAGATGAGGATATATACTGTTTTTTGTTTGGTCTATCAAAATACTACTTCACTCTTTCACTAAGATTAACCAGTCCAATGGTAGGATGGGGCTCAAGTGCAGTTCAAGTCGACGCAGCTGAAAAAATTCCTGTGCGCTGAAGGCGCCAACATAGTCATCAATCGCGACCGGGCCGCTGGCTGGGAAACTTTCAGGGTATGGCTTTCTATCTTCAATAATCAACTATCAACTTACAAACTATTAGGGTGCATAAATACAATGAAATAGAGAGTAAAAGCAAGAAAGAGAAATCGAGATATAATATTTATTATGATTTACCCTGTTGGTAATTTGAGTTTGTGCTCATTAATAGCTATTGTTTATATATAATATATTTCTTTTATAATTGAGAGTTGTAACAAAAAGGTAAAAGGTCATGATGTAGCCCTAATATAATCCAAACTATAAAAGTCTTTTAAAGTTGCTGGGCTGCTGCCCCATGTCCCCCTTTGGGACAGCCCTCAGACCTCCACCCACTCACCAGGGAGTGGGACTCCTTGCCTTCTCGTCGATGAGAAATATGAATCACACCCCCACATAGACAAGCTGAAAAGATTCACATGCCATCCTTAATTTTTGCCCTTTCTATGGTGCAGCTGTGGAGGATTTCCGACACCAAATTCAACATCAGAGCTTTCAACAAGAATTTCGTTGGATTGAAAGGCCAAAAAATAGTGACTGCAGAAGTTTATGGTACTCCGAGTGCCTCGGAAACTTTTGAAATTATAAGGAACCCGAACCATCCCAATCGAGTGCGACTCCGAGCATCTAATGAGTTGTTTCTCCAGGTAATCCCCGCTATTCCAGCTTCTATATGACTTCTATAGTCCCCATTGTATTATGGCGTACATGGCTCATTCTTTGTTGCCGAGGGTTGCACAACCATTGCGTCATGGTCCATACAACTATTAACAATGAGTGATTTTTAATGGTAAGTTCACTAGATATGTCATAAATATTGTATGTCACTTATTTGATTGTCATAATTTCTTTTTTCGCTCACTTAAGTATAATTAATTTGAAAAATCAATTACTTGAGTGTCATGAGCAATTTTGCTTCATCGAAAATGTCAACATGGCATTAATTTATAATGTGTGATTCAACGTGATGTGTGGGAAAGCTGAAGTCAGAGTGCCATATATTTTTTGAAGTGAACATTTAGATTCATTAATTTTTTAAAAGTGATTAACTGACAAGAAGAGAAAGTTTGAAAGAAAAATTAAGAAAGGATGACTTTTATTATACTCTTGTCATATTGGACAAAAATTTCCATGTTGAACTTCAATTTTTTTAAATTCCACATCCTAATGGCAAGTTAAAAACAAAATATACATAGGACGATTTGCCGGAAATGACGCTTAAATGATCAATTTTATATCAATGTAGCACTAAAGTGAGTAAAAAAAAATTGAGATTTAAGTAAGTGCTATATGTAAATTATATTATTTTGTAGTATTGTACTCATCCCGTGGTTCTGGATTTGACACTTGAGGGTGATTTCTCATCCTGTGGTTGATAATATCGTCACTCCGACACTACGAATTTTGCAGGACTACGTTGTTGTGCCGAACAGCACAAGACGTAGAAGTCCTTGCGTACATCATAAGGTGCAGAAACTACATGAAGCTATCTGTTGCTGATTTATTGCACCTATCACTCTAATGTTAGACAGACCCGTATAAACTTTGACAAACATGAGCAACATAAGAAACAATGTCATATGAACATCAGTACATGGTGTTTCTACCAAGCTATCACATGGCACTCGTGTTGGCATATACTATTCTAAGACTTTCCAGCATGTTACATGGGCACATTCTGTACTTTGTTGACGCTACGAGGACGTGATGGACACCCCTGGTTTGTTTGATAAACGTCAGCAGCACTTCAAGCAATAGGACGAATATACTATCTTCTGCAGATAATATATCCACCTTTTGCAATGAAAAGCCGTCATAGAAAAGCGAAGAAACAGTCATTTCAGCGACAACATTACTTTACTCTTTAATCAAAAAGAACTTTTGGACTACAAAAGCATTTCCATTCGGTCATCCAAAATCCCCAACTAAATGTAATAGAAGAAATCGCCATACTCCTCGATTGTTAAACGGATACAGTCACATCGATTGATGTAAAAAAAATTTCTAACGTTGTTTGGATGATCAGGCAAAAACACTGACATCAGTGACAGCAGATTATAATGGAGATACGAATTGGAATGATAATGACCCATCCATCTTCGATATAAACATTGTTGGTGGCTTACAAGGCGAATACCAGATAACAAATGGCTATGGCCCCAGTACTGCCCCACAACTCTTACGGGTAATTCTTAATTGATTAGTCGCACAGAAAGCATGTAATAAGGATACAGAGACTAAGTAGACCTATTTTCAAATGTGCTCTGCAGGATCATTGGAATAATTACATTACCGAGCAGGACTTCCGATTTATGGCGACCAATAATGTAACTGCCGTGAGGATTCCGGTAGGATGGTGGATTGCATATGATCCAACACCGCCGAAGCCTTTTGTGGGAGGCTCGCTGTATGCACTGGACAGGGCTTTTACATGGGCAGAGTAAGCAACTTTTCAATCCTTTACATCTTATAAAAATAACTCTGATAGAAAATTGGATCAGTAGTGATCGAAACTGAGAGAATCCTATGAGTCTAACCTTGAATAATTGAATACTCCTTTCGCAGGAATTATCGTATGAAGGTAATAGTTGATCTCCATGCCGCTCCAGGGTCGCAAAACGCCGAATCTCATAGTGCGACGAGGGATGGATTTGTGGAATGGGGTGACTCTTACATTCAGGAGACTCTGAAAGTTATAGAATTCCTGGCAGCAAGGTCTGGGAAATGAATTCTCACTTTGGACATATCACTCACGACATATATCTCATTAGTATTTCGATGAGTTGGATTCAGTGCTGTTGATGTTAACATGCTAGATCTTATCTAATTTGGTTTTCTAAAGCATGCTCACTTGTGAATGTCAAGTAGATATTGCAACCGTTCAGCATTGGTCGCAATCGAGCTGATGAACGAGCCTCGAGCCCCAGATGTCAAGTTAAACGATCTTATTGATTACTACCGGTTAGGTTATGAGGCTGTGAGGAGGTACACTATGGATGCTTATGTGATCCTGTCCAACCGGTTGGGACCAGCAGACCCACTAGAGCTCTTTCAATTTGTGAGAGGCTTGAGCCGAGTGGTTATCGATGTACATTACTACAACCTCTACGATCCGAAGTTTAAGCAGTGGAATCTGCAGCAGAACATTGGCTACATCTATGTCGATAGAGAGAATGATCTGAGCAAAATAACCCAAAAAAGGGGCCCCTTGAGCTTTGTTGGTGAGTCCTAGCCTGTAGTCGGAAAGCAACAAGAGCATGTTTATATAGAACACACAGACAAACACGACGCGTGCACGGGAGAGCACACACATGTTATGATCTTTGTGAGCTAAAATGGGTTTTGCAGGGGAATGGACCTCCGCATTGGACTTCGATGGGGCAACAAAGGAGGATTCGGGGAGATTCGCGAAGGCCCAGCAAGACGTGTACGGGCAGGCCACTTTCGGGTGGGGGTATCGGTCTTATAAGTGCCACTACGATACCTGGAGTCTCGAACAGATGATTGAAGACGGTCTTATAAAGATCGTAGCTTGATTCTGTTCCGTAGTTCGTCATGCTCATCAAGCGAGTCATGTCATCATGAGTACTAAGAATAAAAGGTTTCGGAGCTTGTCTGCGGGATGTATGTGCCATCAAAAGTTGCCATTATGGTGACAATAATAGAATTAAATAAAACTGGACTTGAGCATGCTTCCACTGCATTCCTTTTTATCACCTTCCAATAAAGATTGAAAGTGACTGCTGCGGTGGAAAACGTGACACATTCTTCCATAAAAAGTTCGGTTCTTTTCTCGTTGCTGAAGTCGGTTTCTAGGGGAAAGATCATGTCATGTTCAAATGCCTCTTTAGTCTTTACTTTTTTCTTTCTTTTTTTCGAGTTAAAATTTTCCTTATATTTTTTTAGTGGTGATCGAAAGAACGCCAGCACCAGTCCGTGACCTTCTTTTGGTTTTTTTATGCTAATCTATCGCACGCATCATTAGAGGCGGCAAATAGGTGAGTTAGATTGGTTATAAATGGGTTCAACTTAAATTTTATCCATTTAACTTGCATTGACTCATTTATTTTCTATATAATTGAGATGACACATACTTAACTCAATGTAGATCTAACACAAACCCAATCCATCCACGTAACTCAGCTTTTTTTAGCTATACCAATTAAGCATTTAGCACATTTAAAATATATTAAAAATAAAGAAAAATACATCTCAAGAGATTTCCATCGCGCATTCCGCCCTTTCCTTCACCATTGGCACCACCCTAAACCACCGCTACACCTCGGCCATTGCCTAGAACAGTGGGTACGCGAAAGCGTCCCTCCCAACGAGCCCCCACTTCTCACCTCTGTCCTCTGCAGCCCTCAGCCAACGCTCCAACTTGAACGACCAACACTCCGTCCTCCACAAACCTCGCCCCCTTTGCTTCAATTTCAAACCACAAAGAGACCCTCCATTGCAAATTGTGAACAGCCTCAGCAACACACACACACATTGCTCAATCGAAGACTTTGAAACCTTCAAGCGTGAGGCGCTAGGTAACACATAGCACCGTCATAGCACTCATCCCCACTGTCTATTAGAATTAGCACAAGCTCTCAAATGGTTGATCTTGTGGTATTTAAGTATCTAATTTAATTATAGCTGTGTTTATTTATATGTTATTAGTATTTGAAAAATTTTAAAGCACAAGTTGAGGGCCATAACTTCATTCAAAAGAAGAACTTCCTATTCTTAGAAATATTGGCTCCATTTGGGTCAAATACTTCATTTTGTGGTTTTTTTAGTTTACAAACCGTCTAATTTGCTTATAATTGTGTTTATTTCAATGCTATTCGTACTTCAGAAAGTTTAGAGCACAAGTTGAGGGCCATAACTTCATTTAAAACAGAGAAATTTTTATTCTAAGAAGGTGTGGCTCCTTTAGGGTCAAATGCTTGATATTGTGGTTTTTGGAGCTTCCAAATCATCTAATTTACCTATAATTGAGTTCATTTAGATACTATTAGTACTTGGGAAAGTTTAAAACACAATATCAACTCCATAAATTCATTCTAGCTATACCACTTTCCAGCTTAAGAGAACCAAAGATGAGGAACTTTCTAAAGATGATTAAAACAAAAAAGCAACGGTGAGGGAGAGAGAATAATGGAAATCACGAGCAAACAATAAAAGTAATTGATGACAAACGTAGGGATGAGTATGGTTTCAAGGTAGAACCTAGAATCTGAGGACCGGACTCCTATGAATTTGTTCAATACTAGGTTCTAAGGTATGTAAAGTAGGTTCTAGGATCCAAAAATTGGATAACCTATTTCAATGGGTAGGTTCCAAGTTCTATATTGGTGGAACTTGAAACTTGGAACCTAAAACATGAAATAAGTTTTTTTTTTTTCTCGGTTTATGTCTATACATGATCCTATGGTATTCTATGATGTTTGATGATAAGTATATAGTCTAGAACTATTAGTTTGAGCTTACATTGAATGACTAAGTTTTTTACTTTATTAATATTTCATATTTTTATAGCAACAAGTGGTGATTATTAGATATGATAATTCATTGCAATCGTTCAATTAATGATAAAGGTGGAACTAAGATAGTCTTTAGAATCGACACTGGAACATATAATGGGATAGGTTTCGAGTTCCTAGGTGAGCATGGTAGAATGTAGGTTCTAGAAAATGAGGAACTATGTTTCAATGGGTGTGTTCTATGTTTCACGTTCCAATTGGAACTTACACAGAATCTGGAAAGGTTTACTCCTGGTCATATGCATGCTCGAGGGAGAAGATGGCCACAAATGACTAGAAAATTCGATCCCCAATGATCCGTCAAAGCCATCATTGCCGTCGTTAAGCTTGGACAAGAGCTCCTCCCAGAAGGCGGCATTCGGCTGCTACCTACGGTCCTTCGTCCAGGTCTAGGCGCGCGCGCCAGACATCTTCAGGCTCCTTTGCTTTTTCGAGGACTTCCGTGAGCATGAGTAGCTCCTCGAGCACAAGCTCGTATGAGAGATGGTGTCCCTATCCTATTACTGGATGGTGTGATTTGCTCCAAGTACACCGAGATTGCCAAGTCGGTGAAGCGGATCGAAGAATTCGAAGCGTCAACCAAGAGGTTGAGGTGCAAGCTAGAGGCATCTCAAGCTAGGTTGGAGGAAGAGAGAATGGTAAGGAGAGCAAAGAGGGAGAGAACAAAGAGTTTGAGGCCTAGTGGGTTGGAAATGGGCACTAAATTGAATCAATTTATTTTAGGCTCTAAATTTTAAAATCCATTATGAGCGAGCTCTTCAAATTTGAAGTGGCTCATATGTAGCCCATGCCCCCCAAAAAAAAATGAGTTATACATGGGTTTAAGACCCACAAGATTTAAAGATTTCTAGGTTTTCATACACCTATTTCGTTGACATATGCATTTGGATTTCCAGTCAACCTAAGTTTTCCATATCTATTTGTGGTGACTCTAATTCGGTGTTTTAAGTTTATGATCAAATTTATATATCCTATATTACCCAAACTTAAGATTTCGAAAAAGCCGACCAACCGGGCTCAATTAGTTGGTGACAACTAACTTGCAAAATTCGAGTTGTATCAGACCGGTGACCTCGCAGGAGATATTGGAAATAACATAAAGGATTGGAAGGACTCTTTTTGTTAAGTCTTTGTATCCCCTGCTAAAATACCTCGTCAGAAAGATGAGCTGGACACCTGGCATGCTGAGTTGGACGTCGGAGTCTACATGTAATTTTAGGATTTGTTCAATTATATCTGGTGGCACCAAGTCAGTAAAATAAAGAAACAAATAAAAGGAAAATAATTAGAGAGATGTGGTGAGCTATCACCTAAGTAGTATTGATATCGACACGTAACACACAATACGACACGACACAATACATCAATACATTGTTTCTAAAAAAATAAAGAATTCCGATACGTTGGGACATATTGTATATTAAAAATGATAAATTATCATTTTTACAATTATTTTAATCAAATTAATTTGATTCAAATTCATAAATAAATAAATAAATAATAAAAAGAGCCTAAAATAAATTTACATTAAAAACATCAATTCACCATTTGTTAATATCATTATTATTTCAATTTGAAAAATTAAACTCCACTACAATAATCCATAAAACCCGGAGTAAAGAAAAAATAAACAATTCATATCTTGGACTCATGTGTCAAATAATATATATTTTGGAGGTGAATTATGTGTTATGGGAAGCGAGAGTCAGAAGAGAGGAGAATGTTAGGTTTTTCCTTCTTTTCCTAATTATTATTTTAATTTATATTTATTTACATATTTAAATTTTGACTTTTCATTTATCAAAAAATTTTAAAATTGATCTCATACGTGTTGAAATCATGTCAAAATTCTCGACTTGCATGTCAAAGAGTGTCGAGAGAGTTAACTAGATATAAGATTTTTAAACATATATTAACCAAGTGTCAAAGAATGTCAAACATATCGAAGTGTTTGATACAACCCAACATGAAAGCTCTCGATATCAATGTTTCTTAAGCTTATCACCATAATGTGGTTGGTAATCACTACACGGCTGTCGCGGCTCAATGGTGGTAATCCATTGTCTGACGCATGTAACCACCCCACCGGGGTGTTTGGATGTGGAGACGATCATCGCGTTAGCCCTATGGATCTTTGAGATTTAGAGAGGGAAAGGTGGCCATGAGTGAGGGGACGGGACCTGTGTGAGTTGACATGCTACTGCTATGACTCACGATGCTGCGATAGCCATGACTCGCTATGCAACGGCTGCAGCTCAAGATGCGACTGGGGTGACTTGCTACAAGCAACGTCTCGCGAGTTGCCCTTCTTACATGTGAGAAGGGCGGGAGGGAAAGTGAAAAGTGAACGAGAGAGAGAAGTAATAACCACGTATTTTTAGACAATGGTAAAATGATAATTCTGCACTTAACAAAACATATCAATGCCTAAATCACTCATAAAATCAAAATTAAATCATATATTTCCCATTGTCAAAAATTTATTTATTTTCTAAATATATCAAAAATCACACCCTGTCTTCCTTTATTAATACAATTATATTTCCTAAATTATTCCTGTAGATATGGTAAGCACAACAAAAAAAGATTGAATAAAACAACTCATCAGATAATGATGCCATGGTGGCATATGATCACATTAAGATTTCATATGATCATGCTAAGACTCCCCATCAAGTTAGTGCGTGTAGGATATGGATAGCCAACTTGGAAAGTAGCCACATGTACTGATCGCAGCCTAGTGGTTTGGTAAACACGTTAGCTAGTTATGACTCTATATCAATCTTCAATGGAGCAATGAGGTGGACTTGTATTTTTTTTCAAGAACAAGATGGCAATCAATTTCAATGTGTTTCGTTCACTCGTAAAAAACTAGATTGGCAGTAATGTGGAGGGTAGACTGGTTATCACAGTGTAAGGATACTGGGTCTCGTAAGAGCTATGATAACTGGGTAATTTCGCTTGTAATTACTATCATTGCACGTTATTCCGCTTCAGCAGAAGAGTGTGAGACCGTGCTTTGTTTCTTGGTTTTCCATGAAATAGGACTATCACCCAATAAAATGCAATATCCAATTGTTGAACGGCAAGTCATGGGGTGTGGCATTCTAGAATTTCTTGTCAATCTTTAGGGGTACTCTAATTCATGTCTTGCATTAAAACTTTGGCCAAGCTTTTGGTGGGTAATTATTTTATAGGAAAATTCTAATTTTTGGCCATGTGGATTATGGATTGGAATTTATTAAATTGGATCACAAAGTTTTGGTGAAAAATAAATCTCAATTAGGTGTATATATAATTAAGGATTAGGTGAATTAATAGGATGAGGATGGGCTGGACAATTAAAGGCCCAAACCAGCCCATTACCTCACCCCATCCTCGGCCGGCCCACGAAGCCCAAGGAGGAGAGCTACCACTGGCCCATGGCTGGCCCAAGCCGTGAAGGGCTGTCGACATGCACAGGTGGGGGGGATCCGGTTGCATGTCTCCCCCCATTTGTCCCAAGGAGATGGCCAAGTGTCCTCCATGCAAATGCCAATGATGGCTAATGATGGGGGGGAAGAAATTAGGGGGAAGATGATGCTGGTTTAAGCGAGAGAGAGAGAGAGAGAGAGAGAGAGAGAGAGAGAGAGAGAGAGAGAGAGTTCGTCCGAGAAAGAGAGAGAGGAGAGAAAGAGAAGGAAGAAAGGAAGAAAGGGAGAAAGGAAGAGAGGAAGGAGGAGGACCGTTTGACCGTCCGCCGTGCGCCCGTCGTCTGTCACCGCCGTGTCCAGTCGCCATTGTGCTCGTTGCTTGCTCGATTTAGAGGCAAGTGGGATCCTTGATCTGCTCTTGCATGTTGTGCCTAGTATGTGTGATTGAATGGTGATAAATTTCGGATGTTTAGAGTGTGAAAAGTTGAAGTTTTAAGAGGGGTGTTTGAGGCTAGTAAACTGTTCTTGAGAAAACAGTTCGACCTTGGATGTTCTAGTGACTTGCATGTGATGTTCGAGTTGGATTTTGGCCGTGACTTCTAAATGAAAGTCGTTAAGGACTTCTCGAAGTATAATATACTCAAATTTGGGACAAAACAAACAAGTATAAGTGGGTGAAATATTTATTCTTTGGAAAGACTGAATCAGGAGATTTCGGTAACTACCTTTGACGAATGCATGGACTGTAAGCATAAATTTTTGTTGAAATTTCACTTCGATTTCTTAACAAAATATGTAAATGACATCCTGAGGTTTAACATATCAAAAATTAGAGGAAACCAACAATAATAGGTAGGTGAAATTGTGGATTTTCAGGGGTAGTTGGGTCTGGAAATTTCGGTATGAGGAACAGGAGTTTTAACCGTCTATATTTAATTACCTAGGACGAATCTGACTTTGATTCCTTCATGAAAAATCTATCTCAGGTTCTTGACTACCACATAGTCGAATTTCATAATTTTTTAAGGACATTAGGGTATATAATCAGAAATGTTTCTAAAACCGTGTAATCTGATGTGTTCGGACTTAGTTAGTTTCAATGCGTGGGCTATATCGTTTTGTATGAGATTCTTTCAGCAAAGTGTTCTTCATGAAATATCTCTCTTTATGTCTTCCTTGAAACATATTCAAATTTTATAATTTTTGAAGTTTATTTTCCTATTTAACTAAAAATGTTTCAAAAACTGTGCAAGTTGAATTGTTAGAATAATGGTGCTATGATGCATGGTCTATACCAAATGTTATGAAGGAATTTTGGTGTAGTGCTCTTCATGAAATATCTGTCTTTATATCTTTACTATCACATGTTCAAATTTTATAAATTTTAAAGGTCATTTGGGTATTTAATGAAAATGCTTTCTAAAACTGTGCAAGCTGGATTGTGCGAATTTCAGAGGCTGTAATGCATGGACTATTTTGTCTTGCATGAGCCCCATAAATTGTATTGTTGTAAGTGATTGAATCTTGCTGCACATTTGATGATATTTGGCATTAGATATATAATGAAAATCTGAAATTGACTTAATTGCCATCACATCATGTGCCATGTTGATATTGAGACATAAATTGTGAATATGAGTTATGATAAATGAGAATACCGTCGGAGGGGTGAGCCAACGATGCCCCAGGAGTGTCAGGATGCCCGGAAAGGGGAGTGCCGGATGCCCGGGATGTGGGGGTGCCAAATGCCCGGTGGTGTGTGGTGGAGGTTCCTCGCGATGCTAGGTAGGGTGCGAGCGATAAAATGTGGGATGCAATCACTGATCCCAGAAAAGAGAAATGTGGTGACCCAATTGAAAGATAAAAAGTTGAAATTGAATCATGCATGGTATGGTGACATGTATGCATGGCTGTATGATATGATATGTATGAGTGCATGGAACATATGCACATGAGGCATGGATATGCATGAATGCTTGATGATGAGTGCATGATGGTGTATGCACATATGATATGATGACATATGCATGTCCGTAAGGTAAGTTATGCTTGGATGCATGAATGATATGTGCTTTGTTTGTGATGCCTTGATTTTTCTGTGTGATGCATTGAGTAGTTTAATAGATCTTTTACCTGCTGAATGGTTGTACTCACCCCTTTGAAGACTAACCCTTTTATGGCCTTCCATCTGACGTGGAGGTCGAGTGTTCGAAGATTGATTGTGTCAGCATCCCTAATCTGACGTTTATACGGGTTCGTGTGCTAGTGATGTATGATGTTGTCCTAGCTCAGGGGCCCGGTCATCCAGGAGTTCATATCGGTCCACGTTCACCGTGATGGAGTGATGTGGGGGATGTTGCCGCCACCACCACCTAACGCACCGGGTTGGGTGTGATGGCCCGCGTGAAGAGTGGGGAGCTGACACTTTTTGAGGATAGCTGACACTTGTAGATGGAGGATGACACGTGATCGATATAGGGGGTCGAGATCTCTTTGGAGTTGTGGCCAAGTTTAGTTAAAAATCTTGGCTTTTCTTTTTGTTTGTGCCGACCCGAGAAATCCATCATGAAAATATGTAAATAAAAGTGGCTCGGCTTCATCTTTTTCATATGGTGTGTAGTTTGTGTGCATTGCATTATGGTTATTGGAGGGACGAATGGTGAGACTTGTTTATGCTTCTGCTAATAAACTGCGCTGGGACCGTTTTAAAAAAAAAAATGCCTATGAACTACGGTGCTTCCGCTAAGTGATGTAACTGGTATTCATTAAGTGGAGCGATAGGTACCTGTGGCGACCTTAGGTGTTTAGGGGTGCCACATGGGGCAACTAGCCCAATTTGAATCATAGTAACCCGTGAGTTGCAGTTCATTTTAGCTGGGTAAAAGAACCATTGGCCTATAGTCTATGTAACACCGACACGGACACGCGACACGCGATATGACACGACACGACACGCCGACACGTCGTTTCTTAAAAATAGAGAATTTTGACACGTTCTGACACGTTATATATTAACTATTTTTATAATAATAAAAATAGCCTAGAATTAATTTACACGAAAAAATATTGAATAATATCATTCATTATTTGAATTTGTTATAATAATACATAAAACTTAGAGGAAAAAAACATTATTTAAAGAAAAATTCTGAAATTATTTTTTAAAATTTATCTATTTATCATATATGGCATTTTTTATTACTTCTTTCATAGTAAAAGACGTTTAAAAAAACTAAAAAAATTATAAAAAACAAAACTGAAAAAAAAAAAATTGACCCGTGCGTGTATGTGTATATTTATAGCAATTTTATTACTTCTTTTGTGTATATTTATATTTTGACCCCTCGAGTATTAGAAATTTTTAAAATTGACCCCGTGCGTGTCGGAATTACATGTCGGAATTCTGGACTCGCGTGTCGGAGCGTGTCGAAAAGAGTTGACCACGTGTCGGATTTTTCGACACTCGTTGACCGCGTGTCAGAGCGTGTCGGGATGTGTCGGAGCGTGTCGGACACGTGTCGGAGTGTCGGACACGACACGTAGGCTTCCGGAGAGTGTCCATGCTACATAGCCTATAGTAGCCTTCAAATATCATAGGAAAAGGTGTGCTGCATCCAAATGTAGTTGGTGTGGTGCATGCATAAATTGACTCAAAATGTTAACACTATGAGCAATGTTTGGCCTAGTAACAGTCAAATAAATGAACCGGCTAATCAAGTGTCAATAGAGAGACGAATCCTCCAATAGAGTGTTTGTATTAATACTCAATTTTATATTTTGTTCAGTAGTAGTATCGCCTTGGTCTCTCTTCCTCTGGCCCACCCTCACCGTCACAGCGTCGCCTTCGCTCCCTCGCCCTTGTCTCCACCATCTATCATCTTCTTCAACGATTATCTCTCGAATATGCGTGTCGAAACGTGTTGAGAAAAGTTGACCACATTTCAAAAGATACAGTAGGCATTGACCACATGTCCAAGAATGTCGAATACCTTGGCACATGTCGAACACGACATAAAAGCTCTGACAATGTGTCTGTGCTTCATAGGCTACCATTCAAGCCACCTTCACCATCGTTTGTCAATGCTGTCACCTTTCCTCACCTCCACCGCAAGCCACCACCAAACCACCCTTGGTGGCCGTGGGCTTCAAGAGCTGAACCACCATCATTCGTGTCCCCGTTCGAGCCGTGAGCCCCATGTCCTCAACGTTGTCACACCGCTGTCGCTACGAGCTCATCGTTGCCAAAAAAAACCAATGAGTTAACTCATAATCCTTGATTATGAAATTAATTGTGTTTAGGGGTAGGATTAGATTATGGTTAATGGCGGTTAGTGTTAATTAATTATGGTTAGCATAAAGTAACCGTGGTTGGGTTAATTAACTATATTTGGTTTAAAATAACCATAATTAGTGTAAAGTAACTGTGTTAGGTTAATTAACCATAGTTTCTTTTAATTAATCATGTTTAGATTAATTAAGAATGTAGCTTAATTAATCGTAATTATTTTAATTAATAATTATTAGTTTAATTAATTGTAGTTAATTTTAATTAATCGTAGTTAGATTAATTAATGATTATTAGTCTTTAATTTATCATGGTTAGTGAAATTTAATCACTATTAGCTTAATTAATCGCATTAGAGCTAATTAATTGTGATTAGTGGAAATTAAGGACGAATTAGCTGTTAAGTAGGATTTTATGCTTGATTTATTGGGTGAAATTATGCATAATTATGACTTTCTAAGCTTGTAATGCCATGTTATTGATTGCCCAAATCATGAGTTTAAATGCTATTTAAAAAAAAAAGGTTTATTTGAAAAGAAAATGACAAACTTTGAGGTGTCATGTTTGGACGCCGTGTTTTATATGCTAAATGGGGCAATGTGGTTTTAAAATGAAAGCGTGCAAATTTTGGCGGGTTGATTTTAAGTACGTGACCATGCGCAATTATTTTATTGAAATTTTGAATGTAGAGATTTTCTGAGATTTGTTTTTTTAAGCATGCACTCTTTTACACTGAGCTAATTAACAGTGGATAAAAATTAGCTCGAGTGTTGGCGTGCTTGTGTAGTCATTTGATTGAACCCGTCACTCAACAAGAGTTTAGGGATGATACTTGATATTTATCAGATGCCCAACGAGGGTCTAGATGATGAGTCCAAGTTGAGCTCAGACAGATATTCCTTTATGGATATCGTATAGGCTGGGTGTCTAGATGATATCATACTCAATAGGGTGGGATGATGTTCGGTCATGCCAGAAGCTTACCAACTCGTGTGTTGGTCATGACCCAATAAGTCATAATGATCGAAATATGTGTAAACAATTGTGATGTACTGCGTCTGATTATGGGGTAAAATTGTGAAACATGGTATGAGAAAGGCCAAAATGGGTTTTACCTTATAATCAAGATTCATGTGGATGTTTGGTGCATGAAAGTTATGTGTTCTGGTTATTGATCATGCTTGTTGCACTAATAATGACATGTATGATGTACTAATATGTAGGGATGTGACAAAGCAAGTTAAGATTGTATGCCATTATATATTTAGGCTGCCTCCGGGGTGAATTTGCGTCCTAACTGAGCCTTAGGCCATTAACTCGCTAAGAATTATATGTCACCTCATTGTTGTTAAATATTTTTAGGTCCATATTAGAGACAACCTTGAGTGCGATTTGGGGTCTCAATGGACCTAGACGCGAGTGTGCCTAGCATCACTTTTTGTTGATCTCATCGTTAGTGAAGTTTAGGTTAATCCTGACCCCGGAAGGTTTTTGAGCTTGTCGGTAGGAAGTGGCCATAGAAAGGCTTGTATTTATTAAACTTCTTAAGGTTAACAGCAAATAATAAAAATAGTATTTTGGATTGGTTGACTAATTGTTTATATTAAACTTCTTCAGACGCCTTCTCTAAATTTCCCTTAACTAGTATCTTGGAAATGAATGATGTGTTTACTATTCCTGTTCTTAGATTGGTTGACTAGGTGTTTATATTAAATGCTTTCGCTTGCATCTAATTGAAAGATAAAAAGATTAGGTCAGCGACGCATCCTGAGACATCGCAATTTAATCGATCATTAATGGATATTCATGCGCTCGGGATTCGGGGCATGACATAATCTAATTCTCAAAGTTGAAGTTCCTGAAAGACTTTCTGTCATCCATGACTGTGAATTGAATGAATAAAAAGACGAAATAAAGTAAAAGAATGAAGAATTCAACTAATGGTTCGGAACAAAAGCATTTCAAGCCTATTAGTCTCTGCAATGTTTCCTTCAAAATAATCACCAAGATTATTATCAACCGGCCCAAGGAAGTTATGCCTCTTCTCACTTCACCCGCCTGAGTGAGCTTTGTTCCAGGTTGATACATTCAAGATAATATCATCATTGCTCAGGAAATCATTCACTCAATGCGCAAGATGAGGCGAAAGAAGGGTGTCTGATCGACTAAGTTAAAATTTCATTTGTGAGACTCTTTAATTGGCCGGCATCCCTGAGTCACTGGTGGATCTTATCATGCGGTGTGTTACAACTAGCAGTATGCAATTGCTTTGGAATGGAGAAGTCCCTCAAGTGTTTAAGCCTACAAGGGGTCTAAGATAAGGGGATCCAGTCTTGCCTTTCTTACTTATCATTTGTATGGAATGACTCATTTAATCATGGATCTGGTTGATCAGGGTGAATGGAAACTGTTTCGCTCCTGTAGAGGAAGTCCTGCAATCTTTAGCAAAATTAATTTGTTGCAGATAATATGCATCGATTTCATGAGATTTCCTAACATTGTAGGAAAAGTCTGATTCAGTTACCAAATAATAGCGACCCGACTCCCTAATTAATAAATAAAATTCATTTTATTCATTTCAATTAGCATGACTATTTATACCCAGGTAATACCTGAGAACCTTCAGCCGATCAAATTTGTGTATTGTGTGTATTGTGTCCGGCTTCAAGCATCATGAAGAACTGCTTCGGCATGATTGTTTTCGGCCTCATCCTGTCGTGTATTCTGGTAATGTCAAACTATGCTCGCTAAGATAATCAATATGTCCAAGTGTTCACAATTATACGCTATCTCATCCTCAGTATTCTTTTTAACGCATCGATGGTTTAGGCAAATGAGCATCAGATGGTCTCTGCGGAGATAGACACATCCCAAACGTGCAATCTGCCCATAACCACTCCGAACTGCAATGATGCCCGTTGCGCAGTCAAGTGCAGTGCTTCTTACGAACAACCAGCTACCGGACGCTGCACGGACCCGAGCACCTGCACATGTTCTTTCCAATGCAGTGGATAATCTGTCGATGTCTATGTGAAAGTCTAATTCATCCCAATAAAAAATAAATAAATTGTTTAGCTCTTTTGTTAGCCGTTCCGTGGAGATGAACAATTTTGTAAGTTATGTTAACCATGGGAGAAAATATTAGTTAGGCCAGTCTTGTCACGTGGGCGATATGACACTACTCAGTGCTTGCTACATGCTCAACTAAGGCCCACCGGTAAATCTCTCTTCTGCACCTTCTGTTTATCTTCTTCACCTTTTCTTTTTTCCATTATTTCCCTTTGGCCTGTGGCCGGTTTTCAGCCATGGCCAAGGACTGAACATCAGCAATGGTATCGCGGTCCTCATCGGCCTTTTGTAAGCACTCGCGTGCTTACAACTTCTTGTACACCCTCTACTTCTTTCTTTTCTAGTGGAAGTAGGCTGCCCGCTTTCAACTGGGCTGGGGCAGGACCTCCCCGAAGGGGTGCCTACATTTGCTCCATCGCTTGGGAACCCATGAGGCTTTTAAATTGTAGCGTGTAAACCACATCGCTTCACTATGTAAGCTCAAATCACGAACTTGGCGGAAGAATATGGTCCCCAAAGAAGCAAGAAGAGAAATTAATAAGTCCACCAATAATCTAGGCAAGACCTGCGAGATCACCTTGGTCGCCTCATGAAAATCCGCAGAAAACCTCTCTTCTGCAATTAAAAATCCAAAAGCAATTGCCAACCTCTCGCTATGCACCTTCATTGCGTTCTTCTTCTCTTCCACTCCCATGTCATGCAAAACTGATGAAACGTCAGGTGCATACCCAGCAGCTTCTGTGATTCGTGCTCCAATAATTTCAAGCATCTTGTAAATCTATAATGAAAGGTTGTGCTATCTATCCCAGCAATTAGGGATGTGTAACACGGAGCGCCTGAACCAAGCACCCAGACTAGATCGGACCAGACCAGACTGATAAGTTGGATTTGGTCCCCAGGAGCATCGGTCCGGTTCCCGGCTTCTCAAAGTGGAATCGGTGTCCAAGCAGTCAAGTTCCCAATTTCAAGAGAAAACGGATCTGACCAACTACATTTACTTTTTTTTCTTAATTTCTTCAAAAAAATAAATGTAACCATTTTTTTTCATAACATATGACATCAAGTAGTGTAAAAAAAAAGGTGACCGATTCCATTGAACCAGACTGATCCAATCCCCAATCACCAAATTTCGACAAATAGGGAACCAATTACCTCTACCTGCAACAAATCTATTTAGTCCCTGCGATTCAATCAAGGTCCAACCAGCAACTTCATTGGCATTTCGCTCCGCTATTAGTCTTCGGACTCTAATTTCATCTGCCCATTTGCTTGCCTTGGCATATATGTTTGGAAGTTGCCCATAATGCCCCTCATGGGTGAGATCCAAGTTAAAAAGTTTGCTCCCTGTCTTTTCACCTAGGTCTACTAAGCCATGGACTTTACAGGCGCCGAGTAATGTCGCCCATGTAAGCCAGGATCTGCTGAAATTTTCATGTTTTCTGTTAGAGATAGTTAGAATGTTTTTCTATATTAGGAACAATTAAATATTTCTAGTTAATTTTCTATATCTCCCAAGATATGCATAATTTAATGGAGATATCCACGCAATCTTATTAGATATAAAAAAATTAATAAAAATATTCTAATTATCTCTAATAATGGGAAAATATATCCTATATTATCTCTAACATTTTCAATTAAATCAACAGCTTCATAAATGTGAACTGCACGACCTAGGAGATCGTTTTGCATCTATAATGTTGCATCTCAGGTTCGATGCCATATTTTATCAGAAAAACTTTAGCAAGACAAACGCTAGAATATATTGATCATAGGAATATATTGTTCACATAACTTTCAAAATTAATTTGGAAAGGAAAATAATTTGGCTTTCCAGATTTATTAACATAATGAGTTCTAGAATACATAACGTAAATCAAAGTTCGTTATAATCGGAAAAATTCCAACAACTTTCCAAGGTTTATTGGAAACACTCGCTCGGCGCACAGACCATTATCCCTTACATTCAAAATTAACTAGAATACAGACGCACATGATGATAAACTAAGTAAGTTAGAATAAAACAATTTGACTCACTTCTTGGTTAAGTATGGAGTACTCGGGCATAATCTAAGATCTTTCTTGACATTTTTGTTGTAAGATGAGGAGTCGTCTTTCACTTTAAAGTTGAAGTGTTTCTTGTGACTAGTGAGATTGTCGTGGCCATCTTTGATGTTGGTGGGTTTTGCTCCTTTCCAATATCCCGAACTCACCGTTCTTTTTACTCTACACTTCTTCTAAAGCTTGGTGAATCCGTACAAGCTTTTTTTCTGGGTTCTTATGGAAGAATTTTTTTTTTTTTTTTTTTGCTGTTAGTCATGACAATTTACTGACGTTATTCATGAAGATATTATAGATATTCAACTTACTAATTGATTTTACCAACTTAGATTTAGACAATATCAATGAATGCAAAAATCTATTGTTGTCTCTACTAATAGATCATAGATTTATTAAATTTTTCTAATGTGTGAGTGAATAGTAAATTTTACTGCTTATACGTTATTCTTATGCTAACAAGAGTTTACATGTTTTCATGACAGGTCGACCAGTCTTTTGTTTTAGTAAAATTATGATGTTTATGATCCTAACGGATACGAATCCCGCGACGTGCGGACCCCTAGAGTGCCATAACTTTGGCCAAAGGGACACTTAAGTGCCATAACTTACGAAAGGTACACTTAAGTGCCACATTTTAAGAAAAGTGGGACACCTGAGTGCCATCTACGGCGAACTTGGCCGGAAATCATACGTAGCATTAAAATATTAATATTTCTCGCTGATGTGTATCGCCGGAGAGCTGAGTCAGCTCGAATTCGGCCAAAACGACGTCGTTTTGACATCATTTGAATTTTATAATAATATAAAAATTATTTAAATTAAATTTAAAATAAATTTATTTAAAAATAAATTTATTTAAAAAAAATTTTAAAAAATTTAGAAACTTTAAACATTAAAAAAATAAAAAAGAATTAAAAATTACAAAAAATTTACAAAAAAAAATTAAAAAATTACTAAAAAATTTAAACATTTACAAAAAAATTACAAAATTTTCAAAAAAATTTAGAAAGTTACAAAAAAATTAAAAAAAATTACAAAAAATTTAAAAAATTTACATAAAATTTAAAAAATTTAGACAAAATTTTAAAAAATTTTAAAAAAATTAAAATTTTACACAAATTTAAAAATTTGCAAAATTTACATAAAATTTACAAAATTTACATAAAATTTAAAAAATTTACAAAAAATTCAAAAAATTTACAAAAAATTCAAAAAATTTCCAAAAAATTTTAAAAAGTTACAAAAAATTTAAAAAATTTACAAAAATTTAAAAAAGTTACAAAAAATTTCAGCCCTCAACCGGCACCATTTTCTTTTTTTTTTAATTATTTTTTTGTAACTTTTTTAATTTTGCAAATGTTTTTAATTTTTAAAATTTTTAAATAAATTTATTTTTAAATTAAAATTAATTAATTTACATATTAAATTTTTTACCATGTCAGCACCAAAATAACGTCATTTCGGGTGTTGGCCAGATTAGAGCACTTAAATGGGCCAAAACGGCGTTGTTTTGGTATAAGTTGAATTTTAATATAATATAAAAATTAATTAAATTAAATTTAAAACAAAATAATAATATAATTTATTTTTATTTTTAAAAAAATGTAGGAGGAGGAGGAGAAAGGCAGCCAACGGCCGAGGGCAGAGCCCTCGCTGCCGCCGCCTCCCCGCCGTTGCCGGAAGGTGGGGGAGGGTTGGCCGGGCCCGCCTCCTTTTCTTAAAAAAATTTTCTAAATTTTTTCAAATTTTTTAAAATTTTTTAAAATTTTTTAAAATTTTCTAAAATTTTTTAAAATTTTCTAAAATTTTTTAAAATTTTCTAAAATTTTTTAAAATTTTCTAAAATTTTTTAAAATTTTCTAAAATTTTTTAAAATTTTCTAAAATTTTTTAAAATTTTCTAAAATTTTTAGAAATTTTTTTATTTTTTAAATTTTTAACTTCTTTTTAATTTTTTAATTTTTAAATATTTTATAAATTTTTATAGAATTTTATAAATTTTTATAGAATTTTTACAAAATTTTCTAAATTTTTTTAAAATTTTTTTTATATTTTTTTAAAATTTTTTTAAAATTTTTTTATATTTTTTATATTTTTTTAATATTTTTAGGTTTTTAAAAATTTTTAAAATTTTTAAAAATTTAACATTTTAATATTTAAATATTTTTAATATTTTTTAAATATTTAAATAAATTTAGTTTTAAATTAATTTTTATATTAAATTTTTGGCCACGTCAGCATTAAAACGACGCCGTTTCGCACTCGCTTCGCCGGAAAATTGACACGTCAGCGTTTTGGCCGGATTTTGGCCGGATTGGTACTCAAGTGATCCATTTTACTCCGATTTTGGCACTTAAGTGTACCTTTCGTAAGTTATGGCACTTAAGTGTCCCTTTGTACAAAGTTAAGGCACTTGAAGCGTTCTTTTGCCCGAATCCCACATAAACTAGTCAGCAAAATGCAAAAATACCTCGTCAGCACCTATCCATATAATACGTACGCTATTATTATTTTAATTATCATTATTGTTATTGTCGTCATCATCATTACAATTATTATCATAATTTCTATTAGAAGGCTCAAATTTCATTAATGATGAGTTTCTATATGTATTTAAAAAGTTAGAAATGCATTCGGGAAAGCCCTAATTTAACTTAAAAATCATGAAATGGTTCGCACATGCTTATTAAAAGACAAATAAATAAAAAGAAAAGAAGAGATGAGGATGAAAAATTGGGGCCTTTGCCAGATCCCGCAAGGATGGCCCTCACCTAAGGCCGTGAGGGCAACCCTCACTCAAGCAAGAGTAGCCTCACTGGCTATAATAATAATAATAATAATAATAATAATAAATTAATTAAATTTAAAAAATATTACAAAATTGTAAATTTGGTCTACGTTAGCATCGGTCATGTTATAATCGATGTCTATATCAGTAATTTCCGGCCAAAATTAATAAAATGGACTATATTGACAAATTATCAAAAGATTTAGGACTTAAATGGTATAATTGAAAAGTTTATTACTAAATGGCACAAATATAATAGGTTTAAGACTTTTTATAATACTTTTTCCTAACATGAATTGACATCCTTTCATTACAAGTCAGCTATGCATCTATTTGTTTTGATGCCAAACAAATATGAATCACATTTACACCAAAGAGTTTTCATATAAATAGGCAAGCACTGCCTTCTTTTTTCTTTCTTCTTTTTCTTGTGAGGAAGACTTAAAAAGATTCATTACAGATGTTGATTGAGTACACAAAACTTGTGGACATAAGATTATATGATGTTGTATGATGGGTTGAATTATTATAGTTTTGGGTTAAGAAAAATACTAAAAACCTACCAAGGCTGATTTACTAAAATTAATTTATTGAAGTATACACTAGAATGTTATTAAATGGAACCCATTGTTTATAGATCTACAAGCCTAATGCTATTCTTTGGTCCATCCATGGTTAAAAGGGGGAAATCAAAAAAAAAAAAAAAGGTTTGAAAAAGGAAAATAAAAGGAAGGGCGTCTGATGGGGAAGTTGGTGGGATCCACATCATGCCATTGCCACTCAGGCTTTGATATGAACTTATGCTAGGTCGCTTGTCGCTTGGATTCAAACACTATTATGTGGAAAAAGAACATAAAGAGTGTCAAAACTTTTGTACGATGTTCACTTGAATACCAAATTTATTTCCATTCACTTGATTGCCACATCGGAGTAAAATCCATCACTTGAGTGTTATTTTTAGCCAAACAGCCTACGTTGATTTTTTTTTATTAACTTTTCATTCCAATATGGATATTTTAAAAATTTTGAATTATTATTAATTGTCCATGTCAGCACCAACGATGCCACGTAAGACAATCAATGTTTGTGTCGGATTTTCTTGTAAAACAAATCAAAATTGGCACTCAAATGATTGATTTTTCAAATTTACAACACTCGAGTAAGCATCATACAAAAGTTAAGATGCTTTTAGTGTACTTATCCCAAAAATGCTTATACATGTGTCCATTGAATGAGCGATTATTTAAATATTTAGGGAAATTATCAATTTAGTCTTATATCTATAGTATGGATGTCAATTCAATTTTAACTTTCTAATTTTGTCAATATAATCATATACATTTGTGCAAATTTACATGTAATATTTCCCGCAAATGTGGAAACCAACAAGTTGACCATGTGAGCACGCTACTTAGGTCAATCGGTATTGACTAGACACCACATCAACGATTTTAGGTGGCAATTGGTGGGAAAGACTACACTTAAATATGACCCAAAAGTTAAGGGCTACACTAACAAAACTGAAAATAGGGCTGATGAAGTGGAATATCTAGTTGTTGATAAGATAATTATGACAATTGTAATTGCATTATAAGACAATCCCATTAAACCTTTGGTGAATAAAAAAAAAAAATTGTGGCATTCAGGTTTTTTGTCAGGCCTCGAATAAGTGACGGCTCATCACGGGTCGACGGGAGTATCAACAGACTATGTCATTGGCACCGTTTACGAACACTATCTCGTCATCGTCATCGTCGGTATTGCATTAGGCCATCGTTTCATCACCACCTGTCGTTCCAAAACATCAACTTTCGAAGAGAAATTTTTCATGCATGGCCATGCACACATCCGATATTAGTCCTGAGCGGCCTCACCGATTGACCGGGCTGAAGGCCCGTAGCACGCAACGGCCATGCATACGTGAAAGTTTATGACGGAAATTGTCGAAGACCTCCCAACCATTTCACGTAAAGGACCGCAGACCAACCCAGCTTCATGCACTATTTTTCCTCCTTAGACGGCCATGCGAACGGCCTTGCCAACGGCCACGTTCTTCGGCCATTCTGCACGTAAAGTTCCCTTCCAATTTGCGGCGATTGAAGACCACCGATTTGCATGGCCACGATTAAGCTGGCCCCAACTTCCCCATGCACTTGAAGAAGTCCCCATGAAGCTACGTCCACGCATCCAAAAACAGCCCATATGCAAGCCCTTTAATGGTCAACAAAAGAAGGGGAATGTTGACTAAGAGGCACCAAATGGCAGCCACGTCGTCCCCAGCAAATGTCTCCTTTGCTGCCACCGAATCCTCCTCAGTTGACTATGAGAATCAACAAAACCAAGAAAGGAAGCCACGTCCTCTCTCTCTCCCTCTTCGGTGGCCAGCGGAGAGAGAGCCCAGCATGCATGCAGAAACCACGTCCCCAATTGCTGTCCATCCGTTGCTTCGAGCGCGACACGCCTGCCCACCCGTGCCTCCTCCTCTTGCCGCCACCGAGTCTCAATTGTTGACTAAATTAGTAAATGGATAGAGGGGTAAAAGACAGCCACGTTCCCTCCACCTGTCCTCGCCTCCTCCTGCCGCCGAAGCTTTCAATTGTTGACTGGTTTTTGTCAACAAAACCAGTGACGGATCATAGAAGCGAGCGAAAGAGAGAGAGAGAACAGCGAACAGCGAGCGCGAGAGAGAGAAACCGAGAGAGAGGAAACGCGCGAGAGTGAGAGAGGGACCGTCCCCTTCACCGCGCACGAGCAGCTGCCGTTCCCGTCGCGCCGATCCAGCCGTCCAACAGCCTCAGCCGCGTCCGCGAAATCGTGATCTCCCAATTTCTCGCCGTCGGCGTCGCAGGACTTGAGGCAAGTTAGAGTCTACTAACCTATATAGTGTAGTGTTGTTGTTGTTTGAGAAAGTGCTGTTAGATTAAACTGGTTTGAATGCCGATGTTGAATTGCGACTTCAAGAATGATCGAATCGATTTGAGGCTAGAAAATTGAGAAGTTTTCGTGAGTACCTCGGTTAAGGCCTTCTATTTTACACCAAATGTTGAGGTGGTAGCACCTTGAGACTTTTATTCGCAAATCATTTTAGAAAATCTCTTGATTTGTATCAAAATTTATGTGTACTCTGTGACACTGTACCCAAACGTTTTAAGAAATGTTTTATATTTTAAAGACTTCTGAACTTTTTGTAGAAAACATTTCAAACCATTGGAGTGGGATTGAGATTTGAATTTATCGACGTGCCGATTTCAAATGTATTTATAGATTTCTATAAATTATTTTGTTCCATATGGGAAGGGTAATTTCCATTCAAGTTTCTTTATACGGATTCGAAAATGATTAGAAAAGTATTTGCGAAAGTGGGACTTTCGGGAAAAAATCCAAGGGATTTCCATATTGACGATTCGAAAACGTTTTGGCATCGAAATGATTTAATTATTACACCATGGTTAGTGTGTTATCACTGCCGTTGGACCCTCGGGTCATCGATGCCCCGGGAGTCGGGACGCCTAGAGGTGAGACATGACACACTCTAGATGCCTAGGAACCGGTAAGTCCCAGAGGCCCCGGGAGTGTCGAGATGCCCAAATGTATGACGATACGTATTCTGGAGGGTAGGGGACACTAGTAACATAGTGAGCCCTGGAGATTTTTCGTGATGCTAGGTGAGGTGCGAGATGCCTGAAGGTGAGACATGACACTCTTTGGATGCCCGGTGACTGAAATATGGAACCGGAGGCTTTTGTGACGCCAAATTAGGTGCAAATGCCCAGAGGGACGCAAACACTGGTCCTCTGGGAGAAAAATCTTTTGAGTTTTAAAGTTGATAATCTACTGAGTTGCACCTAATTATAGGACAAAATTGTGTGGCATGGTATGGGACGTAATATAACGGTTTAGTCTGATAATCAGAAACCACGTGATTGAAATGATGTGTTCCAGTTTTTAAATTGCGCTTACCATTTCATTGGAAAACTCTATTGATTTATTGCGTATCGATTCTTCTAGTGATGTCTTTTTTGTATTTTGCATGGAATCAGATGATGATGATTATGCATATTATAGTTTAGCAGATCTTTAGCTGCTGAATAATTGTACTCACCCCTTTTAGGGACTAACATATTTCAGATTAAGAACCATGTCTTTGCCGCCCGCACCTCTCAGTACATTCTATGGGATCCTGACCGACTTGTAGTGGGAGCTGTTGGAATTCCAGGACCCTAACGTGCGGGGACTAACATTCATACGGGTGGGAGTAATCATGACATTCGACACCAGTCTCCCTCTAGTCTTGTACTCCAGCAGTATGTCGTCTTATTCACCCATCGAAATGGGCAAACTCTAGGGCCGCTGCCACCACCACCAGAAGACGACAACGGGGGATCGAGTGGCTGGGAGTGACTACGAGGCTGAGGACAACAAAGTGAGAATTTTTTGATGCCGACACTGAAGGATGGACTCTATGTAAATGGCTGCTAAAGTTGTCGGTTAACTTTTGAAGTATCGCCGAGTATAGGAAACCACGGCCTTTTGGATGTACCAACAAATGGTGTCCATCTAGTTTATGTAAATAAAGGTGTTTGGCTATTATCTATAAATGTGTTTAGTGTGTGCATCATTTCTGTGTGTAGGAAAAGGGGAGTTGTTTATGCTTCCGCCATATACATTGCGCAGGGACCAACCACGTATATGATAGAACCCCCACATGACTTCTCTGAAGTCCATTAATTAAAATAAAAGGACACTCAAGACGAGAAAAGAAGTGTGGCGACCCTAATGGGTTAGGGGCCATTAGGGGGCGCCACATTTTTCAATTTTAAATGTATCAGAATTTCCAAAGAAAGAGAAGAAAAAAAGGCAAGAAATAATTTTAAATATGAGACCTATGAGAGATATTATGGTCAAATTAAGGTGAAAGGAGGCGTCAGAAGTCAAAAAATGAATGGAAAAAATGTAAATCTTTATTCATTTATCCTTCTTACGCTCATTTAAATGTTAAAACTAACCTCCTTATTTATATTTGAGTTGATGCAACTAAAATAAGGAGATAGTATGATGAATTTCTAGAGTTAAGGGTTATACAGTGGTTGGGAAAAAGGAGAGGTGAAGGAGGTAATTTATAATAAATTTTACTTATGTACTACTACATAATAATTGTTTTGCTAATATTTTAATTTCGATCTTTGTTGAAAATTAAATTTAAATTATTTTGAATTTTATATGCAATAGGCTTCATTCATGAGAAGTACCTACCTTTATATAAATTGTACTGTCCTTTGTTAATATGTCTTATAAAGAATTAATTAATGTAAGGCATTTGTTTACATGGGACCCTTATGGTAAAATTTATAAGGATAGTCGCATTGGTCCTCCCCAACCTTTTTACTTATAAATAAAAATAATGGAATAAGGACAATAAGAGTATCATAATTTTTGTATATAACTCATTTAAATACCTTAACTTTTTTTTCTACACTTAAATGTCACGTTGTAGGAAAATCAATCATTTGAGTGTCATTTCAAGCAAATCGTCCTATGTGGATTTCTTAATAATTTTCCATTCTTGCGTAAATTTTTTTTTATTAATTATCTACGTCAACGCCAGCAAAGCCATGTAGGACAATCGACGTCTATATCGGATTTTCCAGTGAGACAAATCGAAAATGGTACTCGAGTGATCGATTTTTCAAATTCATGGCACTTGAGTGAGCAAAAAAAAATATTTTGGCATTCCAGTGAAAGCTGTATGAAAGTGTTGGCATTCCTAGTATTCTTCTCCTCTATTATGTTATATACAATATAGTAAAATAAAATTTTGGACATTTTGTGCACTAAACTTTACAAGATGGTTTTTTTTATTAAAATTTAAGAGCTTTCCTAAGAAAGTAAGCATTAAAGAGATCCAATGCACATACCCATATGCAATTATATTATCATTATTTATGTGTCGTAAGATTGCTTATGTACATCATCTATGAATCAGAGATAATTATTTTAAATTGTTAAATTGTGTCATTATTTGTAAGTACACAATAAGGTGATTCAGTTACTCACAATATATGTAATATATCAAGAGGGAAGGATTAGAAAATGTCTTACTATTTCATGGGTAGGGAGCAATTGTATATCTTCTATGGAAAGAAATTTTTTTTACTCGTTTATACATCTTTAAACTGTGTTTGGTCATCCAGATTTCTAAATATAATAAAACTAGATAGGATAAGAAAAGAAATTCTTTGATCTTATCAACTGTTAGGTGAATTGCAAATTTTAAGTCGGATATATTCACATTGTATTATGTACATTATTTGATATAATGGTACAACAGTATAAATGAATATAAAAGTTCATAGATGAAGATAGTGAAAATATTTTGCGGCACTCTGGCCTATTTTATTTTTATTTGTCTTTTTATTTATCCTCCCTTTCTTTAATTATTTTCCTTTTTATTTTCCGCCTTCCATCATTCTCTAATAAGCGTTTATTAAATAGTAAATTATAATAATATACCTTAAATAACTGAAATATTTAACATATTTATATTTATATTAAATTTTATATTATAAGATAGAATTAAATTCGAATATATAAACAAAAATAAGATTAAATTAAAAAATAAATTTTTATTTTTATTTTGAATTTCTTATACTAGAATTCAAATATTATTTATATTGGAATATATATTTTTAATTTTAGTAATTTAAGAAACTCGTTATTTGAGAAAAATAACTATCCTATTATGGATAGTAAAAATTCTATCTACCTTTATCTAATTTCTCCCATGTGATAATTTTATCTGGTCTAGTTTTTATTCCATCTCTTATATTAAATTTTATCTTATATTGAGTAAACACTAAACGTATGATATGATAAATTTTTAAGAGAAAATTTACTCAAAAACTAAGTTTTTAAGCCTTTTCTGGATTGCCCAAAAAAAAATTGGAATTTTTATTTCATATAATTTTTTTATAGTAAAAATTATATCTACTTTTATCTCATCTTTTCCATGTGATAATTTTATCTGGTCTAGTTTTTATTTCATCTCTTATATTCAATTTTATCTTGTATTAATTAAGCACTAAACGTAGGATATGATAAATTTTTAAGAGAAAATTTATTCAAAAACTAATTTTTTAAGCCTTTCTTGGATTCTAAAAAAATAAGTAATTGGAATTTTTAATTAATATAATTTTTTAAATATTACAATAATATAATATAAAACCGACCCAGGTCTGATCTCCACATCCGACCTGGGTCAGAACCGTCTTGGTCCACGATTGGACTGGGCTCATCAATTCACCCAAAAAATCAACTAAAGAATAAAAGAGAAATAAAGAAGCCCTTCATTTTCTGGTTTTATTTTTACTATCTTTTTCTATTTTCTATTGTTATTATTATATTTTTATTTAATTCTCTTACCAGCACGCGGTCTTCTCCCTCACTCAAACTCCCCTCCTTTTCTACGTTCTCTTCTTTGCCGAGAACACCACCATTGCCGAGATCCCTCTCAAAGAAGCGCCACCACTGAACCTCGCCGACCACTACCCATGATCACGGTCACCGTTCAAGCCGCGCTCCAGGTTATCGAAGAACGACGGCCACAAGCCGGTCGTCGGGCGAGCAACTTCGTGAGAATACTTCACCGGCACAGTCGTTCGCCTCTTCTCTCCTCGCTCAATGCTCGCTCGGTCCTCTCTCTCTGTTCTCCGAACCAGCTCGAGAACCAGCTATATCCGGAGCATCCCGGAGAAAACAGATCCAAAACAACACCGAACCTTCCTCGTTCAAGAGTGAGGTCAGAATGCACTTGACCAGCCCCACCTCCGGTCCTTCACTACCGCGATGTCACCTCCCCTGCCACCAGAACGCTACCACCGCCCAAGATCTCGAGAAACACAGTCGCTTCTCTCCCTCTCTTCTCTGGTTTCTCGTCCAAGCTCCTCTCCTCGGTCGCACTACCTTAGCCGAGCAAGCAAAAGCCGAGCCCCTCCTTTTATGTACGGGCTGCCTATGGCCAGCCTGCCCCCGACCGAGCGTTTCGGGCAATCGCTCGCCCTAATCTCCCTGCCCTTCGTCGCAGACGTCGTCCTTTCTGTCGTCGAGCCACGGTCCGAGCGAACAGAAGGGAAGGAGAAGAAGAGCCAGGCGCGGGGCGGGCCGAAACAAAAGGGAGATGGGCCGCGTTGGGGAAATGAGGAGGCTGGGCCTGGACCCAAGTGAAAAGAAATGACGGGGAGAGGAGGAAAGAAAAGAGCCGGGCCAGCCTAGCCCTGGCCCGGTCCGCTTTTTCTATTTCCCGTTTTTAATGACAATTTTTTCGATTTTTTTTGAATTTTTTTTTAAATTTTTAATAATTAATGCGAGCAATGTAAATATCTCTAATATGTATACGTGATGCATTTTAATAAAAAATATTTACTATACTCTTTCTTATTTAATTAATTTTAAAAAAATTTCAAATTTTTGAATAATTAATACTAGTGATGGTAATGTTCCTATGGTCTATATGTGATGCAATTTAATGAAAATTAAGTAGGAGTTAAAAATTAATCCTTAATTTTTTAAGTGATAAAGCCTTTAATAAAATTGCAAAATTTAGGTGTCGACAAGGTTTAGGATCAATTAATCAATAATTCAATTTTATATGTGGAATAATCAAGTTGACTAGATATTGTTTCCTAATTTGAACTATGGATGATATCTTTGGCAATTTGATAATAGAAGTATTGGGATCCCTTACAAACGTATGGATTGTATAAATACCAACCAAATTTAGAGCAATTTATTAACTTTTGTCTGATTAAGGGTGTGTTTCATGGAAAAGTCAAGATTTGAAAAAAAAAATTCCAAAAAATGAACAGTTATATCATATAAAAAATTATTTAATGAAATTTTTTTTCAATATCAACAACAATTTATGTCTAATTATTTTCGAGGGTAATAAAATTTATTTTCCGATCATTTATCGGAAAATATTTTTCAAATCTTGAGCTTTTCATGAAACAAGCATACCCTAAATTACAAACGGGTTTCGATATTACCAGCTCACCTTTCATTATATTTTTAAATTTACCAACTTTACTATTACGACTTTTTTTTGTAATCCGACCGATATGCAGAGGGGATCTGAAATTTTTTTCCCGCAAAGCAAGGAATTTCTGAGAACTTTTTCATGCGAAGCCCAATCCCGCACGACCGATTCGTAACCCGGCCCATCTCTTCATTCGAATGGCACGGAATCCTGCCGCGCACATGATACGATTCCTTGCCGTCTCGAGCTTATATGCCGAGCAAGGCAAAGATGAGAATACATCTCAGCTATCCAGGAAGGAATGCTGCCGAGTTTGAGAGAGAAAGAAAAATGGGAAGTGGCGGACTGCAAAAGAGGGAGAGAAACACAGAGAGGGAGCGAGGTCTGATGCAAGGACGAGCCGAAGATTGGACCGAGATTTGCAGAGGAGCCTCACCCGAATGAAGAGATATCAGTGAATTCCATGAGATGCTCCTCTTGTTTTTGCATGATGCGGGGGAGATTATGTACATGTACACAAGCACGGCCATTGGAAAAGGTATATGCGAACGCGTACTAGAGAGCAAAAGAGGAAAACAAAGAGAAAAAAGGGAGAGCAGGATGCATCATTGGTTGGGATTGGTGAATGGAGCAAAAGCAGCAAATGAAAAGACAGAAAGGAAACGATGAATTCGCAGAGAGCGAGAGACAAGACACTCGGGTCACTGTGTTTGGCGTCTTCGTCTGAAACCTCAACGCTAGGAAACAAGGTGAGGAGAGGATTCGGGCTTTCCTTAGCCGACAGTAAGTCAAGTCGGAATCAGCCTGAGGGATAGATGAAGGAAAAGAGCAATGAAAATCTGGGCTACGCGGGCTGTTAACTACATCTGGGTCTGTCCAGGCGCTTTCAAATCCTCTTTGGCGTTCTCATTGCTGCCTGAATGGAGTACTTGAAGTCTCACGCCATGCTCAAGGCCCTTCGCATCCATTTTTATTGCAAAGATGGGAGCAAGGTAGAGATCCTAGACAGATGTGATGGCTTCTGATTACACTCTTAAGGTTTCCTCCGTCGTTTCGTTTGTTTGCCATCAAGCATATATCGTTGCGTGCATGGCTCTATAGTACATAGCCCACGATGAAGAACAAGTCTTGGTCAAGTGGTTATTGAAATGTTTATACAGCGGTAGACTATTGTTGAAATATTGGTCTAAGCCCGTTCTGGGTATCCGGAGCCCATGCTCAACCTTACTTTTGGATTACTGAGTTATTCTTCGGTAAATTCAATGTGCTTGGATCGTTTTGGCTTTGCAGAATCGCTCACAATTCACAAGACCTTTTTTTAAGGATGATTGTACATGTCACTGATTGATTACGCCGCACTAGTCATGCAATTTGGAAGCCACTATTCAAAAGAATCGATGGATAATGCAACTGTAAGGATGATTTCATGCCATTGTATGCTGCACTGTCATGATTATTTTCCAGACGGAAAAAAGGGCATGAATTCTATACAGCAAGCAATCTAAATTTGAAATGACTGGTGATGCTGCCATCTTCAGCAACCTGCTCCATCAATCAAGCTAAATAGTTCTGTCTTCTCGCCCCTCTGATATCGAAGACGCGGTGTGAATTGCTGTAGAACTCAACTTGTTACACTGCTATCTGAGTAGGGAGTGCTTGAGTAAGTGGTTGAGGGGTTGATTTCCTTGGAAGAGACTTTTCATTTTCTCTGTCATCTGTTGAAACATCCAAAGACACGATTTTAATCAAATCTTGCTATCCACGTTCAAAAGATTCTCCCCAAGCTGCATAGTCCTGCATTTTTAGTCTTCTTATATATCTCAGTAAATTTCGTTACCCTAGTAAGAACGTGAGCTAATCAAAGCCCTGGTGAGCAGCCTGAACATGAGATTGAATTGCATTTCCAGATGCAGGAATGCAACCCGTATCGCGCACTAATCTCCGAGCAAGAAGATGAAATTTGGAAAATAGGAACTTTAACGATTATCAAACCTTTCCAAGGCTTGCCTTGCCGTTAGGAACAGCTCTTTGATATCCGAGAGAAGTTGGAGATTTACGGCTAATGACGTTGTTGCTCTCGCCTCTGCAAGTCATCTTATGTTGGTTGTTACTTCTGCTTCTTGTAATAATGCTTGGAGACGGTTGCCATTTCCCCCTCAGTAAGCTAGGCAGGCTCGATTCCTTTTTTCAGCAATAATAGAACGTGTCGATATAAAAACATAAACATAAATACACCGTTAAATATAAAGAGTTTAGCATGCAATCTTATTATTTTTTGCAGATTAAAAGAAGTAGCAACAATGTCTTTTTCTCCACTTTTGGACTAACGATTTCAAAAATGTCTGCAAGAATGTTGCGTGCAGCATTTGGTAACAAGCAATAATATTTTAGTAAACCTAGCACTCATCAATTAACCGATTTTTTCAACTAAACGTGGCATGTGGACTACTTGAAATTGAAGCATTTGATAAGATCAAAAGAAATGCCAGTACCAGAAATAGCACGGTTGCACAATGCTTGACAACCTCCAAATTCATGCGAACATCATCGAGACTCCTGATCAAGGAAAGATGTCTTGGATTTGGTTAGGGTTTGACATGCTAACTTGAATTGACTCGAATTGATCATAAATTTTTATTAAATGTGCTGGTTTTTTATTTTGATTACCTGTGCTTTTGTTGTCCTAGCCCAAAATAAGAAGCCAAGGTCTCCATCTGATACAAATAGGAACAGAAAGCGCGCTGGTCAGGACCAAGCTTATAAGCAGGTATCTGTATTGACTTGACAAAGACCCATGGACCTACCTTCATATTACCAGCTCGGCGCCCGAACTTTTCAGTCAAGACTCCTAGAGAATCGATCATCCCAACGGGAACCGGCGCATCCCTACCAATCTCAGCGAATGCCTCCTTGATCCGGACGCAATCGAAGCGCTGGATGTTGTGGCCTGCCCAGATCCTGCCATTCAAAATGGCGAATATCTTATCGGCTACTTCTTCAAACGCGGGCGCCCTTGAGACCGCATCCCGGGTGATCCCTCCCTGGCGACTCGATCTCACCCCGACGGCCATGATGTCCCGGGGCCTGATGAGAGTGCAGAAACTCTCGAGCTCGACGAGCTTCCGCGGGCAGACAACGATGGCACCAAACTCCAACACAGAGAAGCCTTGTCCAGATTTCTTAGGCACCGTCGTCTCGAGGTCAAAGAAGACGATCTCTGTCGTGGCATAATCGATGCATGGACTGGAAGTAGAGGCCTCCATGTGAATATATTTCTATAAACCTTGTGATTTGCATGCTACGCTCATATCATTTCAGCTTAAATAGCTTTTGCTAATGACCATTGTATATGGGTCATGTTGCGAGAAGAAGAGAGAGAGAGGAAATGTACGAGTAGAAGAAGAGAATTCTTCAGATGGTAGATTGATTTTCTTGTAGTTCAAGTCTATACATCCTTGAGCGATGTTTGGAATATCACAGAGAGAGAGAGAATATTTTCCCCTCTGTCATGAAAAAACATGCAGCAAATCAATGGTTGATTATTGGAAGAAATGAACATTGTGGAGGAAAGACATGCCAAGTAATAAGAGATAAGGTCTCGACTCTTGGCTTGGATGGCGAATTGATTCCAATCTTCATGGCGAAGAAAAGGGTAATGCTCGGACCTCACCCACGATGATCCCAATGAAGAGGAAGGGGATATCCTTCTCAGAGGGATTACCACCTTTTTAGAAAGGGTTAAGGCTGTTGCCTAGGGTTTTCGCCTCCTCGCTTATGGAGAACCATCGTTTATTTTTTCTTTTGGGGAGTGTCAAGAGAAACATTACTTTGAATTGAAGAAAATCTACAGAAAAGTTAAATGACTACCGATTGGAAATTGTATATGCCGTTGAAAGTTGGACGTGGTTCCGTTTGCCAAAAGGCAGAACTGAGTTCGGTGATAATAAATTTCAAGAAGCGCTAATAAATGTTTAATGGTGTTGTTTTTTTGGTCGAATGTTTAATGTTGTTTAATAAGTAACATTTGGTAGGCGATTTCTTTTCTTCTTCTTTTTTTCGGTCGATTATTAGTAACTTGCAAAAGATTACAGGGATTTCTTATTCTTATATGGAGTTTCTTGTAATAGATTACCAAGCGTTTTTAATTTTTAACGACTAGAGCCCGTCAATTAGTTTGTAACTTACCAACAATATGATGAATTCTTTGCACTCACATCTAGCGGTCGATTGCCAAGTGCTTCAACTTTAATAAGTGGATCCATTAGTTAATTAGTAACTTATCAACAAAGTCATAGTTTCACCATCCTCAAATCTAGTATCCAATAATACATTACAGACTGCCATTATAGTTTACAATTACTTTTTCAACCAAAAAAAAGTAGTTCGATAACTTACCGATGAGATAGTGATTTTATCACCCGCACACCAGTTGTAGATCACAGCTCGAATGCTGTTCTGATGCCCGTGGGGCCATAGCGAGGACGTTATTCTGTTAAGAGGTGGAGAGTGTAATGACCTCCTCTCTTGTCCCACATCGCCTAGGGAGGGAAGTTTTGGTTAACTTAAAAGATTTTGGTCCCTCTAATCTGTGTAACGCGTTTTAAAGGCGTGAGGGAAAAGACTGTGGCTGGAATGGCAGTTGCAGTTCGTCCGCGCCAGGGCGGGTGACCCAAAGCGGACAATATTACACAGTGAGGCTCGGGATGTTACAAAATCAGATGTGGAAGATTTTTTTGATTGGATTTATGCAATCTAAATAAGAAGACACAAATCTTCCTTTGACTAGTATTGCAGGTCAAAAGGAATTAATAGTTAGCTCAGGCTTGGAAATTGATAAGCAATAATTGAAGCAAAATCTACTTAATTGATTTTTATTTGGTACAACGGACTATTACCATGTATAACTAACTCTATTTGGGAAAACCTCACCATTACTAAAAAGATTTGAATGTATGGTTGTCCCTACTAATTGTGTCCATCATTTCCAACAGCAATTTGATTTTCTTCAAGAATGTCCAAAAGGCTAATTTGAAGATCAAAGACTATATGAGAGAACCAGTGTTGAAGGAGACGCGCTGACGGAAAATTGAGGAACCTGCCAACTTTGATATAGTCACATTCACTTTGTGTTGCAAGCGTGATTTTATTGACTTGTGTTCTACCTTGTCGAGAGTTTTTATTACTCATCGTAAGCCTTGTTTCAACAATTGAACAAATGTGTGAGCAGTGTTGAGTTGTTGATAGTATCATCCATCAACTTCTGATAGAAGCGACATACGCTAAGTTGTAGCCACTCAAGGTATTATAAGTGGATTTCAACTTATTGGTGGAGGTTAGTCTAATAGAGTAGACATAAATTTGATCAAATTGAACCACCATAAGTTTTGCGTACATCATCCTCTATCTCTTTATTTATCTTATTTTATAATTGATTGAAGCATCAGGCACTTGATATGATATTTCCTGCACATCTCAGACTTAACTTCTTTTAATTTGCAGACCGTTAAGATTTTATAAATCAACCTATTCACTGCTCTCTTACTATTATACTTGAAGTTGGTGAATTCCTCATTTTATTGGTAACTTACTAAATTAACAGTGAATCTACGTTGGTAATTTATTAAATCGCTAGGAAGTTCGAATTCCTCAATATTTTTATGTTGATTTAGGAAATGGATTGAAATGAAAAAGACTTCTAAAATCTTGGACATAGTGCAATTATGAAAATTTGTGAATAATACTAAAGGACGAATTTGACTTTCAAATGGAAAGTCGAGGGAATAAAATGAACATATTGAAAGTTTAATGACTAGATTGAACATTGAAAAATATTTTGAGGACACACACTAAACGAATTAAAAATCCAATGACGACATTGCATAGTAGGCTGAAATTTAGGGACTTTTTGTGTCATTCTCCCAATCTTCAATATCATTAAATAAGTAGAATTTCATCGGCAATTTCCTTCTTCCCATCAACTTTTAATTAAGTAACGAAACAACAATTAATTATTGTTACTGTTGTTGTTGTTGTTATAGGTAGTTTTCAATAGTAGATTACATAGTGTTTTTAGATTTGACAACTTGACTCGTCAAACATTTGATAACTTACTAACAAGATAATGAATTCATCAATCACATCTACCAGTGGATTACCTAATTGCTTTAAATTTATTAAGTGGACCCATCAATTAAGCCGTAACTTTATCATCAACAAGTGGACCCACCGATTAAGCCGTAACTTTATCAACAAAGTCGCGATTTTACCATCTTCAAATCTAATAATGAGAAGAAGATTACATATTTCCATAATATTCGACAATTAGACCGACAAGCAGTTTATAACTTATCGATAAAATATTTACCATCCCCGCATGTAGCTGTAGATCCCAAAGTATTTTAAGATCTAATCAGTGAACCTAGTCACTTCATTAGAAACTTATTAACAAATCAAAGATTTGACCATCCGCCTCTCCGCCTTCTCCGCAGCGTCTCTTCTCACGTTCCCTCCGACCACCATAATCCAGCTTTGCAACCACAAAGCCAGTCCCGACCTTGAGGATTGAAGGTACCTAATCTATGAATATGACATCATGAGTATCATATTGGTGTGAAAGTTTCATGCCCACGATTCAGAATGGACTCGAGTTGATGATGAACCGAAGTCGTCGATCTGGTTTGGGCCGAAAGTAACTCCAAACTCAATGATGATTTCATATCACAAGATGAGTTGTTCAACATTCAAATGTTTGGGCCAACAGTAACTTCAAACTCAACTATGATTTCGTATCACAGTATGAGTTGTGAAACATTCAAATGTTTCCTTAACATGAAATTGCAAGGATGAGTTTGGCATCCTCTTCTTTTCATTTGACTCTCTGTCCTGTCTTTTTTGTCTGTTGATGTGCAAATACAATTCTGTGGAATATGAAATTACAAAGATCTTTCTGCCAGTTCTGTCTCAAGAATAGAATTCAGAATTGGGAAAGTACACATGTGCAATTGAAACTTGCAACCGGGATACTAACTTTAATTTCTTTGGCACAGCAGAATTCAAGATCATGTATACATTGCTTAACACCTCAAAAGAAACGAATTCAATGGTGTATCCCATGAAAAGAAACAGCAAGCAGCCTTTCTCTCCAGTTTTGCACCAGAACAGAGACTCTGAAATTGAGAACTAAAGGTTTCTATTTCTTTGGTTTTATTCTCCAGAAGCAAAAACTCAAGATCGGTTGCTTCAGGTCATGAATCAGGTCTTCTCATCGTGAGCCGATCGCTGCAGTCTGAGAATTTGAAGCAGAGCCCCCAAATCAGACCAAGAAGACCCACCTTCTTCCACAGCCCCTCTTGCCATCTCCGCAAGTGCTTTCGCCCTCCTTCTCATTTCCTCTGCTTCCTCACCCACCAGGATTCTCTTCACTGCCTCCTCCACTCTATCGCTCTTCACGCTGTCGCCAAACCACCTCACCCACTTCTTCACCCCGATATCAAACCCAATCTTGAGCACTTGGGTCACAAACTTCTCATTGTAGAATTGCTCTGCCCCAACCGGCCAAGTCACCATTGGTACGCCAGCTGTGACCGCCTCCAAGGTCGAGTTCCACCCACAGTGCGTCACGAACCCCCCAACTGCCTTATGATCGAGAATCAGCACCTGAGGAGCCCAGCCTCTGATGATGAGGCCCTTGTTTCGGATTCTTGATTCGTACCCATCAGGCACCCACTCTTCTTTGCCTTCTTCCACATTTGGGTCCTTCTTTACCACCCAGATGAATTGTTGCCCTGATGCTTCTAGTCCGATTGCGATCTCATGGAGCTGAGCAGCATTGAAATTCGCCATGCTTCCAAAGCAAATATAGATCACTGAGTTGGTTTGCCTCGAGTCAAGCCACTTGAGGCACTCGAGCTGGTCAATGGATGCTTGCTCGCCCCTGTGCGCTTTGTCCTCAATCTCCTTATTGCACAGCGAGAGCGGGCCGATTAACCAGGATCGTCTCCCAAGGAATGTCCTGTAATGGTCTGCGTAAGCCGGCTCGAGCTCATAGAAGCTGTTCATGACAACTCCAAAGCTCCTCTTCTCCGATTCCTTTATCTCGTCCATGAGTTTGGTGAACTCTGTCTCTTCCTTGACAAAGTCCTGCAACTGCATCCTGGACAGTGTGATTTCTCCAGGGAAGTTGGGGATGACAAAGGGCTCCGAATCACTGGACACCTTCTTGTGAGGCTCGTAAAGCCTCACACATTCTGTGCCTGCTACGGAGAAGGCACTTGTCCCATGGAAAACGAGCCTAGGAATGCCGCACTTGGCCGTGACCTTGATTGTCCAGGGAAGGAACATGTCCGAGATTAAACAATCAGGGGTGAGTTTCTCTATCAGCAGCTCAAGCTGCTGGTCCAGCATCGTCGTGCCTCTCCTAAGTTGCTGGCGCATTTCCACCGAGGTGACCCTGTTCAGATTGTCAGAGTCTTCTGGTGAGCCGACCTCTTTCAGGGGCAACATCACCATGACGACATCGATGTCGAAGCCCAAATCCTTAAATTTCATGATGGATTTCATGAAACTGGGCTTGTGATGGGGGGTGGCAATGAGGGTGGACTTGCAGCCTCTCATGGCAAACACTTTGGCCATGTCGATCATCGGGATCATGTGGCCCGGAGCTATGAAAGGGAAGAAGAAAAGGTGCAGCTGATGGCTTGCACTATCCATTTGGCTCTTAGGGGATTACTGCTACAGGAATGTATTTAGGGATGATGGTGGTGAAGGGCGAGAAAGGTTCGGTATATGAAGAAGTGAGTGATGCGAGAAGGACAAGTTTGATTCCTTCTACGCTTAGGATGTCCTATAAAAATTCCGGTTCATATGGTGTCCAAATTCATGTTCGCCCAAAAATTTTGGATTGCAAAAGAGGAAAAAAGAAATAGGTCTAGATTTGAATTTATTATCCATGCAGAGAAGACTTTGAGAAGATACCTAGACTGAATCCATGCACACCATCGTCTTCAAAACTGTGGCAAGTTATATGCACCCTGCAATACTACGAGAGATCCTCTGTTCATCGACAACCTTAAAAGCTAAAGAAAGATGCGTCATGCACGAGATGGCGCCTCCCTCAGAATTGACTAGGAACATTCAATTCGGAAATCTTAAAACTGTTTCTGGTGCAGAAGAGTCACTTTGGATAATTAAAGGAAAATGATTATCTAACCGTCTCGTTACTTCAGAAAATTGACGATACATTGTCAGCCACTAATCTTAAAGTTGGAAGCTGGGCATTGGCTGGTCTAGTTTTATGTTTTTGTGACCTTTTTTTGGTCGAAAAAGTGGAAACTTCATTAACTTAAAACAAGTTCGTTAACATTAGAAATTAAAACATCCAACATTATCTGCAGAGGAAAAGACAGCCAATTGGTGCGAAGTTCTTTTTTCCATTGTGCTTGAGCCACCCAATCCGCTAGCTTGTTCGCCTCCCTTGGACAAAGGGTAATTTGCACAAAACTGAGTCGAGCCAAAATTGTCTTTGACTGGGTGGGATTCCAACATTTGGAAGGTGTATTTTTTTTTTTTTTCTGAAATAGTTAATGATAAATATATTTTTCGGAAAACGTTTTTCAAGAAATTATTTTTAGAAAATGCTTTGATTTTCGCTTTTCAGTTTAGAGATTTTATTTTCTTAACTTTAAGAATGTACATTATCTTTGACTGTAAATATTTTTTTCGTTGATTGATAATTTTTGGCAAACCCAACACGTGAAAGTCCCAAAAACTCATTCGCTTCTTTTATTCAAACAGACACACACCAAAACTCACCCCAATTTTCACCCTTACACAACCAACAGCAGTTTTCATCGTTGTTCAAATGTAGGGGCAAAGAACAAACTCAACACATACGCACACACTCACTCTCACTTTGTACTTGTGACTGCTTGGGGAGGAACAGTATTCCGCACAACATATCCATGTCCTTCATTTTCAGAGAAACCGTTCGAGACATCGCCAATTCAGCAGTGGGGATAGCAGCGCCATCAACTCTGGCGTTTCGAGGTTTTTTTTTTTTTTTATCAGTCCTACTATATTCTTACTCTAAGTCTCACTCTCAGACTTTTACCCTGCCTCCTTATAGAGCATGGGAATCGAAACCACTCTTAAAACTACTTCGTCCTCACCCCAACTCCCCTGAGAAAGTGGGGATTCAAACCCCCCACCTCCCCCTTTCATATTGGAATGGTGGCCACCAGAGCAAACCCCATTGATTGGTGTTTCGAGGTTGAGATCTTTTTTAGTGAAGAAGTTGCCTGAGTCGCTAAGGCGAGCCATCCCCGATTGCCTCTCCTCCACTGCTGCCTTCGTAGCTTGTAGAACTCATTGGGCTGCTCTTGAATTTCGGTCGCCTCTCCTCCACTGTTGCCTTCGTAGCTTACAGAACTCTTTAGGCTGCTCTTGAATTTCGGTTCTTTCTTATTTTTTATTGGTCCTGCCGACTTGATTAGATCTTGCCGAGTTTTAATTTCGGTGCTTGAGGAGGTGTTTGGAATTCTAAAGAAACGATGGAAACTCAAAGAATCTGAAACCGGTCAAAGCAATCTCCCATTTTCCTCCATTCAAAATTGCGGCTGACATTAGGCGGTCAATAAATCAATGTAAGGGCACCGTTATCCTAGCCATTCCCAATAATTAATACATGTTCAATGACGCTTGAAGCATACATAAGCCGTTCTAGACTTAATAAAATTGTTGGCGCTTTTGCATTCATTCGCCCAGATAGCCGAGAACGCTGACTTTTATCTCCCGAGTAGCATCGAGTCTTTTATCGGTGAAGGTATTGCCTCACGCATCGAGGATGTTAGGCAATAATGCAGGAACTGAACATTACAGCAGTAGCTCCTAAATATGAAAGCATGGCGCAACATGTTCTTGATCGATCATCGATGCAACAAAAGGATGGAGAAGACATTTAGGAATAGAACATGATGGAGCAGTAGACTAGGCTTCATTTCAATTTACGAGCAGCTTTGTGCTGCCCGAGTTCTTCCATTAATGAAGTCGAACTTAGTTGGAAGATCCACCTTCCCCAACAGCCTTTCTGGTGATTTCGTCACTTGCTTTTGCCTTCTTCTCATTACCTCTCCCTTGTCGCCCCCCAAGACTCATCTCGCCACCTTCTCGACTATTGATTGTTTGATATTAACATAGCCCTAATATAATAAGTTAGTATTGTTTATTACATTTTGTAGGTTAAATTGAACTCTTAATGAAGGATAGTATAAATTTTTAACGTGTTAATAGTAATACAAACACGTGAAGATAGTTCACCTATATAAGCATAGAGTGATGCCACTTCTTATGAAAGTTAAAAGAGTTGCTTTATAGAGAGCTCATAAAATAGAATTAAGCACAAGGCCATAATAGTGTACAGTAATACAAAACTTCTCGCTGAAAGAATATGTTAATATATGTATAGTATGTCTGAATTTATTATTTAAAAATACAAATTTAAAGCCGAGCTACCCATTACTTTGATAGAGTTTTGAGATATTTGCACCAAGCAAAGGTTTAACTCAAAAAGAGACCTTTCATGTATGTATATTAATCTCACCGAAATTTTGACTATGTTTAAAAAAAAAAAAAAAATTTGAAATCTTTGTTTTACAAACAAAGTGGTGAATTGCTGGTTGTTTGTTTGTAAAACAAACAAAATGTGCTTTTTCTTATCTCACATAGGAAAGTTAGAAGGAGATGCCCTACTTTATAAGTGTGAGCATTTTCTAATACGTTCAGAGAAAGAGTTGAGGTGTGGGTTAGACCCTACAATACCCGTATGCGGGTGCAAGATTATTTGGCGCACTAACCCCTTTTTTTTAGTACAATTATGTTAGTTGAAAGGGTTGTTCATTAAGTATTTTTGTAAATTATGAAATTCAGAATTTTATTTTAAAAGATATATTTTTATTTTTTTTATTATTCCGAATTTTATATTCACTTTCAAGATAACTTTTGAAATTATGCTTGTTCAGTTTATAACCTTTCCTAAAATGTTGCATTCGTTCATTTCGCAATCTTTCCTGAATGGTTATCTTTATTCACTTTGCAACTTTTTCTGAAGGGATACATTTCTTCACTTTAGAATCTTTTGCGAAGAGTTGCTTATGTTTTATAAGATTGATATTTATATATATGTGAATTTTTTACATGAATGAGAATAAGGCCTTTTCAAGTTTTTTTTTTTCCAAAATTACGGCCATCAATTCAATTATTTTCTAGATAAATCTTAGAGAAATACTAGAATTGCTATTTAGTACTTTTAATTAAGACTTTATTGTATCATGGAGGATATTTACCGGTGACTATTAGTAATATTGTGGGATAAATAAATTCTTAAATGAAGTGATATTACGCCTCAAAATCTGACTTGATTGCTCTAACCAATTTGAAGCCATATTTGCCAAAATCAACATCATCTCTACTTAGGACATTTACACCAACTCCGAACTCAAAGCCCCCTTTAAATGTCAATCTCAATCCCTAGAACCCGAGTGACCAACTTGTCATTATAGAAGGCAGTTCACTATCGGCACACCGACGCATACTCCTTATGGTGCTAAGTTCCATCGGCAGTGAGTAATAAATCCACCGACTAACACGTAATCGAGAATCGACACTTCAGGCACCTCATTGCTGGGAAGGGAAGTTGACCTTGTTGCAACTTTTTGGCTCGAAAGAGCTGTTGCAGCTGCACGGCGGGTGATCTGAAAGTGATACGACCTTTGGAGCACTGTATTCTATAGGTCTACCGGTGGTTTATGAAATTTGATGGACGAATAAATCTTATTTTTGGTAATAATCCTAGATTGGATTTAACCATTCACAGAGTCAAAAATAAGAATATTTTGAAGTTGAAATATTAAGTATGGAGCATTAAAGATCTCATTGCATTTTCTAAATTTATGTTGCTGCCGTAATATTTGAGGACATACACATACCTTTGTAATTAAATTGTTTTATCACAAAAAATCGACATCTTCCAACTTTTAAATATAATAAACATCCTGAAGTCTTCTTGCACATTAGCTCAATTTTAAACCATAAATACATTTGAAACTTGAATACTCGAGTATTCTCTTTTATTTAGAAAATAAACTTTCACAAAAATCCAAAGAAAATAAAAATAGGATTTAATGACAACAATTTGATAGAAATTCATAACGGAAGATTAGTGTTTACCAACCAAATATGAATGAATTGTTCATGTAAGCCATTACCTTTGTGTGGGCACTTGGCAATGAAGGAACACAAAATAAGCATAATCCCCAAAATGTAACTAGCGCTGGTAGAAAATTTTGAAAATCAAAAAACAAAACAAAAACTGCTATGCTTTCAAATTCATAAAAAGACTGATATTACAATGATTAATAAATTAATACATGAAAAAAAGAGACCCAAATGATTTTCATGTAGTAAATGTGGGAAAATCACAAAAAAAAATCATAAACTTATTATAATTGTGTCAATTCAATTCTAAATCTTTTGCAATTATGTTAATTTAGTATATCTAGCTAATTTTGGCCGATCGATGTAGATGTGAACACCGGTCAACACCGCTCGTCTGACTAAGATAAATAATTTATAATGATATTTTTTTTTCAATTTTTTCAATTTTTTTATTTTCTATTTTTCTTTTTCCTTTTCTTTTTTCTCTTATTCCTTCTTTTCCTTCTTTTCCCCATAGTAGCCAATGAGGCTTTGACAAGGCTTGCTGGCCATTGGGTGAGGCTAGCCTCTCCATGGCCTTGCCAGCCACAAGCGACCTCGCCTACAGCCCCTAAGCCTTGCCTAGTGGTCAGCAAGCTGTGGGGAAAGAAGCAAAACAAGGAAGATGAGAAAAAATAAAAGGAAAAATAATAAAATAATAGAAAAAATCAAATATTACTAAAAAAATTCACGTTAGTGCCGATTGGCCATTATTGACCGGATAAACTAAATTTGTACAATTACAAAAATTTTAGGATTTAATTAGTAAAATAAAAAAAGTTTAAAATAGAATTGGTACAATTACAATAGGTTAATGGCTTTTTTGGTAATTCTCCCATGAAATGTTATCAATCCCCCATGGTCCACCTTTTTTGGTGCTATGATTCTGGCAAATAAAAAAGAATTCAAGATCATGCATACTTTGCCTTCAACTCTTTGCCTTAGAAGAAATGAAGTCACAACATTCCTAGGGTATATTTCATGAAAAGAAACAGCAAGTAGCATTTTTCTCCAATTTTGCACCACAACAGAGACTCTGAAAGTGAGAATGGAAGGCTTCTATTTCCTTAATTTTATTCTCCACAAGCCAAAAACTCAAGATTAATTGCTTCAGGTCATGAATCAGATCTCCTCGTTGTGAGCTGATCGCTGCCCTTGAGCTCTTGAAGCAGAGCACCAAATCAGACCAAGAAGACCCACCTTCTTCCACAGCACCTCTTGCCATCTCGGCAAGTGCTTTCGCTCTCCTTCTCATTTCCTCTGCTTCCTCACCCACGAGGACTCTCTTCACTGCCTCCTCCACTCTCTCGCTCTTCACGCTGTCGCCGAACGACCTCGCCCACTTCTTCACCCTGAAGTCGACCCCGCTCCTGAGCACTGGGGTCATAAACTTCTCGTTGTAGAATCGCTCCAAAGTCACCATTGGCACACCGGCTGTGACTGCCTCCAAAGTCAAGTTCCACCCACAGTGCATCACGAAGCCCCCGACCGCCTCATGATCGAGAATCAGCACCTGTAGAGCCCAGCCTCTGATGATGAGGCCCCTTTTTTTCGGATTCTTGATTCGTACCCATCAGGCAACTACTCTTCTTTGCCTTCTTCCACATTTGGGTCCTTCTTTACCACCCAGATGAATCGTTGCTCTGATGCTTCTAGTCCGACTGTGATCTCGTGGAGCTGAGCAGCATTGAAATTCGCCATGCTCTGAGTTGGTTTGCCTCGAGTCAAGCCACTGGAGGCACTCGAGCTGGTCAATGGATGCTTGCTTGTCCGTGTGCTTTGTCCTCAATCTCCTTATTGCACAGCGAGAGGGGGCCGATTAACTAGGATTGTCTCCCCAGGAATGTCCTGTAATGGTCCGCCTAAGCCGGCTCGAGCTCATAGAAGCTGTTCATGACGACTCCAAAGCTCCTCTTCTCCGATTCCTTCACCTCATCCATGAACTTGGTAAACTATGTCTCTCCCTTGATAAAGCATGCAACTGCATCCTGGACGGTGTTATTTCTCCCGGGAAGTTGGGGATGACGAAGGGCTCTGAATCGCTCGACACCTTCTTGTGAGGCTCATAGGGCCTTACGCAATCTGTGCCCGCTATACAGAAGGCACTTGTCTCGTGGTAAACGAGCCTAGGAAAATTGAGGAACCTACCAAATTTGGTGCAGTCACTTTCACTTTGTGTCGCAAGCGTGATTTTATTCACCTGTGTCCTGCCCTGTTGAGAGTTGTTACTACTCATTGTAGTCCTTATTTCGACAATCGAACAAATGTATGAGGAATGTCGAGTTGTTGATAGTATCATCTATCAACTTTTGATAGAAGCGACATGTGCCAAGTTGTAGCCACTCAAGGGATTACTAGTAGATTTCAGCTCATTGATGGAGGCTAGTATGAGAGGGTGGACATGGATTTAATCAAACCAAACAACTATAAGTTTTGCGTGCTTTATCCTCTTATCTCTTTATTTATCTTATTTTATAATTGATAGAAGCATTGGGCACTTAACATTTCATGCATATCTCAAACTTAACTTCTTTAATTTGCAAAACTGTTAATCTTTTTTATAAATCCACCTATTCACTGCTCTCTAAGTTCCATTGTTAGCTACAACAGTTATCATGACACATTCAATAGTAGATTGCAAAGTGCTTTAAAATTTTACAAGTGGGTCCGTATGCTAAATGGTAAATTGAAAGAGATCAATAACTTACAATATGCTTTGTTGTAATCGGCGGTGCAGCAGAAGCGGATCGGAGTTTTGCAATTATGTTGGGAGTTATAGAAATCGACAGAAATAAAACGAGGAACAATAAAAGGACACTAGAAATTTACGTGATTTGGTCCGAATGTCGGAACCTACCTCCACGGGAAAAGCCAGCAAAATAATCTACTTTAAATCGGAGAATTACATGATTACAATCACTCATGCACTTAAGTGTTTCTCAGCCCTATTTTATACTCGATACCCACGGTATTTAACAAAACAACTCAATGGACTCAACTTCTGCACAAACCTCCCTGAGCTCAAGCCTCTCACTCTCTCTCAAGCTCCTTGCTCTCGCTATGTTGCATCTTCAGACGTCTTCTCCTTCTATAGGGAGAAGGGCAGACAACAAGACAAAAATTGAAAGTAAATGGCCTCATTAAATGCAGCACAGGCGCCCACAAGACAAGCCCACAATCGGCACCGACGCCCACCATATTTGTAGGCATGCATGCAGATCGTGCATGTGCATGGGCAAGCATTTAATGAGGCAGAGGAGAGTCAACAAACGTGTGCCTATGATCCGTGAAATGAGGTGGGCCGCAGTCTTCAAATTTCTTGTTCCTGGAGTTTTATGACTTCTTTCTAGTCTTCTTTTGACTTGACTGCTTTTTTTTTTAATCCTTTTAAGGTATAAAGTTCCAGGGAGTTCTTTTGGGGGCATAAGGTGAGGACGCTAGTTTAGGCTCCACTTGACTTCCATTAGACTGGATTAACAGAGGCTTTGGTGTTCCCGAAGCAAGCGTAAAAGGAGTCTTCTTCATGCATTTGCAGCAGGTTGTGGGTCCTTTATTTAATGTAGAAGATTGTGGATGCCCTCCTTTTCGGCAGAAGACAATCTCTCTTCAAGACTTTGCTGGCCGAAAATCTCTCTTCTCTGACTTCACTTGCCCGCTTGAAAGTCAAAAGAAATTAAAGCTCTCATTTCTTCCTTCTACGCATGGAGATAGGATTAATGCCGGAACAAAATTCGAAAACATTAGGGGTGATCGGTTCCCGGTTCGGTCCGGTTCCACCTTGGAACCGGGAACCGGACCGGGAGCACCGGTTCCCAAAATTGCGAACCGTGGACCGGACCGTTTGTCCTAGGACCGAGAACCGGACCGGACCATCGGTTCCGGTCCGGTCCGGTCCGGTCCAAAAAAATCAACTCTACTTTTTTGCACTAAAGAACTAAAGAGTGACCGCGTTCTTGACCGATTAATTCAATTCGATTCTCGGGCAATTCAACAAAATTAATCACACGTGTTCCACGTGCAAAATATTCAAACTTCACTTGTGTGATTCACGAGATCTCTTGAAGTCTTAGTCCCACGTCGAAACTATCAAGGAGATTTTTTCTATAAATAAAGGAGTAACAAAAGGGATTTTAATGGTCTCTTGGCCACATAAAAGGTTGCTACCTCAAATTGCAATTTTGGTTGCAATAAGTTATCATGTTTATATGTTTTATTAATTCTATGTATATAAATTATATATAAAAAAATTTGGTTCGGTCCGGTCGGTCCGGTTCGGTCCGGTTCCCACCTTGAAACCGGGAACCGGACCGACCGGCCACCGGTTCCAAGATTAGGAACCGGGGACCGGACCGCCAATTGTGGGAACCGCCCAAAACCGACCGGTTCGGTCCGGTCCGGCCGGTTCCCGGTTCGGGCGGTTCCCGTTGCACACCCCTAGAAAACATCACAAAGTCTCCTTTGAACTTTGTTTATTCGGCCAAACTCCTACGTATTTGTCTAATGGGCTGAAATTCGAGACATAATTTAACATGCTTGAAGTTGATAAATTCCTCATTTTGTTGGTAACTTACTAAATAAATAGCGTATCTACGTTGGTAATCTATTAACGTAGATTATGACGTCTTGAGCTTCACATTGGTGTCAAAGTTTCATGCCGACAATTTGGAATTGACTCGAGTTGATGACGAACCGAAGTTGTCAATCCGGTTTAGGTTGAAAGTACCTTCAAACTCGACTATGATTACATATCACATGCTGAGTTGCGCAACATCCAAATGTTTCCTTAACACGTGATCAGTCTAGGTTGAGTTTGTCATCCTCTTCTTTTCATTTGACTCTTTCTGTCCTGTTCTTTTCGTCTGTTAGTGTGTAAGTACACTTCTATGGAATATGAAGTCGCATAGATCTCTCCGTCGGTTCTGTCTCAAGAATAGAGTTCAGAAGTGGGAAAGTACACAGGTGCAATCGAAACTAGCAACCAGGAAACGAACTTTAATTTGTTTGGCACGACAGAATTCAAGATCATGTATACTTTGCCTTCAACTCAAAAGAAAGGAAGTCACAACACCCCCAGGGTATATCCCATGAAAAGAAACAGCAAGCAGCATTTCTCTCCAGTTTTGCATCACAACAGACTCTGAAAGTGAGAATGGAAGGTTCCTATTTCTTTAGTTTTATTCCCCAGAAGCAAAACTCAAGATTGGTTGCTTCAGGTCATGAATCAGATCTCCTCGGTGTGAGCTGATCTCTGCTTTCTGAGCTCTCGAAGCAGAGCGCCCAAGTCAGACCAGGAAGACCCACCTTCTTCCACAGCCCCTCTTGCCATCTCTGCAAGTGCTTTCGCCCTCCTTCTCATCTCCTCTGCTTCCTCACCCACCAGAACCCTCTTCACTGCCTCCTCCACTCGCTCGCTCTTCACGCTGTCGCCGAACAACCTCGCCCACTTTTTCACCCCGATGTCGAACCCGATCTTGAGCACTTGAGTCACTAACTTCTCGTTGTAGAATTGTTCTGCTGCGACCGGCCACGTCACCACTGGCACGCCAGCCGTGATCGCCTCCAAGGTCGAGTTCCACCCACAGTGTGTCACGAACCCCCCAACTGCCTCATGATCGAGAATCAGCACCTGAGGAGCCCAGCCTCTGATGATGAGGCCCTTGTTTCGGATTCTCGGTTCGTACCCGTCAGGCAACCACTCTTCTTTGCCTTCTTCCACATTTGGGTCTTTCTTTACCACCCAGATGAATTGTTGCCCTGATGCTTCTAATCCGACTGCGATCTCGTGAAGCTGAGCAGCATTGAAATTCGCCATGCTACCGAAGCAAATGTAGATCACTGAGTTGGTTTGCCTCGAGTCAAGCCACTGGAGGCACTCAAGTTGGTCAATGGATGCTTGCTTGCCCCTGTGTGCTTTGTCCTCAGTATCCTTATTGCACAGTGAGAACGGGCCGATTAACCAGGATCGTCTCCCTAGGAATGTCCTGTAATGGTCTGCGTAAGCCGGCTCGAGCTCATAGAAGCTGTTCATGACAACTCCAAAGCTCCTCTTCTCCGATTCCTTCATCTCGTCCATGAGTTTGGTGAACTCTGTCTCTACCTTGACGAAGTCCTGCAACTGCATCCTGGACAGTGTTATTTCTCCTGGGAAGTTGGGGATGACGAAGGGCTCCGAATCGCTCGACACCTTCTTGTGAGGCTCATAGAGCCTTACACATTCTGTGCCCGCTACAGAGAAGGCACTTGTCCCGTGGAAAACGAGCCTAGGAATGCTGCACTTGGCCGCGACCTCGATTGTCCAGGGGAGGAACATGTCGGAGATTAAACAATCAGGGGCAAGTTTCTCTATCAGCAGCTCCAGCTGTTGGTCCAGCATCGTGATGGCTCTCATAAATTGCATGCGCATTTCCATCGAAGTGACCCTGTTCATATTGTCACGGTCTTCTGGCAAGCCGACCTCCTTTAGGGGCAATGTCACCGTGACGACATTGATGTCGAAGCCCAAATCCTTGAATTTCACGATGGATTTCATGAAAGTGGACTTGTCATAGGGGGTGGCAATGAGGGTGGACTTGCAGCCTCTCATGGCGAACAGTTTGGCCATGTCGATCATCGGGATCATGTGGCCTAGAGCCATGAAAGGGAAGAAGAAAAGGTGAAGCTGATGGCTTGCACTACCCATTTGGCTCTCAGAGGAATTACTGCTACAGGAAAGTATTCAGGGAGGTGTTTTGGTATATAAAGAAAAGGGTGATGCGAGAAAGATAAGTTTGATTTTTTCTATGCTTTGGATATCTTATAAAATTCGGGTATGCCGTGCTCGCAAGAATTATTGGATTGCAAAAGAGAAAAAAAATGGGTCTAGATTTGAATTGATTAGCCATGTAGAGAAGACTTTGAGGTGACACCTAGACTGAATCCAATCCCGCCATTATATTGAAAACTGTGGGCAAGTTATAGGTTAATCATTGAAAGAGTAAACGGTTTACCTGCCGCACCCTGCGATTTCCCAGAGATCCCTCAGTTTATGGACAACCTTAAAAGCTAGAGATAGATGCGTGGTACACGAGATGGCGCCCCCCTCAGAATTGACTAGGAACATTTAAAATCTTGAACTCTTTCTGGTGCAGAAGAGTCACTTTAGATAATTAATACATAGTCAATGAAGTTGAAGCATACCTAAGCCATTCTAGACTTAATAAATTTGTTTGTACTTTACATGCATTCGCACAAAGAGCCGAGAGTGCAGACTTTTAGCTCCCGCATAGCATCGAATCCTTTATCGGGGAAGGCATCGCCTCACGCATCAAGGATGTTAGGCAATAATGCAAGAACTGTATGTAACAACCCAACCCCATCCTAGGGTCGCAGCGGTTGGGGGTTATCGTTGTGACTTTTCAAGTGTGTTGCTGACCCCCCCCCCCCCCCCCCCTTTTTTTTTTTTTATGCACATACAAAAATGCATTTATAAAACTCTCCAAACAAAACAACAACCGGAAGACGGGGTTATACACATACAAACATGTTACTTTATATGGCATCATTATATTTTACAAGTCCTTTCTCTACCACCCCTTTTCTTTTTACATCATTCTCATATATAGGCCAAGGAAATTCATATCTCTTCTAACATAATTATAGCTCCCAAAACTGATGTGAGACGTCCATACCTATAAGTCTAAGAGATAAAAGGGTGAGTTAATGACTTCATAAGTAAAATCACTTATCCTCATCTAGGAAGTTGATTCGTCATAAAATCAAGCATGCGGACATCTCACGCACTATAATATCAATGGTAAACCGAATAGCAAACCATTACTTTTCCTTGACTATATGCATATGTTCATACTAGCTTACCTTCAATGCATGACCCACTTCAGCTTACCAAACAAATTACTCTTAACTTACCAAATAAGCTACCTTCAACTTACTCAACAAGCTACCTTACTAAATAAGTTACCCTCAATTTACAGACAAACTACCTTACCAAGTAAGCTTATCAAACAACAAACGACAATATGTATAAAAGGTTCATTAACCATCTCAAATGGTTCTTCTCAACTCAACTGGGGTATCTCATACTTTCAAGGGTTTCTTGGTATCAACTAGGGCATTCAGCCTCAAGTCCGGCATCATATGCATGTGAGCTATTTCAGCTCATTGTCCATGCTTACTCTACCTCAAACTTATTAAACAAACTCATTAAATAAGACACACAGAAGCATGCACAAACAAGTTCATTCATCAATCCAGCGAGCATTCGGAATTAATCGGATATTCGGAATCCACTGCGCATCCAAAATCTATCGGGCATCCAAAATCTACCGGACATCCGAAATCCACCAGGCATCCTATTTTTATGAACAAGGCATCGCCACCAACGTTATGTAACGATGAGTCTTATCTTAATTAAGTAATAACACGTTGTACAACACACAAACTAATTTATCATTTTGTCCTCTTAGCCCACACATACAAGACCTGAGAGCGTGCTCATATAAGCATGTGCATGTCATGTTCTATAATACCATAATTACATAATATACTAGGCAAGGCACAATGTTCGTGGCTCAAATTGACCTGTTTAAGCACTGACCCAGTGCCAAGCGAGGCTTGGATCAACACGCCTCACTATCGATACAAGGCCTAGCCAAGTTCGGTCCTTCACACCTTAACGCTGACCTAAGGCCTAGCAAGACTTGTCTTTAGCCTAAGATGTGCTCCAACTCACAAATCCATCATCATGAACAAACCATAGAAAATATTGTAAGAACAAGTCATAGAACAACCTAAATGCACAAGCACAGTTAAGAATACAACTAACTCAAACAACATATCACAACGCCTTAGTCAAGGGTTAGGAGATCCACTTACTCACGCAAAGACATGACTAACATGGTCATAGTCAAATCCAATTACATAGTACATCGCTCTAGCCAAAGATTAGAGATTTCATTTACCTTGATGAACCTCAAGAGCTAGAGAGGCAGTTCAGTGAGGGGTGGGTGTGCGAGAGGGAGAGGGGAAACATGCAAGGCAAGAGGGGAGGAAAGCTTTAAGGATGAGAAATGAATGGGTGGTATCTCTATTTATAGACAAAACCCTTATCATTGCTTGTCCAAGTGGCCCAATCATCTTTTGTAAAGTGGCATGACTACTTAGTTGTCTAGTGGCCTATGGGAATTATTAGAGGCTTATTTGTTTCTCTTCTATTGGTCCACTTAAGCATAAATCACTATCTTTTTTTTCCAAGACAAATCTTTTTCCATCGTTACAAAATCTTTGTATGGCCACCTAAAGGGGTGAATCATTCCTTTGCATTTAATGACCAAGCATTCTGGAACCTCCTCTTATGTCATCTTCTAAGGAACATAGCCAACATGGAAATGAGGTCATTAGACAAGTCACCAACTTCTTCCCTAAGGCGAACCTTAACTTATCATTACACAATTTTAGAGTGGACACCTAAGAGGGGTGACTCATTCTTGCATTTAATGAGGTATCCTAGAACCTTCTTTTCAATTGATATACTTAGGCCATAAGTCCTTTACTTCTTTCCAAAAGCACAAATCTTTAAGTGGACACCTAAGAGGGGTGATTCATCTCATGCATTTAATGAGGCATTTTAGAATTTTATATTATGTCTTCTTCTCAGGAACATAGCAAACATGAGAATTATGCCATTTTAAGCCCTAACGGGGTTGAGTGAGGACTCATCGCATTCATCCACGATCAACCTTCCCAACTTATCGAAGATTTGTAGCCAAACCACCATCATCGTGGCTAGTCATAGGCAAAAATGCCTATCTCGACTAAGTTGATGGCCCAGTGCGTTGGCATGGTGCAAGGCACAATGCCTTCATTGATGGACACGAGACAAGGCATGGTGCCTTTGTCCCAAACCAATCCCTCTTATTAGCACATCAATTCCTTAGCCCTTTTCTCATAGCTCAAAATTGTGGATGTTAAACTGGACATTACAATAGTAGCTCCTAAATATGAAAGCATGGTGCAACATGTTCTTGGTCGATCATCGATGCAATGAAAGGATGGAGAAGACATTCAGGAAGAGAAACTGTGGATGTTACACTAGACATTACAATAGTAGCTCCTAAATATGAAAGCACGGCGCAACATGTTCTTGGTCGATCATTGATGCAATGAAAGGATGGAGAAGACATTCAGGATTAGAAGAGGATGCTACACTAGCCTAGGCTTCATTTCGATTCACAAGCAGCTCTATGTCGCTGGAGTTCTTTGATTAATGAAGTCGAACTTAGTTGGAAGATCCACCTTCCCCAATAGCCTTCCTAGTGATATCGTCACGCATTGTTGCCCGCACTTCTTCTAGTTTCCTCTCCCTTGTTGCCTCCTATAACTCGTCTCACCACTTTCTTGATATCTCAAGAAGCACCAACACACTCTCTATGAGCGTTTATATCATGTCCAACACTCTAATACCCAATCAACAGGTGTCAAAAAATCCAACATATGGTCAACTCTCCTGAAACACGAGTCCAAAATTTTGACACCCAATTCTAATATCCACTAGATCAATTTTTAAAAATTTCAATAATTGAGTGGTCAAAATGTAAATATTTTAATAAATAAATAAATAATAAAGGAGGAAAGAAGAAAAACCTAATCGTATCTTTTCTTTGTCTCTCACTTACCATGAGACCGTGGCTCACAATTTTTATTGTAAATTAATTATAGGTTCTCTTTGTATTATTTATTTATTTGTGAATTTGAATCAAATTAATTTGATTAAACTAATAATAAAAATTATAATTTATAAATTTATATATATATATACATACATTTAATATATAATGAGTCCTCATGCGTCAAAATTCTCTATTTTCTAAAAAAATGACATGTCGGCATATCATATTGTGATATCCTGAAATTTCATTTTGCTTTCAATTAAATGAATCGAGTTTTTCATCGACGCGTCTATAGTATTATTCTCAGAGCTAATCACTTGTGAGATAATTAAACTATCTGGGGAAGTCATTAAGAGATTTTAATGTAATAGACTAGAGGGTCTGATTAGGACTCAATTACTCGACCATGCTCATTTGTAGAGATCATTACGGCACAGTTAAAAATTGATTAGAGATCATAGATAGGTCAGTTCGATTGAGATGTGTGGCTAAATGTGGGTGATTCCATCGAATTGAGAAATTCCCATCGACCGGCACTAGACTGATTTTTTTATCATTTTGGTGCCCTGTGTCCGTATTTGAATCCTCAAGATTTTCACGACAACCGAGAGTTACCAATGTGTCTAACAGGTTCATTGTGGTTCGAAGAAAATCGAGCATGGGTTATTTGCATTAAAAATTTCTGAAAGCTACGCAGTAACCTAGGTCACGCTAAAATCGCGCAAGAGTGAAATTAACCGCGAATTTAAATTCGATTTCAAAAATTGAAAATTTTTTCATGTCACAAATTATTTTAGGAATGTCAACTTAATCTTTGAAGATTTTTCTGCAAACCGAGATTTTTTGGGAAAAAAGTTAAGATAAGGTCGTTTTTGTTCAGAAAATATCAGGGACTGTTTTTGATCACGCAATTGGGATGCAAGTGGGTTATATTGGTGAGGAAAAATACAAATTTAATTATTGACTCAATAACGAAATTTTTAGAAGCCAAATTGGAGTGATTCAAGAAGCATTTGAAGTCCAATTGGAGGAAAATCTATGCAAATCCGTAGCCCTCATCACCCACAACCTTTGGATCACCTCAAATGTTTCTAGAATGGGTAAATTGGTCTGGTTTTGGGGCTGTGTTGGCCAGCTATGGTGGTGGCGGTTAAGGGGGACATCAGAATGAGGATAAGGCCTTGGTGGTCCCCACCAGCCCACAGCCTGTCTCCCTCTCCCCCTCAACCCATCGAGCAGCTCCCCTCCTCCTTCCCTCAGTCGTTTGACGTCTAGCAGCCAGAAGAAGCCACAAAGCAGCCGTTTGCCTACCAAGAACCACTGCAACGCCGCCCTAGCGCGTCGAGCCTCGCCTTGCCACACGCGTTCCCTGCCATTCCAGCAAAGTTGTCTCGCCCAGCCCGCACTCCCAGCAACACCCCAGACCAGCACGGGCCGCCACCGAAGCTCCCTCTACCCCCGTGAAGTGCCGTCCAGCCCGCCTGGACTTGGTTCAGCTCGTCTCGATCCATTCCTACCTCAACCAGGCCTCCAACCAATCGTTTCAACCACCAAACAGAAGCTATGTTCAATGGGTATTCTAGCACTGTTTAGGCACATTTTGACCCACTTCCGGACCCCGAAAGGCAAGCCCGCTTTGGAGTAGATCGAGTCTCGCTGCGTCCCCATCGTTTTGAACTGAGCGTTTTGTCAATCAAGTGAGTTTAACTCACTAATCTTTGTTTAGTAAGTTAATGACATTTAAGGATTGATTAGTTTAGACTAAGTATGGATTAGGTGGATAGTTAGATTAGATTAGCAATTTAACTAATTATTATTGTATGTTAGATGGTTAGAGTAGTGTAGTTAGAGCCTAGACAAGCTCTAGTATTTAACTAGAGTCGTTCAGTAATTTTTCGGATCTGTCTCGACTTCCAATTAGGCTTTACGGGCCCAAGTTCTATTTATTGACATTTATTTATTATTTTTGAAATTTATTTATTTATTTATTTATTTATTTTCCGGAAATTAGATCGGCATAGCTGGTAACCGAAATTTTATGCTGATTGCAGTGGTGTAATCTGTTTATTTAATTGAGCTTTAATTTGTGCAAATTTTGTATGATTTGTATTTTAGGAATTTATTCCTAAATTTATTTAATTTTGGTAATTAATTGGAAAATTACCAGATGTTAGTCTACAACATCAAAAATCTATTTTGAGACTACCGAAACTAGTGGCATGTTTAAAAGTGAGAAAATATTGTATTTTGGCTAAGGCCGACCGTGTACCCACACATGAGTATTTTTACCAAGTATAATAAAAGTTGAGAAATCGTTGATTGATTAGAATGGTATGATGTATCAGCTTGCGGGCTTGATACCTCCGCTTAGAGTGACAGTATACCCCAAGTATCGAATAGCTTCGGTGAACATTAAGATTCGCACAACTTCGATGAGCAAATTAAGGTCCGCATAGCTTCAGTGAGCAAGTAAGGTTCGCACAACTTTGGTGAGCATTGTTAGTATACTATATCAGCTCGATGGCTCAATAGGTCATCTTAGAGAGAGAAGACAGTTTACTATTTTCTTTTTAGCCTATGAGGCAAGCTAGTATCTATTTTCAACTTAGAGTAAGCTGTCTACAAGGTGGTCGGACTTTATAGATAGTATTGATTTGGCCGACCAAGAGAAGGTCGTGATGACATGTAATCGACTGAGTCGATTGATCGATAGCTCAATCTGATTTGATGGTTGATGTGATTCGCGTATCTATGAGATAGACTGACTTGCAGGTAGAGACTGAGGCCAATGTAAGTCCTCTAACTCGTGATTGTGCTCAGATAGCCTTAAGGCGTATTTTCTTTCTAGTCAGGTCTTAGGGGGTAGAACTTGCTAAGACGTTATCTGACCCCATTGTGAGATAATGTTTCAAGTCCTTAGATGGCAACTCCTGAGTTTTTTTGGATGACCTAAGAAAGTTACAAAGTAGACATCTTATATTCTGATGAATCAAGGCCCTAGGCATTGGGACTATAAGCTGGTAAGGTCCACAATCTAGGTCGATGCGGGTCTCACCCATAAGGTGCCCAATCGATACCAGTCATGGTATCGCCATGCTCAAGATGGCCAAAGAGAGGGTCCTATATCGGAGTATGAGATTCTTATATACGTTCGGAAGGTTGCTTTGGGGAAGGGCACAGCCGATCCTCCTCAAGGCTCGATTGTAGATGTAGTAAACTCGGCTTTTGCAGCACCAGAGTCCCCGGTGCAGTTTGTTGAAGGCTCTAGTTGGAGTGTAGAGAAAGGAGAAATTGTGGAGGATGATGAAGAGGAGGGTGAGGACCCATAGCTGTTTGAAAACCCTCATGTTTTGTAGACGTTATAAATAGACCAACTTGTATTATATATGGCATGGTTTGCTATGTATATATAAGTGTGGTTGTGGTTTGGTTTTGAAAAATGATGGCCCTGCTTTTCTATCCCATTGTGTTATTGTCTAAGGATTGTTTATCTACTTCCACATGCATATTAAAACGAAAGGGTCAGCGATGCATCCTGGGATGTCGTTATTAATCGACTACGGAGGGATGAGCACACACTCAGAGGATTGGGGCGTGACACCGTGTTGTGTTGTGTCACGTATGGCGTGTCGAGGTTGATGCTACTTAATTGACATCTTCTCTACTTAGGACATCTACACCAACTCCAAACTCAATGTAGCCTTCAGATCCAACATCAATCCCAATCCCTAGCACTAAGGGTGAGCATCGGTTTAGGGTCAACTTGGATCAACCTTGGACCAACCCAACTCTGCCGATTTTAGTCCGATTCCTAGGGAGACTGCGTTGGTCCTTAGTCCTAGAATTCCTAGACCAACACTATGCAAGTCGGTTATCGGTCCTAAGAGTTCCGACTCGGTCCAACCCGAACCAACTTTGACTATATATATATATATTATTTATAATTTTTTTATATAGAGAAAATCTTAAAATAAACGGTGTTAACAACATTAAATAGCTATTTAGTGAAGAGTTCAAGTAATTTTACATTGTTCTTTAATAACTTAGGTTTCTAATGTCTTTTACGGTGTCAATAGTCATAATTTACAAAAGAATAAAATGTTTCTGTGAAGAGTTCTCATGATGTCCAAAAAGGCACCTTATGGCATCCTCCTCTAGTAGTCATTCTCTTATGTCGTATTTGTCCTGTTAGTCTTCAATTTGTTAAAATCGAAAAAAAAAAAAAAAAAAAAATCTCCGCTAGCCACTCAACACTCGCATCGCTCGCTTTGGGTCACCCATGCCGCTCGCCGCTTGATGCTCGCTCGCCGCTTGATGTTCGGTTGGCTTGTTGCTCCCCGCTCAACATTCGATGCTCATTCTATTCAACGCTCACCCCACTTAACCCTCATCGCTTGACTTTCTTAGCCAACCTTGCTCATCATCGAATCCATTGGGTCAGTACGGTCATTGGTTGCCCTTTCAAGGAATACAAAAAATGAAATAAAAAATTATTGGTTAGTCTCGGGTTGACATTGGAATCGGACCGAACTTATTGGGTTGGTCCGATCCTCGGTCCCAAGCTCAATAGGGGCAGCCTTTGGTCCCAAGCTTAAGAAGGTCGGTCCTCGGTCCTAAAAATTGAGGACTATCATTGTGCGAGTTGATCCTAGGGTTAGGGGGTGGACTGGCCTAACCTGGACCATGCTTACTTACGCCTACCTAGCACTCAAGTGACCAACTTTTCGTTATAGAATGTAGGTCACTATCAACACACCGGTGCATACTCCTCACAGTGCTGAATTCCATTCGTAGTGACTGACAAATCCACCAATCAACGTATGATCGAGAATGGACACTTCAGGCACCTCATTTCTGGGAAGGGAAGTTGACCTTGTTGCAACTTTTTTGGTCCGAAAGAGAACTTGCAACTGATTGGTAGGTGATCTGAAAGTGATAGGACCTTTGAAACACTGTATTCTATAGGTGTACCGGTGGTATATGAAAATTGATGGACGAACAAATCTTATTTTTGGTAATAATCGTAGATTAGATTTAACCATTCATCAAATCAAAAATAGGAAAACTTTGAAAGTCAAAATATTAAGTTTGGAGTATTAACATCAAAAGATATTATTGAATTTTCTAAATTTATGTTGCAGCCGCAATATTATACATGTACATTTATAATTGAATTGTTTTATCACAAAAAACCGACATCTTCCAATTTTTATTTATAAAAAAAAAAAATCCCAAAGTCTTCTTGTACAAAAGACTGATTTAACTATAATAGATTGATACATGTTGTCTTAAAATGAGATCCGAATGATTTTTGTGCAGTGAAATGTGGGGAAATTACCAAAAAAGTTATAAACTTATTATAATTGTGTTAACTCAATCATAAATAGTTTTTTAGTCAATTCAGTCATAAATTATTTGCAATTGTGCCAATTTTGGTTGACCGACATTGACGTGAATATCGATTGACACTAGCCGTCCACCCGACACTAATGTAGACAATTTTTAAGAATATTTCATTTTTTTGAATTTTTATTTTTATTTTTTATGTTTGTTTTTCCTTTTTCTTTTTTATGTTCTTCCTTGTTTTGCTTCTTTTCCCCATAGTAGCCGGCAAGGCTTTGGCGGGCGGGCCATGGCCTCGCCTAGTGGCCGACAAGCCTCGCCAAAGCCTCATCAGCCACTATGGGGAAAGAAGCAAAAGAAAGAAAAAGAGGAAAAAAGTTAATAAAAAAATCCAAAAAGTAAATATTATTAAAAGTTATACATATAATGTCGATCAGTCATAATTGGCTTAATGGACTAGCTTTTTAGGATTGAAATAACAAAAAAATAAAGAGTTAGAACTAAATTTGTATAATTATAATAAGTTTATATTTTTTTTAGTAATTTTCATGTGAAATGTTAGCAATCCCCCGTGGTCTGCCTTTTTTAAGAAGCAATTAGTTTTTCACGAAAATTTTTTAGTTAACGTGCTGAAAAATAATTGTAATTAGTAAAAAGGGGTTAGGACGTGAGGCTTTTTTTTTTTTTTTTGTCAGAAGGACGTGAGGTGAAAAAATGTTGTGGTGTCTGATGTGCTCTGTTCTGTACGTTTCAGACCAGCAAAACTGATGGATGGTTTTCTCCCTGCTCAGTCGCAGAAAATGATCCTTCTCAACCACTCGATCCCTCCCCAATGGTGATCTTCAGGTTACTCTCCCCGGAAAAATCCATACAATGACAAGTAGAACAGAAGAGGAAAAACTTACTCGTCGTCCTCTTTCGCGGCAGAACTATCAATCATTCACTCGAGTCACTTTCATGGGGTCTGAATTGAGAACTCAGAAAAGAAGAAGACATCGCTCGTGTTAAGATAGTGGTTTCGTTCTGATTGCGAGACTTCTTTTCAATGTTAAAGTGATGGTGACCCTGGACATTTTGAAATAATTTAGACAGAAGTTTAACTTAATTGAAAAAATTCCACCGTTCTTGCAGTTTTCAGATGTAGCAGACTACCATGAGCAGAAATTCATGTTGGAGCTCACCAGCCACTCATGGAGAAACAAGCCACATGCAATGTCTTTCTGGCACTGCAAAAACGCGAGAGAACTAACATGATACCTTTCGATCTACTGAATTCAGATCCAGGGAGTGCAAAAATAATGTGCGTCGGGTTTTCAGTAGCCCATCTAACAAATTCCACTTAGAGAACAGAGACATTCTCCTCGATGCATCTAATTAGTTCCGCGACAAAAATTGGTCCAAGAAAAGTGCAAAAGCACATGTTTATGGAACCACTTCTGTGAAATATCCAGAGCACAGGAAGCAGAGATTACCATAGAAAAGGATAACTCCTTCAACGAAACCTTTCTAATTAATGAGAACGAATGGAAACAGATGCTTTCCCTTCTTCCCTATTTGTCTTTAGCAAGCTCCGAAACATAATTGTTTTTTTTTTTTTTTTTGGTACCATCCTTTCATTCTTCAGTTTCTGTTCGCCTTGATAGCTTGACCAGACAAAGCCGATTCAATCATCTGGTCAAGCAAATTAACCATATTCACGACATACGTGCTCTGCTCATAAGTTCAAGTTCAACAAAACCTACTGTATGATTGCAGGGAGCGACAAAAAAATATCCCACCAATAGCCAACTTATGTTACCATGGAAGAGACCCCCGCATGATGGCCTCTTGGCACAACCTTAGTTTCCGTTCTTATGGAGACACAGGCAAAGTCATGTATTATCTGATCACACTCACAAAATTCAAGACTTTATGTCAAATACGACCTGGAAGTAAGATTGACCTGTCTCAGTTTCTGGACCTGAAATGCCTCAGAAGCCTGCTCCAGAAGCCAACGTCTTCATTGGGCACCAGCTGCGGCTCTGGATCCCTGAAATTTGCCTTCTCACTAAGCTCTTTGAATTCATCCACGAGATTTTGAAGCCTCGCAGCAAACTCAATGAGAAGTGAAGCGAATGTTGCTAGAGATAAGGAGCTAGCACTCTCATATACTTTCGACTCCAGTTCATTAGGCGAAGGATTTGCATTAAACGAGAGACGTGGCCATGACGCCCTCTTGATCGTACTGTCTGAGGACACAAACTCAGGAAGCGGTGAATTGACAGCCACATTCGAGAGCTGTGGTTCCCAACAAATATCACTCAACGAATGTATCACTGTCTGTCTATTTTCAGCATCTTTAGAATCTTGGAAGTTCTCCAAATCTTCGAGTTCCTTGGGCCGCAATGTGGATCCCCAGCTCTGTGAATTAACTAGGAGGTACGACTTCTCATCTATCTTCATCTGCAGTTGTTCGGCTGCTTCATGCACTGGTAAGAGTATGTCTTCAGGGCTTAATTTCTCCATCCGTTCAACCTTGCTTCCAAGCTCTCGTAATACCTTAGCTCCTTCAGTGCCAACCCTTTGAAGCTCATCACTGAAAACCTTTCTCCTTTCTGCCGGAGCCTTCAAAAATTAAGGACCCAATAGAATTTTTTCCTAATGATTATCAACTTGCCAAAGAGATGGCATTAGAATAAACTGAAAATGCAGATATGCTTAAGCAGCAAATGGAAATCATCCCTCCAAAGTCATAGACCCCATCAGAATTAAGCTGCTCATTTGACATCATAGCACAAAATGGGAGACACAGTGCGACTCAGAGGAGAAAGACGCCAAACAAACACAGGCTAAAGAATTCATGCAGTTAACCACGTCAGACGCAATCAACCCTTGAAGCAGCATCATCATTAAAATATCAGAAGAGGTCGAGCAAGAATGCCAATATTACCTGTATTTCAGAGAGAATGCAGCCATGCATTGCCATCACCATGAAAGCGCAATGCCTCAGAGCTCCACTTACTTCCACATAGTTTCTCCAAGGGTATTTAAATGACTTGTACGGGCCATGAGGTGGCTCCCATCTCGCAAAATCTAACTGCCATATTACGAAAAGGTCGGTTATGATTCCCAACTGATTAAAAGAAGGGGGAAAGAGCATACCAGTGATTCCTCTTGACCGACAGATTGTACAGCTGTTCGGTAACCATTGTAAAGGGGGTCATCAGAAGCTTGGTATGTCAGTATTTTCGAAGGAACTCTCTTATATTCCACACATTCCAAATATCCAGTAACACACCCTGAATAAATTAGCCATACAAATTAGCAAGCAGAACTCTCTTGTTTAGTAATCATACAAAATCAGGAGCAAATATCCATGTTGATCATTGAATCTTTTAGCGCTATTTCCATTTTTTCCACTGAACTTTGATTTCCATCCCTGCCACCAATCATATATTCAGACGAAAAAACTGAAGCAACGTCAAAAGTTTAGTGCTAGCAATCAAACTCTAAAAGCATATCTTCGTCTGGCTTTTGAATGTAACGGTAATTTGACAGAGTGGTAAACTTTAAAGTTGAATGGCTGTGTGATGCAAATCAATCCTCATTGATAAGAATGAAAATCACCTGTAATTGAATGAGAAAGAGAAAATATTGACCCATCATACTAGAAACAGGGAAATTGATCAAACCTTCCAAGGAAGTAGCCACACCCTTGAAATTCTTGACAACCAATTTGTGCAGGTCCTCCCCAGCCCAGATTGGGAAGATACACGTATTAACGACCAAACATATGAAAGCTCCAACAGCAATGAGCATTAGCCGGTAAAAAGCTGTTTCGAAAAATGTTGAAGAAGTCCCAGATACCATGACAATGCAGTAAGTCAACAAGAACACCCGAAACCCATATTCGTATGGCTTCATGGTCGGGTAAAGCTTAGCATAACTGGCACAAAATCCTGAATACCATATGGCAAGTAACATCATAAGATCAGAATAAGACATATCGCAAAGGCATCAACTGCGGAAAAAGAATCTAAAATCAGCTATCGAGTAACTTGAACCCAACTATGCCAACCTGCTATAAAGATACTGAATACAAGAATAGACTCCTGCAAATCACCAGTCTTGGCCGATAACTCTGCAATGCCGAGAGAAATACTTCCAGCTGATAATGTCCCAATAGCCCGATTAAATCCCTTGTTCAGAGTTGCGCCTGAGGATTGAAATCAAAACAACAACCTTCACTATCTTCCCTTGTTCTTCAACAGCAAAACATGAACACAACACACTTGGAAAATGAAACAGCGTGATTAATTCATAAGAACAATAAACTATATTCTTCGACAACAGGGCAAAACAAAGAAAGGGAAAATGCTGGAACAAACAAAGATAATACCAACGCTGAACTCAAAAACCACAATGACAGTAAGAATCGCCCAGATGGAGTACTGGCTAACATCCGCGAGCGGCTCTTTAAAGAAGATAACCAGCGAAACGAGGGCCAAAGACAAGCCCATCTTCACGGCGAAGACGAACTTCCGAGGATCGGAACGGCCCATCTCATACAGCTTAACCAAGACATCCTGCAACCCATTCCAACAGTTCACAACCCAATCCGAAATCGACCTAAAGAACCTGCATTTGACGCCGTAATCGCTCCCATCCGCGTCGGTCATGCCGAAGTCAGAGTATTCTTTTCTGGAGAGGAGCCTCTCTTTGCTCCTCTCCAAGAAGCTGTGCCTGAAGGACCCAACCTTCGCAGCCATTGGAAACGACGAAGAACGAGGTCAAAAGGGATTCCCAGAGCCGAGAGACAGACGAATGAGAATACGGTGGCGACTCTGCTCTTGGGAATGGCCTGCGGAACTGCAAAATGGGTCTTAGAAATAGGGAGTGGCCGGAGACGTGGAGCGATGATTCGAGCGATGTGAGAAGGAGATTCGAAGATGGAGACTCGTTCGTGGGGTCAGCGGAGAGTTGATGAGACTATCGGGGCAGTTGGAAGAGAATTAACTGAGCGTGGAATGGTAGGAGACGAGTGGTCCTACCGCATCGTGTATGTACGAGAATGTCCGTGTTGCTTTGGTTTAGGTTTCCAAAAAGTGCTTTAGCCTTTCGAACATCTTCTGGAAAACAATTGAAGTGTTTGGCGAATTCTTTTAAGTCATTTTGGGAAATGTTGGCTTTGGCAAGACTGGAAGCCTGCCTATCAGGCTTTGAGCAATCATGAAAGACAAACTTGTGAAGTTAATGAACTTTTTTCCTTTGATATTGCCCCCATCATTTTTATTTTTCCAAAAATTCGATCTTATCTTTACTCGGTCCATGTTTATCTTCTCGATTGTTCTGGCTCACTACACCTAGTTCTTCATCAAGGATCTCCGCCCTCAACTGCCTCCTTGTCTTCCCTTCCTCGATTGATCACACTCCTATGACTAGTGCTAATGGTGAGAAGGGAGCGTTGGATGAGCTTGAGCTGGACAAACAATAGGTCTAACGTTTTGTCCAATCCCGCTGGTAAGACAAAAATGTTCAAGTCAGATCAAGTCTAAGCCAAGGTTTGGTAGGCCAACTGTCTGGTGTAATGACATTGCCTGATCTCGTCGATTTGCCTCTCAAGCTAACCATTCGCCCTTTCATTGACCACCTCTTTTATTTTTGTAGAAATTGGTCACCTCTTGCTTAACCATATTAATATCGGTCTTCATAATGAGTATATCAACTAATAAGATAGATTGAAAATAGTTGTTTAAGTAATAGTCTATCAATTGATTTGGTATACAAACTTTCCAATAATGATGATAAATGCTTCGAGGGTTAATACACTGATTACACTAACCACGCACACACACACAGAATGTATTGACATTGACGAACCCTTTTTATTTGCCTGAGTTAACAAAGCCCTTTTGTCACAGTCTCAGACGGTGGCTCAATTCATGTGTGCAGTGTATTAGCCTTGACCACGAGCAGTACACTAGCCGACTTAAGCGCATAATGTCCTGATTATGAAGCGCGCAAGCCCTTTTTGCGTGATTGTTTGTAAGTAAGAAAGAAAGAAAGCTGGTCATGATAAAAGTGTTCTACTGATATGTATTGATCAACAATGATACAAACAGCAAATATCAAACGACTGTCGAGATGGAAGGGTCTGGGTAGCGGAACCTCGCTAAAGAACTTTGTAAGTTATCTAGTTAAGCAGTAGCAGACAATACAGGTAGTTGAGATGGCATTGTCTAGAAATCATCCCTAGACAAGCCCGGATCAAAGGACTTGTGACACTTTCCCCCACTCGACAAACGAAGAGGAACCTTTAAGGATTCAACTTGAATTACTTCAATTCTTGATCAAGAAGTCAAAGGTGACTTTTGCTTTGGAGGAGAATTTAATGAGAAGACGATTGAGATTCTCGATTGAGATTCAGATCTAGTCATGCTAAGGTAATACACTATGTGTTATATATTATATTGCCCTCTCACAATCCAAAATTTCCCACATTCCAAACTCTTCCAACTCATCTCAGGCTCAAGTCTTCACCTGGTCCCCCCCTGCCCAAATATATACAAGTAATTTATTATTGCGGATACTAGATAATTGTACCTGCAACTTTATGCTACCATGCAGTTAAAAGCATTTGGTTAGGTTTTCTTCTTCTCATATGAAGGGAGACCAAGAAGTCCAAGAATGCCCGCTATGAAGTTTGAAGCTTAGCATAATACTGATCAAATTAAGCTTCAAAATCTCTTGATGGCTAATTCTGTCATCACAGTTTTGATTGAGCTACACAACCAAAATATTGAAATTTTGTGCTATATGATCATGATAGTGAAATGGCCTATTTGTCGACCAACATGCAAGAGTTGTGACCCTCTCTTGGATATGGGGAAGGGCAAGATGGCCTCACCTGTGGCCAACAAGGGCACTTAGGCCCTCTCTTGTGGCCGACAAGGGGCGGAGGCCCTCACCCAAACCTTGCTAGCCCACAGTTGAGAAAGAAAAAAAAAATAGAAAAGTGCAAAAATTGTTCATATTTGCATCGGCTATGCCATGTAGGACGATTGAGGTCCATGTGAGTGATTTTTTTTTTTTATCAAAATTGATCAAATGAATTACATTGGCAAATTGTGGAAAGAATTGAGATTTAATTTATACAATTAAAAAGTTTATGATTGAATTAGTATAAATGCAACAAGTTTATAGTTTTTTGGTAATTTTGCCAAAAATAAGGAATTTCGGCCATGCAATGTATGATAACGGGAAAAAACGTTGCACACCTTGGATACCAATCCGTTACCATAATGTTGGTAAAGAACCGTTAGGCAAACACGTTATTGTAAGACGTAGTTCCTCAAAACACTCTCCCTTGGTTGTGTTGGGACCGGAAATAGCTCGAGTAACCCGGCCTGCTTATGAGCTCAAGAAGGTTCCTTGCCGTAGGATCATTCTCAAGATGCATGTGAATTTGTTCACGCATTGCGGATGCCACTCAAGTGCTGCCATGTTGTTCATTCTCAACAGAGCTACGAGGTCGGCCCGCAGCTAAGCGCATCAGCTAGCATGTTCATTCGACTACTCCTGTATTCGATGTCCCTGTCGAATTCAGGCCAAAATTGCTTGTTTCTTTGGTTACTTACCAATAGATTGTTCACTATGGAAATGGAGTTCACCGGGCATTGCGCCCTTAAAAACACTCGGGAACCAGTCACGGTGCTTGAAAACCGATCGGAGACCACTTAACCATCAAATCAAAACGCTCATATTACTCATTTCAAATGTTTTTTTTTTCTTTTTATGTGCCACCATTACTTTATTTTATTTTGGTCGGGTATGTGCCACCATTACTTGGTTTAGTTTAATAACACACCAATATTCAAGCATGTGCAGTCGAATGATTAAGTGATGGTAAGAAAATGAGTAGTTATATAAGAAGGTGGGTGCAATCAAAAGAAAATGGAGATATACTAAAAAAAGTCCTTTTTTCTCTTTTCATTTATATGGCAATTTCAAGGGTCCTTTCGAAATATGAAAACTTCCTTTTTAACTTAATAATGTAGATGTAATAGATAGAGATTAATTATCCATTAGGTAAACTTTCCCTCCTTTCATTCAAGAGAGAAAGGAGAGCCACAAAAATGAAAACCCAATCAATACCTCTGTTGGGATATCGGCACGAATGATTTGGGTGCATGTAGTCAAAACAAGTATAGTTAATATCATGAAAAACTCTAAACTAATGCATTTATGATAAATTTACCCCAAACTAATTTTTCGATCACTAAAACTCCAAAACTAATACGTTTTTAACAAATTTACCTTCCATTAAAACTCACAAATTAATATACCTATAATAAACAGAGGATAAAACCTAAACCGGTACACTCGTCAATTGTCATATGTTATTCAACTCAACAATTTGAATATAAATTAAATGAAAATTAAACGATAGTAAATTTGTCACAGTTATCAATTTGGGGGTTTTAGTAGTCATAAAATTAGTTTAAAATAAATTTATTATAAATATGTCAATTTGAGATTTTTTATAATATTAATCCAAACAAATAGGTTATAGCAGTATTACACTGGAAGCCGGCATAAGTATTCTAATAATTTCGGTTTCACCTCCAAATATTATAAATTAAAACGTTGTCAAGCCATCTTATTAAAGAGTAATCTTCACGAATAACAATATAAAATGGAGAGGAGACCTATTAAAAATAATAGGGTTAATACCCTAAAAAACCCCAAACTGGTATACTTGTGACAAATTTACCCCAAACTATTTTTTTGACCATGAAAAACCCTAAACTGGTAAATTTGTGACAAATTTACCCCGACTGACTATAAAAAACCCTAAACTTGTACATTTATGACAAATTTACCCCAAACTAATTTATTTGATAGCAAAAAACCCTAAACTGGTAAATTTGTGACAAATATACTCTCTGCTAAATTGGATTAATACCACAAAAAAATTACAAAAATTGTAAACTGTGACAAACGGAGCGTAAAATCCTAAATTGGTATACTGGTTAACTGTCACGTGTCATTTAACTTAATAATTTGAGAATAAAATTTAACGAAAACTAACATAGGGTAAATTTGTCACATGTGTACCAGTTTGGGGTAAATTTGTCAAAGGTATGCCAGTTTGGGGTTTTTGGTGGTCAAAAAAATAGTTTGAGGTAAATTTGTCACAAGTGTACCAGTTTGGGGTTTTTTAGGGTATTAACCCAAAATAATATAAAATTGAGGGGAGAATCAAACCAGAGCGAGGCCACCCGGGAAGATTGGATCAGGATTTTTTTGGATTCTGCTAAACTTATGGGGCCTTCAGGATGTGGACATTTGTCGGCTTTGAACAGGACAACGTTTATGTATTACATTATAAATGACGAATTGCGATTCCATATCTCTCCGTGTTTGTACAATGTACAGATGCACCTATCACTATCAGTCCCGTCATCGTCGCAAAATTAAAATTGGATTTGTTTAAGTGATCCAGATTTGTGGTTCTTAGTAGATGAAGGGTCGTGGGACCGCAACTTCTGTCTTTCCTTGTGAAATGCAATGTTGTCATTCTGCATCTCATTTGACTTTTTTAAATTAAGTTTGCTTTTTCATACAATCGAGCCACTCCATTATGAGTTTGGTAAGGAAAATGGCAAATAATGGGGCCATCGAGTAGCGAAATTTGGATGTTAGTATTTTATCCTAAAAAGGGAACTACTTGTAAAAGGAACTCGGGCTAATTATAAGATTAGCTGTTTTACTTTAGAATTTCCTGAAAGCTTATCCTTTCCTTTTCTAGGCATGGCCATCAATTTGCAATGACAGACCTAAGTCAGATGTGTGGACAGAAATATGTGGGATAGATTGATATATGAGAGATAAACAGGGAAAAGACGGTTTGATGGATGAATTTGCACGAGAGATTCTTTTTCGATTAATGGGGATGGAAAGCTCCTTCAAGCCTCCTTTGAACCCTTTCTACCCCGGGTCCCTATTTTGCTAGGCAAAGGGTTATTTTTATTAAAAACTCACAAAGCCGTATTGCATTAACACATTTACTCCAAATTAGCGTGCATTTCTCAAAAATATCTCAAATGAGTACCCATGACCTATCTATCCTAAATTACTTTTCATTTCAATAAAAATCTCAAATTGATATATTTGACCCAAATCAACCTTCTATTGAGCATTTTGTCTAATATCTCATCAAAATGCATACATGTCAATACATGTGACAAATGATTGCTTTTTCAAGTCAGATTTGTCATCCTCCACATTAGATCCGCATTATAATCATCTATCAACTTGTATGCATTTTAACATAATATTGAATGGAATGTCATTAACACCCCATTAATTTTTCCACTTTGAATTCATCATTCTTCACATTAGATATGTCGTTTTTCACGTGTATTGACATGTATGCATTTCAATAGAATATAGGATAGAATGCTACTAGCACACATGGATCTTCTACGTCGAATTTGTTATTCTCCACATCAAATTTGTCTTACACTTGTCTCCCACGTGTTTTGACACATACATAATTTGATGGAATACCATTAACACATGGATTTTTCTTGTTAGATTCATCATTCTCCGTGTCAAATTCATTTTGCAGTCGTTTGCCACATGTATTGACACACATATATATATATATATATATATATATATATATTTTAACAAGATATTGAAAGGACCACTAATCGATGGTAAATTTGAGTAATGGTTATCAATTTGAGATTTTTAATGAAGCATAATTAATTTGGGATAAATATATCATGAGAGTATCCATTTGATTTTTTTTTTTGGGTGGTATAAACCTTAGGTAAATAATCTTTCAATTCGCCTTTTTAAGGGGTACAAAGTTTGATTCTCAAGCGAAGGGGGACGGTGTTTTATAAGCCAGCACAACTCGTGCTATTTAAAAGTTGATTCTGCGTTCTATGGATGTCACCCACAAAACTAAGGTTCAGCCCGTAAAAATAAAAGGTTATATCCTATTTGGTCTGCCGTTGAATTTGAATCACCTTTTGCATGGGGCTTCAACGAATGCAAGCATTGCTCGATGCATATCAGACTCTTTCTGTGTACTTTAAAAGTAGGTCAAGCGGTAGGCTCTTAAGGAGGGTGGGACCTGTGCTTATTAGACTGTGACAGAATGTGAGGATTTGGTGCCTTTTCATTGAGAAAAATTATCTAAAAGTCATTAATTTATTATATTTTTATCATTTCAATCATAAGTCAATTAAGTCATAATTTATCAATTTATTTTATCTGATCAATTTTTGTTAAAAATCACTAATGTGAACATTGGTTTATTCTATATAGTAAAGTTATGTGTTGATGTAAATAATTTTTAATAACATTTTTTTATATTTTCAAGTTATTTACTTATTAATTTTTCCCTTCTTTTTCCTTTTTTTCCCCTTCCTTCTTCTTCCTCTAATTGGTCGTTAGGTTTAGGTGATGATGACCCTCACCGGTTGTTTCCCTTGGCTGGTGGTTGGCCATCACCCAAGCTCCATGGCTAAATAGAGGAAGAAGAAGGGAGTAAAAAAAAAAGGAAAGAATTTTTTTAAAATTCAATAAAAATTTGAAAAAAAAGCATTGAACTATTATTAAAAATTATTCATGTCAGAGTTGACCATGTCATATAGAACAATTAACATTCACGTCGGTAAATTTCAGCCATAATTAGTTGGATAAACTTAGTTAGTAAAATGTGAAAAATGTTCTAAACTCAACTAGTAAAATTAAAATATTTAGCATTAAAATAGTAAAAAAATGAAATAAATTTAAAACTTTTTGAGCAATTTATCATTCCCATTCTTAGTAGATGCCGACATTTAGCGAACAATTGACAAATAAATTAGGTGCTTTGTAAATGAGTGGGGAGGATAAGATAGGGCTGCTTGAGGGTCTTTCAAATTCAAAGTCTCCACGTGTATCCGATGGGGAGGAGGATTTTATTCATCCATGTTTGTCGTTTTTTCTTGGACTTCCGAGGTTTCTCCTAGGAAGACTGAAAAGGCGGTCAAGAAATATAGTTTCAGCAGCCTCCACGTGCTGCTATTAATTTTCGGGCTCCAGGAGTTTTCAGTCGTTGTCCTATTACTGTTAAATGGTTATTATCGTACGAAACCATCTATTTTCTTCAACTTCTGGTGCAAGCAACTTGACTTTCCTTAAAGACTGTTGAAGGTGCTTAGCACTGTGGAGAATGGAAGCTCTCCTTTGTTTTTGTCCTTTATGAGAAGCTGAAAAATGTTAAGAATGCTTTGTGTTAACCTAATAGAGAGCAGGATGAGCGGATTTCTGCTCAAGTTGAGTTTGCCACTTTCAAGCATGAAAAACAGCATTACAAGGGGATCATGATCATCAATTATTGGAAGAGAAATTTGATTGCTAGTATCGAGTTATGGAAGCAAGAGTCTAAGGAGATCGCATATCAACCCTCAGCGTCGACAAAAAAACATGCATGTAATGTTGATCCTACAGACATGAGAGCTACATTTATTTGGGAGGAGCATGCTCTCCCAAGTATTTAATAAAGAGAACACATGTCAACCCTCTAGCTTCGGCTTAGTTAATTGGGCTGTTGGAGGATTTTTAGCTTAGTGACAATTTTGAATTAACTCATTCTCAATATATTATTAACTTTGGCCTGTTTCTTGTCAAGCTTCACAGTTTTATCTTTTTGGTGTATAGGTAGACACTTTTCCGGGAGGTCATCCATTAAAATAATGCTTTAGATTGGGCTTGCTTAATTTTGGAGTTCCAAAGCAAAACTTACCATTACATCAACAAGTGTTTCCGCAAGTTAATTCGATTTTTCACATATATATTCAAGAATTATTCTCTCCCTATTTGGTGCATGGTTTAGTTTATTCCTGTTTCCTTCGCCATGTTAAAAAAACTTGGTAGAAGATGCTCACTATTCAAATCCTCTAACCCAAGCGACCACTCCCTGCCCTCGTTGGATTGGGTTGTTACAGTTTGCACGATGTTTCGTAGGCCTTCATATAATTGGGTCACCATCCTTGTGCCTATGATTATGAAGATAAAAATTAGAGAGGGGAGGACGCATATCATTGTCAATTAATGAAAAAGATGGAGGACCTACAGTTTTGAAAGAGCGGTGCATCTTAATTTCCATGTATGCATAAAAGATTTAAAAGGTTTTGATGAGAATTGCCTCTACGCTACGGCACTAGTCAAGCAATTCAAAACGAAAAAAAAAAAAACACTATCTCTAGATTATTGAGTTTCAAATGCAATCGTCGCTTGAAAACTGAATCCCCTATCCCTCAAGTAATTTGTACAATTAGCTTGTGCTCTTGAAACAATATTTATTGCTTCATTTACACTGTTCTAAAAATCAAGTACACTTTCCAAATTGATGTGCTCACCAACTGATGATGTGCAAAACGATCTGGCTTGGAATGGCTCAAACTGAGGTGATGAACCAAATCAACTGGGCTGGACTTTGGGAGCACAAAGTTGATCTGCTCAATATAAGCAGAGAAGCTTTCTAGGTAGGGAAGACCTTCCCCCTTAAGTTGATCTGCTCAATACAAGTAGAAATTAGAGAAGCCTCCTGTCCTTTAAGGACAATAGAGGTGATCAACAAGCAGGGGGCCAGTTTTACTTGCCAAGGCCTTAGATGTAAATATGCTGGTTAGGACAAACATTGTTACATGAGAAGTCTAGCCTGCCAAACCTTGACCTTATCCAGCACGAAAGTTACGTGTCGGTTAAAGGTGGGCTAGGAAAACACATTAGACCTGACCGTCGGTCCCGCGCGGGTCCGAACCTGTCCGACAATCATCTCCTAGACAGGCGTAACTGGTAAAATACCTTCTATGGGCTCTTAGGCCTCTTAGCTTCTTGGGGCCTTGCAAGGTTAGTTGGTAACACAATATACATTGCAAGGTTGGGATCAACTGGGCCTAGTCTAAGCCCCTCTTGCGAGTGCGTGCGAGGAAAAGTTTCAACAAATTTTCAAGGCGGAAGCCGTCGAGATTTCACTGTTTCGTCAAAAATAAAATGCACACCCAACTTGAAGTTTCATCAAAGTAAAGCATCTGGTACATACATGGCTTCCACTTTCATTTGTTTCAATCGGAAAACCAAAAGACCATATTCTGCCAGCATCTCCATAACTAATATCTAATGTACCGGGAGGAAAGAGAGACCGGGATGTTACCAAAATGTTCCCTCCTCAGCGGCACGCATATTCGCCACTTCGTGCCTAACCGGTGTGCCTGAAAATCGAGACTTTGAAGACCACTGGAGTCTTCTTGATCATTTCGAACACGCAAACATCTCCTGCACTCAAGGAATTATCAGACGCAAACATGGCCCATCCAGATTGGAACTTTCCACAGTAATAATTTGGATAGTTGAAGAACTTCACGGTCCATGACCTGCCCTGAAACTCGAATGTTGAGTCTTCAACTACCAGGCTTTTCTTTATGTGGTTCTTCATAAATCCACCAGGTACATGCTGATCAAGTACATGTTTGTAAAAACCACTTTGATCACAATGAAACTAGTAGGCACATGATAAAGGAGCACTGTTTTTCCCTCGCTCCTCTGACAAAGTACTTGGGCAACAAGAAAAATCAAGATAAGGATAAAAGTTTCATGGAAAAAACCAAAGACATGTTGCTGTAAATGTGTGTCTTAAGTTAGTGAGCAAAGTCCCAACTAGAAAATCCTATGCATATCACCACTTGTAAAACACCATCTTATCCCAATGTTGCTCCTTTGCCCAGAAGCCTGATAGACGCATGCCCGCACTTTCACATTCAAAACTATACCAGATACTAACACCAAATTCTTATAATGTCGTTAGGTAATCTTGCTGTGAGGTCAATTTGAAATGTCGTGAAATCTCTGTATCAATTAATAAATTCTTACCACGTTAGAGTGCTTGAGATAGTAGCGCTGCACGACGATAAGGAAAGAAGGATGTTCTGATTTGAATTTCCTTGCCTTTTTCAGAGCATCAGGTGGGTTTGGACATCTAGATCTAAGATGAATCTGCTCAAAAGGGGTTGCTCTTTTTTCAGACTCTTTGGTTATGCCTGCAGAAAAGTGAAACAAGAGACCTACTCTGTCATTTGAACAATTGAGAGAAAGGAAGAAGTTATATTTAAGGGAAATAAATCATACCACCATAGTCTCGTGACGAACAATACGCACGCACGTTCTTCTTCAGCTTCAACGTCCTTCTATCTCCTGAATGAGAGCCTTTACCTTCAGGTGAAGCCGACCACAATGGCGACTTCAACTCCCTCCCTTCTCTAGGCGAAATGATGTGCTCCCCCAATTCTGTGTAGACATCATCGATTTCAACCACCTCAGGGTCTAATAACTTTTCAGGAGCTACGGGCTTCTGGGGATACTCTATTTCAGTCGCACTTTTATCGAATATTAGAACATGAAAAAAAGAGGCCCCTTCAAGTCTAAAGACTATCAAATGTCCGTGATCTATGGAGTAATAATCCATGAAATTCCTCCATCCTTTGCAGATCCATACCCTGCCATCGCACTTCTCTAGTTCCACGGGCCAATTTCCATCCCCTGCAACTTTGAGAAGCAACTGGTTTGGCAGGCGGTTTCCATATTTTGCTACGAACTTCTTTGGTATTTTCTGCGATGAAATTTGAACCCAATGCATCACCACTGGATCCTCAGAAATGCACTGCATCAAACCATTAGATCACACTGGTCCTTGCTGATAAAAAAATTGCACTGATGGAATTTGCCATTTACGGGACAGAGTAGTACCAAAGATATATATACTCAATACTTCAATGCACTGAACACCCCCCCCCCCCCCCCCCCCCCCCCCCCAACCAAAAAAAAGGGAACCTGAGATAGGAGTGCAGAATACACAGAATACGTACAAGCTTTCCACTTTGGAGAGTGTCGGAGAGTATGATCTTGAAGAAATGAGGACTCTCCGGGGGCTCATAAGGCTTCCAGCGATACGAGACGTTCATCATCCTTCAACGGGTTGGTTCAGATTACGTGCACCAGCTTGCCCTGGTTCCTTTTATTTCTTCGGCTGGCAGCTTGCCACAGCTGAACTTACTCAACTGTAGCAGTAAATAGGTGGTCAGAAGACTTGTAATGGAGACTTATAGTGGTCATGATGATCTCGGGTGAGAAGGAACAAACGTTCAAACGCTCATTGAACGTGGCTTTGACTCCTTCGGAGCTCATCCGCCAGAGCGAAAGATGAAATTAGGTGAAGCGAAAATCGAAGAGAATGAATGGGAGTAAGTAAAACAATTTTTTTTATAAAAAGCATGCTCCGTTTATTTTGTGAAAAATGAACATACGAAAATATTCAAACATAAAATATATTTCAATGACTAATTATTTTAAGTAATATAAGCGATTATTTTTGAGAGAATATTTTTCAAATCATTTATGTTCCAAAAAACAAACGGAACCTAAGTAAACTTTAATCATTCATGTGTTGGTGCAATTGTTACTTTGAAAATACTCCAATAATTGCACAAACATTTTTTTTTTTTTATAAACATGTTTGAGATAATGAAATATATGTATATTCCGTTCATGATATATTCTTCAATTTCATTAGTGTATGAAGAGTTTCGTTCCAAAACTGCTTGGGGAAAAAGTTCTCACTTTTACCATGTTTGTATCTTATCTTTGTAGTTAACAGAAAGGTTTAATAGAAGGCAAAAAGATATGTGTGTGGTCTTTGTAAATTTGGTTTATGGTACACAAGCGTCCAAATAAATATCATTTGGAGGCCTCACCAAGAAGAAAGGACACATGGTACATAGATCAAATAAATATCATTTAGACACGTCAGTTGATTGCACAGAGCTCTGATGAGGTTTTTAATAGCCTCCATTAAAACAAGCCAAATGTTCTTTCACCTTTCTGTTAATGCAGGGAGAGGGGCTGGACTGAGGCTGGCTTGATGCGGCGTAGGTGGTGATCTGGTCTGGGCAACCTGCAAACGGAAGAACCAGCGTAGCAGAGGAAACAGGACTGCAAGCGGCGGCGATGGGAGCAGCTGGGATGCTGCCACCGGAGCTTTGGCAAGTTGATGACAACGCGGCTGAGCTCGTCAAGAAACCGGCGTGGACTGACTTGGCCACGAGGGGATCTGGAGAGCGGCACGGGGCTGGGGCTACCGGAGCTCCATGTGTCGCCGTTGAGAGCCGGCTGTGGGTTCGTGCTCGCAGGAAAACACCGAAAAGCCTGCAAGAAAACTGACGTTGCTACCGGTAAGAGCGCCGCCAGATCGGGGCAGCGGTGCCCTGAAGAAGCTGCAGCGACGGTTCATGCGCGAGGGCGCGGGGAAGGATTTCGGCAGCTGCACAAGTGGCCGCACACGAAGCGCACGCCCGAGGAAGAAGACACGCTTCTCTTTCTCTCTCTCATCTCACTTCTTTGACTCTTTCTGTTGGTGCTTTTCTTTTTCTAGCTTTCTTTTGGCCTTTTCCTTCTGACCCTCCTTTTGTCCTCCCTCTGTTTTCTCTTACGTTTTCTCGTTTATAGCTTTCAATGTATGCCGTACGTTCACCACCCCCCCACGCCCCCCCTTTCTTCTCCCAAAAAATACTCCTTTGACTCTTTTTTTTTGGCCATTTCCTTCTGACCCTCCTCTGGTCCCGCGTTTTTCCCTCACGTTTTCTTGTTTCTGGTTTTCAATGTATGCCGTACGTCCCCCTTTCTCGGTACACATGGTCCAGAACTTTATCCTAACGTGTATTGTGCAATGTACCCCTTGAGATTTTGGTTTGTTCACTGTACCTCATTGTAATCTTTAAACTTTTAACTTGTTTTTCAATGCGATCTTTAACCACTGGGGGTTCGCCCCAGTGGCCACCCTTCCAACATGGAAGGGGGAGGTGAGGGGTTCAAATCCCCATCTTCTCAGGAGGGGGGATGGGGGGTAGGGACGCGTAAATTTCGAGAGTGGGTTGCGACTCCCACGCCCTGCAAGAGGTAGGGCATAAGCCTGCGAGTGAGTGTAGAGTAGGAATAGAGTAGGACTGACAAAAAAAAATGCGATCTTAAATTTTTAGTAAATGTTTAATATATCTTGAATTATACACTTCTTTTTCTCCATCTTGATAGGATTCTTTGAGAAATGCAATTTTATTAAGTTATTGATGTTACTATATTGCCATCTTTGAACGTCTTTATGCTTTGATCCAAATTTCCGAGTAGTTCATAGCTAAAAGACAGTCTTTTGAAGGCTTGAACAGGCGTTCACCTATTGTGGGATAGCATACCCGCTGCAATTAACTTGGTCTTCTCTAGTTCTAACCATAATTCCTCTCATTAGTAAATTAGTCTTTCCATTAATTTAAGATTAGAGATAACATTAAATATTTTCATGAAATCTATGAACTAAATTTAACATGTACCAAAAGTTTAGAGATTATATTTAACAAATTAAAAGTTCGAGAACCACATGACACATAAGGTTAAAGTTTAGGGATTATATTGAATAAATTAAAAAGTTTAAGGACTACATTGTACATTGGATCAAAATTTAAGGATTATTTGTTTATATGATGAAACATGTCTATATAGTCCAGATTTAGGGCACCTCTTGCAGGATGAGGTGATGTCCTTATTTCCTTTTATTGATTATATGACTATTCTCGTTAGGAAATTGGGTTTTTTTTTTTTTTTGGTAAAAGGTAAGAAAGGAAATTGGATTATTCGCTTCTTCTATTTTCTTAATATGTACTATAATGCGCATTGTTCGTGTATTAAATTTAGGCCTTTATGCTTGAGTCCATTAGCTCTAGTCCGGGAGAATTACCAAAAAAGTCATAAACCTATTGCAATTGTGCCAATTCAGTCATAAACTTTTTTTTTTTGCCAATTTAATCCTAAACTTTTTACAATTGTGTCAATTCCATCCATCTGGCCACGGCACTGACGTGGATGCAAGCCGTCTGGTGAACGCTAATGTGGCATTTTAAAAATATTTTTTTGAATTTTTAAATATTTTTTTTGAATTTTTGAATTCTTTTTTTTTCCCCATCTTCTCCTTCCCCTAGCGGGCTGGAGGCAAGGGCCGGTGAGGCCAATGGCAAGGCTCGCCCTCGTCATTCGGAGGCAAGGGTCAGCAAGGTCAACCTTGCTGGCCATTGGCGAGAGCGACGCCTCGCCAGATCCAACGAGCTCGGCGCTCACCAGATTCGGTAGGGCCTTGCCCAACCAAGGCGAGGGTCGACCTCGCTGATGGCCGGTGAGGCTCCTTGCCCAGGGACGACGAGGCTTGACCTCGCCATGGCTAGGTGAGGCCAAGCCTCGCTAGATGTGGTGACGGCAGCCTCACTGTCGTAGGGTGAGGCTCGCCTTCACCAGTGGTCGGTAGGGGTAAGCCTCGCCAGTGGTCAGCAAGGCTGACCTCGTCGGCCCTCGCCTCTAGTCGGCGCCGGTTGGTCAGAGGAAGGAGAAGATGGGGAAAAAGAAAAGAAAAAAAAAGATTAAAAAATTCGAAAAAAATATTTAAAAATTCAAAAAATCTATATATTAAAAAATTGCCATGTCAACATTCGCCAACCGGCTAATTTTGGCCGGATAAACTGAATTGACACAATTATAAAAGGTTTAGGACTAAATTGGCAAAAAAGAAGAAGGTTTAGGGCTAAATTGGCACAATTACAATAAGTTTAGGACTTTTCTGGTAATTCTCCCACTCTAGTCCAATTAAAATGCAATATATGGGGTTAATTAAAATTCTTATAATATATATATATATATATATATATATATATATATATATAAATATATGCAATTTCACTAATATTTCTATGTAGGGATTGGGATAAATCTCTGATATTCCTTTGTAGTAAATGACTAAATAAGTCATCAAAATATTGGTGTCAATGCATTTTAATGAGATATTAAATGAAATGCTGCTAACACACGTGATTTTCCACGATAGATCTGTCATTTTTCAAGTTACATCAGTCTTGCACTCGTTTGTGTCTCTTGACATGTATGCATTTTAACAGGATATTAAAAAAAATGCTAATGGATATTAGATTTTGGTTAGGGTTACTAGTTTGAGAGTTTTGATAATACGAAAATTAATTTAGGGTAAATAAGCTAGTTCGAGATTTCTTGTAAAACAACATTAGTTTAGAGTAAATGTACAATGGATACTAGTGTGACTTATTTTGTAGTATTAACCTTTTGTAAATGATCATTCGATTACATTTTTTTAAGGGCTTGACCCTTCAAAGTTTGATTCCTTTAGCAAAGGAGAGAGTTTTTGTGAGCTATCACCACTTGTGCTCTTTACAATTTGATTGTTTTTTTTAGATAGATGTGATCCCAAAAAAATTAAGAAAGTGATGATAATAAATTGAGGTTCAACCCCTAAACATAAAGATTATACTATTTGGTCTGCCATTGTGTTTAAATCACATATCCCTTGGGGCTTTAGGAAATGCAAGCATTGCTCATAATTTAGGCAAAGTGTTCCTTTTTGCCATAATTTGAAGCATAGAAAGTAAGTTAAGAAGTAGATTCCTAAAATGGTATAGCCTGTGTTGATTAGATTGTGATGGATAGCGAGGGTTTGTTGCCTCCCCATTCTCCGGCTGCATTTGGTTTAGTTTTGGAAATAGGTTTTGGAGAAATGCAAATATTTTTTGCCTAAAAGGCTTTAGAGAAGTGCAAATTACATTTGGTTAAAAAAAATTTGCAAAGCCATTTTGACTTAAAGAGTGTTTGGCAAATCTTTTTTTTTTTTTTATAAAGAGTTTTTGGATTACCTTTCTCTTTTTTATTAAATAATATTAAATTCTTTGTCAACTCTAGTGAAGGTAAGGGTAGTTTTGGAATGATGAAAGATAAAAACGAAAAACTAAAAAAATTATGATAGTAGTTTTGAAAAAAAAAAAAAGTAGTTTCAGCATTTAACAAAATACCGAAAGCTTAAAGCTAATCCCTATCGGCATTGAGCTTTTAGCTTTCTCTAAGGTTAGCATTTGACGGAAAGCTCTTTGGACAACCTTGCTAAACACCCCAACATTTCCCCAGAGGGCTTTGGAGGTTGAAATCTCTTGAGAAAGTTGAACCAAATGCATCCTCAATCGACACCGGCAAACAACATGCAATTGACATATAAAGCTAATCCCTATCGGCATTGATCTTTTAGCTTTCTCTAAGGTTAGCATTTGACGGAAAGCTCTTTGGACAACCTTGCTAAACACCCTGTCGCGACCAATTTTTCGGGGTTTAAACCACCTAGGGTTTGGCTAATGGATTGTTAAGCCTAGACTTAATGCGGACTCTCCCAAGCCCATACCAATTCGCGACTTAGGTTCAAGTTCTTAACATGCAATTGAATTTTCAATTAGGAGTCGCCACTAATCTATTTTTGGTAGGTCGATTAGAAACCCAAGCAAAGTAACGGGAGATTTACTTTACTCCTACGAACCAGAGATTTATGAGCTCGGGGACTTGGTTACGCTAGATTTCTCTAACGCCCTTTTGGTACCTTTCTCTTTTATTTTGAAAAATGTTTGGCAAGCAGCTTGAATTGATTTTAAAATTATTTTCCTAACATGTGAGGCGATCATGCGGGTGCGCAAACCACAAATTTAACATCAAAGAAAACGATGAATAAATTGCAGGACTTACCTCGTAGCAACGAAAGCATCTGCGTTATTAGTTTAGAATTCACATCAACAATCATAAATATGATTTCTAATTAACACGCAATTTCTCTTTTTGTTTTCACTTATTTAATGATAATCATGCAATGCATGCTACTAATCTAAGATGATATGACATGGCAATATGACCTAAGTTGTATGAGATGAGTAAAATCATTTCTAAAGAAATGCAATGATTAAATGTGCAATCTAAATTAACCTAATGACTTAATTCTAATGACGGGCAATTTCTAATTAAATGAACCTAGCAATAATCACTAAATGACGTGCATTTCGTGACCCTAACGCTATATGACGTGCACGTGATTTTTTTATTTTCTTAATAAGCATGCAATCTATCCTAATATAAAACTAACATCTTAAATGAATGCATCTTTTTTGGATTTTTATTTAAGGAAGTCGAAATAAATAAATTTCATATTCTAAACATGCAAAATAATCCTAAAATAAGTAATTCTAACATGAACCTAATCTAACTCAAATGTTTTTTTTTTTCTTTATGGGAACAAACAAATAAAGGCATCAACACGGCAACAAATCCAGCAAAATATCATCCATGTCCATTTAATTTTGGAAAATAAATTGACGAATCATATCTCGCACATGAGATCGGATTGGCCAATTTTAGACAAAATCACGAATCGTATCTCGAGCGTGAGATCGGATTGGCGATTTTTCCGTGCGATTACGGGTCATATTTCGAGCATGAAATCGGACCGTCAATCATATGCACGTTGCGAAATTAGGAAGATTTCCTAATTTAGAAGGCTACTCGAGATTTCACATAGCTTAGCATATCGGAAATTTCAATAATGTGCATCAACGAATATATCAAATAAGGAAACATAATTTTCGGAAATCAAAATAGACAAAATTTTTACCTATTCCAAATATTTGCTTCCAAATTTGGTCTTCGAACGGCGGCCAGCTTGTGATGACCAACTATGCTTCAGAGCAAGCCGGCAAGGCATCTCAGCTTGGGATGCTCGAGCGCCGGCGTTTCGGCTTGACTTGGTGGACGTCGGGCTTGCTGAATGCACACAGTAACTATAGAAATCCCTCGGCTTTTTGATGGAATTCTGGTCACTCTGGTGACAATATTCTTTGAATATTCAACTTTGACTTTCATAACTCCACAGTCAAATTTTTGACTTGCCTACCCTTACGGTCCGTGGATATCAAGTAGAATAGCTGTAGCAAAACTCGAGCGAATCGTTCAAAGAAAAGAAAAGAAAATATAACTTATTATAACCCACGTCGGGAAAGATAGCTCTGTGGCAAAACCGGTTTGGTCATGCAAGAACGCCGGGACAGAGATCGATGAAATAGCAACCCGTCTCGATGCCAAGTCAAAGGACAGTGTCGCTCATCCGCACAACGACGGGGAGCAGCTCTACTCGGCGTCGGGCTTACGTCAGGAACATAGTCGCGGGACTGGATCAAGACAGCAGCACCTCGTCAGATCATGGGAAAGATCGGCACCACGGGCACCGGAGGTAGCCACGAGCAGAGGCGGTGATGAAGGGCAACAACTTGCGTTGGGTTAGGTCCGCCGGGAAATTGGAAGCTGCGACTGAAAGCTGCTGGACGTTAAGGATATCAAGCACGTATTGGGCAGCAGATAATGGACAGCAGTAGCTTCGGATAGCGCACAAGGGATTTTTCTCTCAATTCTCTTGTGGCCGTGTATCAATATGTGTAGCCTCCCCTGAAAGTTTTCTTCCTGGTTAGTGGGTAGTCAAGAGAAAATAAATAAAAAGAAGACCCAAATTGGAAGCATGAATCTGAAGCGATTCATGGGATCATGGCGGTGACTCGTGATTGGATCGAACAGTGCAGGGCCTTCTCGGTCCGAAGCAGATCAGCAAGGCAGGGACAGCATCAACGAGGCAACAGCTGGAGAACAGATCGACGTGTGGTCTCACGGCAGCAGCGTTGTTGTTTTAGCAGGGCCGGCAACGGGTCAAGAGAAACAGCGGCCGCGTCGTCTTAGCGGAAGTGCGGCAGGCCATCGAGACTCGCTGTGGTGTTGCTGGAATCAATGCAGTAGAAGCAGGATGCGCCGGATGAGACACCGGAAAGCTGCGGAGTGGGCAAGGACCGGTATTGTGGATGTTGTTCTTGGAGAAGTGACTTCCGAGATCTGAGAATTGCCGAGAGATAATGTCTCCGATTCACATATTTTAATCTCTACATTTTGGTTTCTTCTTCTCCGTGCTTCCACCGACTTCGGGCCGTGAAAGACCTCCAGAAAAACCTTTTCTACTCTCTCTTCTCAATGTGTATATCTCTCAATGGCCATGTATTCTATTGTGCGTGGCCTCCAAAACTTCGTGGTTGTTGATCAAGGCTTGACTGGAAGTGAACGCTATCGTTCTATCATCGGGGAGGATCACTGGAAAGCTGGTCGTTGTCAATGCAACAGACGATCGGCAGCAAGATCGGTGTCAAGATGCGGCCACGAACTCAGCAAAGTCACGGCCGTGAAGAGCTTCTGGCGGAGCTCCCTCTCCGCTCTCGATTCTCACGTGTTTTCTCTCTCGTATGAAGAATGTCCCTCCTCAAGACGTCCCATTGTCTTTCCTTTATATTCATGAGAAGATTGAGCTCCAAGACAAAAATCGAACTTCCACTTTCCTATACTGAATTATGCACGATTCCCCTCTATTTCTTTCCACCTTTGACCATGCAAAATATATTCTCCTTTTTGGCCTTACGTAGTCAGGCCATATGTAACCCATCCGCATCCTTTTCTTTCCTTTTTTTTTTCTTTCCTACAAACAAGAAAATCGGTCGCTGCAATATTCGAAGAATTATGGCCATATGAAATATTATGCTGATGATAGCCTAATTAATTTCCAAGTTGAGCACAATGTAATTTTCAGTTATGGACTCAGCTCAATTAATCTCATTTCATGGACTCAAACATGGTAATTGGGCCCGAAACCATACATGCACCGATCCAATTATTTCAATAAGCTCAGAACTATTTGCTCAAGCTCATCTACCTAAATCCACCTCTTGCCAGTTCAATTTATATGCAAAATGCATTTAATACTCTTAAAAACTATATGCTATGCAATTTAGTATTTTTTCAAGGATAAAATTAACCCTTAATTTTTTAATGTAATAAATGACTAAGCGGATCGCCAAAATTTAGGTGTCAACACACCCCAACATTTCCCCAAAGGGCTTTGGAGGTTGAAATCTCTTGAGAAAGTTGAACCAAATGCATCCTCAATCGACATCGGCAAGCAACATGCAATTGACAAATAAAGCTAATCCCTATCGGCATTGAGCTTTTAGCTTTCTCTAAGGTTAGCATTTGACGGAAAGCTCTTTGGACAACCTTGCTAAACACCCCAACATTTCCCCAGAGGGCTTTGGAGGTTGAAATCTCTTGAGAAAGTTGAACCATGAGAAAGTTGAACCAAATGCATCCTCAATTGACACCGGCAAGCAACATGCAATTGACAAATAAATTTGGTGGTTTGGAAATGAATGAGGTACGGTTCCTAGATTCAAAGTCTCGAATGTATCCGATGGGGACAATTCCATTCTTCCCCATGAGGATGACGTGGCGGTTACCTTGTGGACTTCCAAAATTTCTCCTAGGGAAACTACATGGCAGCCAAGAATTCAATCGAAGTTAGAAAATTGTGCAGGAGTAGAGGGGAATGGAGAAGGCTGAAACTACAATGCTGAAAAAGTTTGACTGGTAAAACCCAAATCATCCATTCTTTCTAAATGAACATGCAACACTGAATACTAGGAGCACTAATAAGAGCTTGTTTGATAATGTGCCAAACAATGTCTTATTCTATATTTTTGTTCCTCGGAAAAAAAAAAGGAATAGAAATCCATTTGGTAACTTTTTTTATTTCCAGGAGTAGATGTGGGAAAAAATCAAGAAGTTAAAAAAAATTATTTCTTTATTCCCAAACCATTTTTTTTTCTCTTTTCTTTTCTTTCTTTTTCTCTTCCTCTTGTTCTTCCTTTCCCTAGTCACCAACCCTTGTTGAGCCTTGCCATGGCTGGGCAAGGCTCAGCCTAGACAGATCTGGCGAGGCCGAGCCTCACCTAGCCATGAAAAGGCTTGACCTTGTTGAGGGTTGAGAAGGCTCCCCTGAGGCCAACGACCTTGCTAACTATCATCTTGCTGGCCGTTGGTCGTTGTCATGGCTGGCAATCGGCTAGAGGAAGAAAAATAGAAGGAAAAAGAAAGGAAAGGAAAATAAAAATGTTATAGAATTATAACAAGAAGTTAAAAGAATTTATAAGTAAAAAAAATTAAGGACGGTACCAAATTCATTTTTATTATGAGAGTAGGAATTTTGGATAATTATCAAACGTTTTCAAAGGTTTGGAAACTCGTTTGAGGAACAGAATTAGAAAAACTATTTCAGAGTATAAATTGTTCTTAGAAACATAATGGTTACCAAATGCACCACAAGCTTCATAAGCATCAAGAAGTTAAAAAAAAAAAAAATAGTGGCTTAGAATGATGTTTCAATTGTTTTGTCTTCTAGAACTATAGTTAAGGACTCAACTATTGCCAAATTTCAACTTCCTAACAAGTATTGGCTTCATAGTTATAGTGATAAACCCTGCTGGTAGAATTTGGATTTTCAGTTGAGCCCGCAAGCTGTTTTGCAGCGTTTGAACCAATGTAACTATGTATCTTTTCATCTCCCTATTGTCTATGTTGCTAATGCTATTGGGGAGATTTTATTACAAGATGTTTCAAGAGAGATCTCTACTCCTTGGCTTTTAATGGAAGATTTTAACACTATATGCAATCTTTCTAAAATTAGTAGCTTTGAAAATATAGATGAAGCTCATCTTGTGGGCTTTGAGACATTCTACGGGACGTATTTCTAGTCTAGGATATTCAAGTTAAGCGGGGACTTTTTTTTTTTTACCAGAACCAATAGAAGTTTGAAAGGATTTGTGAGTCGCCAGCTTGATAGGACCCTTGGTAATGATATATGGTTTCAACAGTCTCCTTATGCTGCTGTCAATTTTCAGGGTCCAGGAATTTCTGATATTGTCCAAATAGTGTTAAATGATCATTCTCCTCCGCAATTACTTGAGTTGTTTAATTTCTGGTTTAAGTAACCTGACTTCCTGTAGATTGTTGAAGGTGCTTTGCATTGTGAGAATAGAGGCTTTCTCGTGTTTGTCTTTCGTGAGAAGGTGGAAATGTTAAAAATGCTTTGAGGTAATTTGATAAGAAGCAGCAGCATGTGCAGATTTCTGCTCAAGTTAGAGTTTGCCACTTTCTAGCTTGCAAAACAACATTATGCGAGGAGATCATGATCATCAATTACTGGAAGCGGAGTATGATGCTAAGGTTGAGTTCTTGAGCAAGAGTCTAAAGAGAATGCATATCAACCCCCAGCGTTGACAAAGAGAATGCATGTAACGTTGACCCTATGCATGAGATACCTACATTTATTTGAGAGGAGTATACTCTGCGAAGTAAATAATAAAGAGGACACATATCAACCCTAAAGTTGGCGCAATTAGTTGGAATGTTTGAGGATCGCTTGTTCAAATCCCACCAAGTAAGTAAAAACTATTTTGAGTTAAGCCTACGTGTACAGGCCAAAACCTGAGTTTATGGGGTTTCCAAAGTACTTCATTGACTCTTAATAACCGGGATGCTCGCGTCTGTGGAGTATGAAAAAGGAAAAAGAGAGTGCATATCATGGTTGACTAATGAAAGAATGGAGGAGCTGCTAGTGCAGATTTGAAAGGGTGGTGCATCATGTTTCAGGAATGCATAGAAGACTCAAAAGGTTTGATAACAATTGCCTTTGACAGCACTAGTCAGGCAATTGTAAATAATGTTTGAAAACCAAAACACCTATTCCTTAAGTAATTAGTGCAATTAGCTTGTGCTCTTGACAGAGAGAGAGAGAGTTTGCAAAGTGAAATGAAATGTCATCTTTAATTAATTATTTTAGCTTCTTTTTTCATTGACAATTTACTCGATAAGACTCCATTAAATGGATATCACTTACTTTTATGGACGGAAGATAGTGGCGTTTATTGGCCTTTATTAATACACAACCTGTAGAGAAAACATTTTTCAAGTTCGCCTGAGAGTGCAGAAGTGGCTATAGTGATTCATCACTTCAACTCCACAGTTCTAAAGATCAAGTGCTCTTTCCAAATTGACGTGCTAACTATTTGATGATGCACAAAACCAACCGAGGTGGTGCACTGATTGCACTGAATTGTACTTTGAGAGCACACACAATTGATCTGCACAGAACAAGCAAAACAGACTCGAGGGTAGGCAAGACTCTTTCCGCGCCTAAAGTAATAGAGAAAAAATCGGAGGGGCAAAAATTGATATCAAGACAGTAGAGGTGATCAATAAGTGGGTGGCCTATTTTGGATGGAAGATAGTAGCTTCTGGGGGCCTTTATTAATACACTTCCTACAGAGAAAACACGTTTCAAGTTCGCCTGAGAGTGCAGAAGTAGCTATAGTCATTCATTGCTTCACTCCACGCTTCTAAAGATCAAGTATTCTTTGGAAATTGATGAGCTAAGCAATTGATGATGCACAAAACCAACTAGCTTGGAAGAGGTGAAGTGAGGTGGTGCACCGATTGAACTGGAATGTACTTTTAAAGCACACAATTGATCTGCACAATACAAGCAAGACGCCTCTTGGGTAGGGAAGACTCTTTCCACACCTAAAACAATAAAGGAAAAACCAGAGTAGCGAAGGTGGGTTTGAGCAACATCTTTACATGAGAAGCCCGGCCCACCAAACTTTGGCCCTAGCTGGCCGAAATTTTCATGTGTATTACTAGAAAAATTATCTAAAAAGTCATAAACTTATTGTACTCTTGTCAATTCAGTTATAAATTTTTTAACATTGCCAATTCAGTTATAAACTTTTTAACTTTACCAATTTAGTCATAAATCTTTTTACTTCTTGCCAATATAGTTTATTCGGCCAATTTTGATTAGAAAATGTTAACATATACTTTGGTTGTGCCATGTAGGACCACTGACGTTAATATAGATAATTTTTAATATTTTAATATTTTTTTGAATTTTTATTATTTTTCTATTTTTTCATTTTTTTTTTTTTTTTTTGCTTTTTCTAGTCGCCCGACAACTGGCCACCAGCCATAGCCAACCAGCTGGCCTTGCCCACCACAGGCGAGGCCTGGCTAGGTGAGGGAGCCCTCACCCAAGCGTGGCCCGGGAAAGGTCGCCTGGGTGAGTCCAACCTGCACCTAGGCCAAGGCAAGCTTTGCCCAACGTCGTTGTTGCTCGGTGAGGCTGCCCTAGTCTGGGCACAAGTTGGCCTCACCTGGCCTGGATGAGGGTTAGCCTCGCTTAGGTGACCTTTGTCAAGCTGCACCTAAGGGAGGGCTCCCTTCGCCGGGGCTAGCCCTTGCCCAGCCAGGCCTCACCTATGGGGGGTGAGGCCAATCGGTTGGTTGTGGCCAGTGGCCAGCTGTCACCTATAGCCGGCCGGCCATCGAAAAAGGCAAAGGAGAAATCCAAAAAGAAAAGAAAAGAAAAAAAAAGGGAAAAACATAAAATACAAATACAAATTAAAAAAAATTAAAATATTATTATTATTATTATTTTACTTCAATGCCAATGGTTCTACGTGACATCGCTGGCGTTCATGTTAGCATTTTCAGACTAAAATTGGCCAAATGGATTTAATTGGCAAAAAGTGAAAAAGTTTAGGACTGAATTGGTAAAGTTAAAAGGTTTATGACTGAATTGATAAATGTGCAATAGGTTTAGAACTTTTTGGACAATTTTCTTGTTTATTACCGGTAGGCTTGGGAAATACATTAGACCTAATCTTCCGCAGGTCTGAACCTGGCTATCGGTCACCTCCTGGAGAGGCATAATTGGAAAAGTACCTACTATGGGCTCTTGAGCTGAGCCTCTTGGCTTCTTGGGGGCCTTGCAAGTTACTTTCTAACACAGTATACATGGCAAGGTGAGATCACCTGGGCCTAGTCTTAGCCGCTCTTACGGGTGTTCGTGAGGAAAAGTTCCAACAAATCTTCCACACGGAAGCTGTCAAGATTTCATTGTTTCATTAAAATAATATGCACGCCCAAGTTGATGGTCCATCAAAGTAAAGCGTCTGGTCATACATGACTTCTACTTTCATTTGTTCCAATCAGAAAACAAAAGGACCACATTCAACCAGCATGTTCAAATTTTATATCTAATGTTCCAGGAGGAAAGCGAGACAGGGATGTTACCAAAATGTTGTCTCCTCAGCGGCATGCATAATCGCTGCTCTGTGCCTAACCAGCGTGCCTGAAAATCGAGACTTTGAAGACCACTGGGGTCTTCTTGATCAGTTCGAACACACAAACGTCTCCTGTGCTCAAGGAATTATCGGTTGCAAAGATGGCCCAACCAGCCGAGAACTTTCCACAGTAGTAATTTGGATAGTTGAAGAACTTCACGGTCCATGACCTGCCCCGAAACTCGAGTGTCACATCTTCGACTACCAGGCTTTTCCTTATCTGGCTCTTCATAAATCCATTAGGTACATGCTGATCAAGTACATGCTTGTAAAAACCACTTTGAACACAATGAAACTAATCTTAGGGACATGATAAAGGAGTCCTGTTTTTCCCTTGCTCCTCTGACGAAGTACTTGGGCAAAGAGAAACATCAAGATAAGGATGAAAGCTCACGGAAAAAACGAAAGACATGTGGCTGTAAATGTGTCTTAAGTTGGTGAGCAAAGTCTATGAGTAGGCCTCACTGTACCCTTTTTGATGTACATAGATCTACTAGAAAATTTTATGCATATCACCACTTGTGATTCACCACAATCTTGTCCCATTGTTGCTCCTTTGCCCAGAAGCTCGATAAACGCATGCACGGACTTTCACATTTAAAACTATACCAAAAACTAACAACAAATTCTAATATTGTTAGAAATTCTTGCTGTGCAGTCAACATCAAAACGTTGTGAAATCTCTGTTTTATGTAATGAATAAATTCTTACCACGTTAGAGTGCTCGAGGTAGTAGTGCCGCACAAGGATGAGGAAAGAAGGATGTTCCGATTTGAATTTCCTGGCCTTTTTCAGAGCATCAGAAGGGTTTGTACATCTAGATCTAAGGTGAATCTGCTCAAAAGGGGTAGCTCTTTTTTCAGACTCTTTGACCTTGCCTGAAAAATGTGAAACAAGAGACCTGTTCAATCATTTGAGCGATTGAAAGAGGATAAGAGTTATAATTAAGGGAAATAAATCGTACCACTGTAGTCTAGTGATGAACGATACGGGTGCAAGTACTCCTTGAGCTTCGAAGTCCTTCTATCTCCTGAATAAGAGCCTTTAGCTTCATAATATGGCATTGGCAAACGGGCACAGGACTTATTTCGATCTTGGCTAACAGGATCGGATTTCGTCATCAGCTTATCAGGAGAAGCCAAGCACGATGGCGACTTCATTTCCCTCCTTTCTCCAGGCGAAATGTACTCACCCAATTCTGTCGAGACATTATCGATTTCGACCACCTCAGGCTCTGCTAATTTTTCAGGAGCTATGGGTTTCCGGGTATATTCTATCTCAGAAGCACTTTTATCGAATATTAGGACGTGAAAGATTGAGCCCCATTCATATCTAAAGACTATCAAATGTCCATGGTTGATGGAATAATAATCCAAGAAATTCTTCCATCCTTTGCTAATCCATACCCTGTCATCACACTTCTCTAGTTCCACTGGCCAATTTGCATCCCCTGCAACTTTAAGAAGCAAGAGGTTTGGCAGGCGGTCTCCATATTTTGCTATGAACCTCTTAGGTATCATCTGCGATGAAATTTCAAGTCTATGTAATTAGAAAAAAGTAGAACCGCAAGATATTAGATGTATCAACTCCGTGAGAACCCCGTGCATCACAACCGTTAGAACCAGATCATTGGATTATATCAGTCCCATAAGAGACAGAGATGCACGAGGCTCGTGTGAACCAGGTGCCCATTTGAAAGTCATCGCTTAATAGATAAGTTGGCGAAATTCGCCATTATCAGGACAGAATACCAAAACATATATACTCATACTTCAACGCATAGAAACAGTAAAAAAGAGAGAGAAATAATAGCAAGAACTGAAATATGAGTGCAGAGAGCATACAAGCTTTCCACTTTGGAGAGAGTCGGAGAGTATGATCTTGAAGAAATGAGGTGTCTCCAGCGGCTTATACCGCTGCCGGGGATGCGAGACATTCATCATCACCCTTCAACGGCTTCTTTCAGATGTCAAGCATTCGGATGCTTCAGCCCCTAGTTTTTAAACTTTTTCTGGCTGAAAGCTTGGTGTAGCTGATTTTACTCAATTGCGGTAGTGAATAAGTGATGATGATTTGGGGTGAGAAGGAACGAACATTAATCGATAAGAGCCAAGAGAAAGTTCATTGAACTTGGCTTTTGATTTAGTCGGAGCTCATCGGCCATAGTGAAAGGTCAATCAAAAATCGAAGAGAATGAATGGGAGTTAATAAAATGGTTTTATTGTCGGTCATCGGGTTATCAAAATAATTAATTAAGTAAACTTTACAATTTTCAATGCAATAGCTGTTCTCTTATTATGTGCAACCACTGCATGCGAAGTATCCGAATTAATGCACGAAAATGATTTTTTTTTTTTAATGATAATCAGATTTCTTCAGATAATGAAATATACTTAGCTTTTGTTCACGCTATTTGCTTTTATTTCACCAGAAGATGAATAGTTCATTTCCAAGACTGCTTGTTAAATAAAATTGTTATTCTGACTATGTTTGTATCTGGTCTTTGTAGAAGACAAAAAGATTTTTGTTTGGTCTTTGTAGATTTGGTTTAAAATATGAGATTTGGTAGGATCACAGTCTACTATTCTAAAAACTTAAACTATTAGATAAACGCGTATTTTAATATTTTATTATTCCAACACTCCTTCTCACACTTAGTTTGGTCTTTTTGTCTAATATCAAACGGAGACATATTTAATTGGGAAGACAAATGAGGTATGAAAGGATTTGAACTCAAAACTTCTAGCTTTGATACCATGTTAATGTTTAGAGTTAGAAAGAAAACAGCGACAAAGTATTTGCGGTGGCTCAACCCCAATTAGGGTGAATGATATGTATTTATAGGAGTGGTTAATTATAGAAATGGTATCAGTAGAAATATAATTACAAAAATACCCTATAATACATATAAGATACTCATTAATATGTACACAAGGGTCCAAATACATATCATTTGAATGGTTCTAAAATAAAAAAAGAATTCATGTTACATATATAATGGTTGCGGTGATAACTTATAAATGATGCGTATAACGTCATTTTTCCTGAGGCCTGAAATGCCATCTTCACGTTTTATTTCTTCCGAAAGGTAGAAAACTCTGTTGTGTAAGGGTCCAAAGCAGAGTTCAGTGATGCAGAATGCAGTTTATTTTCTGGAATTATCTGATGCATGTAGAATTGTTTTTGTTGTGCTTCATGAAAAGTTGGGACCCGTGGTGTTTGGGATAATTATTTATTCATGGGATGCGCAAACATTTAGCTACTTTGTTCATAGTAAAATGCATATTACAACTAGAACGACGATAAGGTGACGGAGCTGTCGCTGGGAGGCAAGCAACAGGTGCTTCCGTCACCACAAAAGTTCCTAGATTACAACTCTATTGTTCCGGGCCATTGATACTCTCGATGTGAACGAAACTCGCCTTCCATCGGCGATCGAATATCCCGCCAATCCCGTACATGGTGAAAATTCGAAAGCCGAATGCGAATTTCCCCAGCTCAAGAAGGAAGAAACGGAAAATATCTCGGTCAAAATGTCGGAGGATTGTTAGCCTAGCCGAATAACGAGTGAAAAACCAAAATAGGCTTATGGGGAGGTGAGTTCTGGTCTGGTTGGTGAAGGTACTAACTATTCCCAGGAACATCTAAAATCTACAGACTCTCGATCGGGAGGCAGTAAGTTCTCAAGTTCGAAGAAGAACAGAACTCTGATTTGTTCTTCAAAAAACAGAGATGGTATTGACTATAATCAAGATTCATTAGTTTCATTGGTGTCATTTTCTTCTCTCAAGCTCTCGTTTTGCAGCCTTTTGGAACTTCTTGCCTTGTTTGTTCTTTGGTTCTACTCCAATGTCCCCAAGGGGAGATTCCTTAGGTGAAAGGAGGATATGTTGACCTCTTGTCAATCAGTTCGTGCTCTCATGCATCTCTGAACTGCGGTACAGGCATACGGTCTGTCATTTCAGAATATGATGGATGTTCCCCATGTCTCTTACGGCTACTTACAGGCGTCATCAGCAAGTATGAAGGGAGTGCAAGCTCTCTTTCTTATAGATTGAAAGGGCTAAGTCCGCCTGCTCTCAAAATGGCCAGGAAGTTCAAATCAGTGTGCCCGGCATTTGTAATCTTGATGTCTTCTTGTTGTCTGAGAGACGCCAGTGTGGTAAGACTCTGCACGACCTAACTGCACATGGAAAAACTGCGAACAGTACATATATTCAGGCTTGACTTGTTTCCCCATGCTTTCTCCTAAGAATATTTGCCGCTTCGTGTCCATGGCCTGAATTCATTTTGTTAAGGCTGATCTTGGTTCATCAAATGTATACTACAGAATGTACCTGCCAGATTTATGTGGAGTCATGTCAAGAAAAGCTCACAGTTTGCGACACTTTAGTGTATGAAGGGATCATGGTCAGTGAAGTTATTCGAGCATTTGGGGAGCTGCTGCTCTGGGAAATTATCCTGAGGTTGGTCCTTGTTTGCAAAGGAAATTTTTTCGGGAGAAGGAGACATTCGCGTGTTTGAACTGGTTGAGAGAAACCGTTGCTGTGCCCAAAGTCTCCATATGCAGGGGTTCTGATTACACTTAAAAAAGTGCAACGAGTACTCTGATTCGCATGATTTTTTGGAAAATGACAGAAGTACAGATGTATTATTAGCTAGAAATATAATCTTATGAAGTTTTCTTTCTTTTTTTGCACCTTTTTCACGTCGAGTCGGCCAATGTGGTTGTTAACTACCGTGCTTTTGGCAAATAGAAGTGGTTCTAAAGTTTCTAGTCATTCTCTCTTCTTTCGCTCTTGTTATGGTTTATCAGCAGAACTTGCCTGAACAGGAAAAGGTGAAATTGATTACATAAAAAAATAATGTGTATTCCTCACGGATACTTACTAATGGATGAATACCGATCATACAGTTTTGGTCCTTAAGTCTCACTGTTTGAACCATACGACCTTTGAAATTTATTTCTGTTTTGATTTGGGAAGAATTAACACACTAACTGCTGATGTTGTCTTGAATTCTACAAAATTCAATCGGGAAATCCGGGAAGGCTTGAAGATTGCAGGCTATTTGTTTCCTAATATATTTCCTAGAATTGAGTTTCAAATTTGATGATATCTATATGGTGGAATTCCTTTCCTACTAAGTTTAGGAAATTGGGGATCTAAAAATCTATTTATTTCAGCATTGTACCTTGTACTCTTGTGATACGCACAAATAAGAAATCGTCTCTCTCTTTCCCGTGGACATAGGCGGATTTTTTCGCTGAACCACGTAAATCTCCATGTTCTTGATTATTCTTGTATACTTTTCTCATTTAGTTAGGGTGTTTTTCCGCACAACAATTGGTATTAGAGCAATCTAGGTTCTTTGTTCCTGTATTGCGACTTCTAACTAGATGGCTGGAAAAGGTTCAACCGTTCGATTTGATATTGAATGATTCACCGGGAAGAATAGTTTTACACTATGGCAGAGAAGGATGAAGGATCTGTTGATTCAACAAGGTCTATCAAAGGTTCTTCTAGGAAGATCGAACAAGCCAGACACCATCACTAATGATGATCGGGCCGACATGGAGGAGAGGGCGTGCGGCTCAATCCGATTGAACCTATCGGATGAGGCCCTTCGATATGTAGCAGAAATTGAATCTGCTTCGAAGGTATGGCTCAAACTCAAAAGCATTTACATGACGAAATCTCTTATGAACAAGTTGTTCTTGAAGAAGAGATTGTATTCACTTCAGATGAGTGAAGGAGGAATTCTATTGGAACACCTCAACATGTTCAATCAGATGATTAGTGAACTTACAAGCTTGGAGGTAAGGTTTGAGGATGAATACATAGCGCTTCTACTACTGGCATTGTTGCTGTATTCGTTTGACCACTTGGTGACTACACTCCTTTATGGCAAGGAAACCTTGGAGATCAGAGAGGTGACTGTTGTTCTAATTTCAAACGACACCCGAAAAAAGGCAAGTCATTCAAAATCTTCGAGAGGGACTCTTTGCGAAGGAGAAAAGCAATCAAGGAATAGGAAGATCAACGGATCAAGGATCGAGCAGTAGGGGACGATCAAAATCCAAGGGAAAGTTCAAAGGAAGATGCTACTGTGTAATCAAGAAGGGCATAACAAGAAATTCTGTCCATATAAGAACGACAAAAAGAAGAAAAGCTTGGATGAGGCAAGTATAGTCAACAGCGTTGAGACAAATGATGAGGACGTCTTGTCCATATCGTCGGGGAAGGACATCTTTGAAGATTCGTGGATCATGGACTTCGGATGCACTTTTCACATGTGTCCTCATTGAGAAGCCTTCGATGAGTACAAGACATATGATGGTGGTTCAGTTCTCATGGGGAATGATACTTTGTGCAAGACTGTGGGTGTTGGAATCGTGAAAATCAAGATGTTTGATGGCATGATTAGAACCTTGGCAGACGTGCATCATGTTCCAAGTCTAAGGAAGAATTTGATCTCATTGGAAGCACTTGAATCTAATGGATGCAAGTACACGGCTCAAGGTGGAGTCTTGAAGGTGATTAAGGGAGCTCTAGTTGTTCTTAAGGGACAAAGGCACGGGAACCTATATCAACTTATAGGAACCATAGTGCAAGGTGGAGCATCTGTGTCCACAGATGCTAGAACAGAGATAGATAACACCTATCTATGGCGTATGCGTCTCGGGCATATGGGAGAAAGAGGATTGATGGAGCTTCACAAGAGGAATGCACTCCAAGGCATAAAAACATGCAAATTAGATTTCTGCAAATTTTGTGTGTTTGGAAAACAATGCAGAGTTTGGTTCAATGCTACAACTCATACAAGCAAGGGCATGCTCGAGTATGTACACACGGATATATGGGGTCCTTCACCGGTAAAGTCAAAAGGAGGGAAGGAATACTTCATGACATTCATTGACGATTTCTCTCACAATGTGTGGGTCTACTTCATGCGACACAAAAGTGAAGTCTTTGAAAAGTTCAAAAGAATGGAAAGCTGAAGTTGAGACTTCAACGGGGAAGAAAGTTAAGTGCTTGAGATTGGACAATGGAGGAGATACAAATCGACACTATTCATGGAGCTTTGCAAGAATGAATGGATTAAACGTCACTTCACAATTCTGGATAAACCCCAACATAATGGCATAGTGGAAAGGATGAATTGGACCTTATTAGAGAGAGCTCGAAACATGAGGCTACATGTGGGACTGAGCAAGCGGTTTTGGGCAGAAACTGTTTGCATGGCATGTTATATTGTAAATTGGTCTCCATCAACTGCAATTAAATGCAAAATTCCTGAAGAGGTATGGACTAGTAAAATTGTCGATTATTCTAATTTAAGAATTTTCGGTTGTCCTGCTTTTGTACATATGTAAAGCTCGAAGCGCTCGAAGTTGGATCCAAAATCAAAACAATGCATATTTCTCGGTTACGAGAAAGGAGTGAAATGCTACAAATTATGGGATCCAAGCTAGAAGAAAGTTATGATGAGCAAGGATGTTATATTCGATGAATCTGCAATGTTGAAGTCAAGTTGTGTGCCACACACGGCTGCTAAAGAGGAGAGTGAAAAATCTATTGTTAAGGTGGAGCTTGAAACCAAATAATCTGCAGAGAATGGTGAGTCATTTGATGAGACTCCGGAAGTCAAAGAAACGGTAGAAGTTCCTCATACCATTGCGACGGGTCGAGGAAGGCGCACTCCCAAAGCACTGGAGAGGTACGGTTTTGAGGATATGGTTGCTTATGCTCTTATCGTCGACTCTGGCGATCCAAGCTCCTACCATGAAGTTTTGAAAAGTGATCACAAAGAAAAGTGGATGACCGCAATGATGGAGGAGATTGAGTCATTACAAAAGAATGAGACACGGGAACTTGTGAAGAAGCCCAAGGATCAGAATGTCATTGGTTGCAAATGGGTTCTTTGGAGAAAGGAAGCAACAACAGAGAAAGAGTAAGAGAGATACAAGGCCCAACTTGTTGCTAAGGGCTATGCATAGAAGGAGGGGATTGATTACGACGAGATATTTTATCCGATTGTAAAACACACATCAATTCGTGTTTTACTAGCTATGTGTTGACGCCTAAATTTCGTTTTTTAATTAATTAAGTTTTTATTATTTATTTTGCCTTTTTCGGATAACAAAACAAACAAAAGCAAAGAAAAAACAAAAAGAAAGCAAAGCTAGTAGCCACAAGGGCTGGGCTTTGACGCAAGTAGCCACAGGGGTTGGGCCTTCAAAGCCCAGCCCCTCTCCTCTTTTCTTTTTCTTCGCGCAGGTCCGCGAGGCCCAGCCGCGTGGCTCAAGCCAGCCCCTTCTCCCTTGTCTTCTTCCTCCCCTGTCTTCTTCCCCAACCGGATAAGCAGCACACGCCGGAGAAGAGGACGCGCACGACGCCAGAGTTGCAAGGAGGACTGCAATGTGCAAAAAGCAGGGGCAGCTGGAGCCGAACGATGACTCACGTGGGAGGAGCAACTGGTGTCGGATTGGACATCGATTCGGCCGTCGAAGGCTGCTTTGCACGCGAAAGGGACCGGCCGTCGAAGTTCCGTCGACCGGCCACCCCCTCGCCTATAAATAGCCCCCGATGTCGACGACGAAGGACACACAGACAGATTGAGATAGGGAGAGTTGGATCTAGGGCTTGCAAACCTCGGACAACCCACTGAGAGACTTCAGGGGAGGTCCAAGGTCGAACGGCCAAGGATCCGAGGCTCGCTGGAGGAGAGGGTAGAGAGAGAGGGGGACGATTCGAAGTCGTAGGCCTTGGTCACCCTACTGAGAGACTTCAGGGGAGTCCAAGGACTTATGGCCATGGATCTGAGGCCCGCCGGAGGAGAAGACAGAGCAAGAGAGGAATCGGAGGGCGCCACGCCAGATTTGGGAGCTAAGGGGTTACCGTTGCTACCCTGTCGTCACCGCCACCGTTCACCACCTCGTCGTTGCTACGGTCAGGTAACAGTCGTCGTTGCCGCCGGTGGTCGTGTCATCGCTGTTGCTCCCCCTGCCTAAAACCCTGTCGCTCCGCCTTCCCTCGAGAACCCAAGCGAACCGCCTGTTATTGTCGCCGCTTCTTGAAGATCCAATAGCCGCCCGCCGTCTTCACCGGAACCCTAGCCGCCGTTCACCGTGTTGCCGCCGTCAAGTCACCACCCGGTAGCGTCGGACACTTATCGCCACTCTCCCTCGGCTCTGCAGATCGTTGGACACTAGGGTTCAAAGAGTTGGTTCTGCAAAGAGGAAGCCGGGTTGGAAAGCGGGTTAAACCCGAGTAGGGTTTCCTTCCACCTGGGCTAGGTTGTATGCATGGGCCGGTTTGTTGTTGGGTTGAAATTTTTTACAGAAGTGGCCCAAAATCGGTATTGGTTTTTTTTTTTAAAAAAATCCGCGTTCTGGGCGAAGGGCCCGGGTGGGGCCCAACTTGGGGATCTAACCCGGTTCATTTTTTATATTATTATAATATAAAATAATATTTTTAAAAAATAAAAAAAATAAAAAAAATTATTTTCCAAAAAATTAAAAAAAATAAAAATATTTCATATTTTCCAAAAAATGCCAAAAATCCAAAAAAGCCAAAAAATCATGAAAAAACCAAAAAAAAAAATTCATAAAATGCCAAAAAAGACTTGTATTTTCTAAAAAATACCAAAAAATCCAAAAAAAAAAATCCCTTTTATGTCCCAAAAAAAATAGAAAAAGACCCAAAAATGTTTTTTCTTCCCATCAAATGCATGGAAAATCCCTCAAAAATCCAAAAAGCCTTAGAGTTTAAACAAGATTAGGTACTGAAAAAGGGCATTAGTGATTAACTAGTGTAATCAAGTCATCGATCCTAATTTCTCTGGTTGCGCAGGAGCGAGTATTTCTCCTGATACTTCACTTGGATTTTTAATCAACCCACCACAAACCGATTAGTGGCGACTCCATTTTAAAAATTAACTCACGGTTTAAAAAAATTTGAACCATTAAGCCACAAATTGGTGGACTTGGGAGAGTCAGGCATAATTAAATTTTGCCGAGCCATTAGCCTCCTTTAGGTGCCCGCCCTTGATGTGGGCACCGAAAAAAAAGAGGTCGTGACACTATGGTAGCCATGTACGACTTGGAGCTTGAGCAGCTAGATGTGAAGACGGCATTCCTTCTCGGTGACTTGGAGGAGAAAATTTATATGGAGCAGCCCGAAGGCTTCAAGATGGAAGGGAAAGAGGATCATGTTTGTTTGCTCAAGAGATCACTTTATAGTTTGAAGCAATCTCCGAGGCAATGGAATAAAAGGTTTGACTCTTTTATGCTTCGTATAGGCTATATGAGGAGTGTGCATGATTCTTGGTGTCCACTACAAAGTTTTGGACGATAAGTCGCTTATTCTGTCGATGCTTTATGTTGATGATATGTTAATTGCTGCAAGAAAAATGAGAGACATTAATTCCCTAAAGTCTCAGTTAAGTAGTGAGTTTGATAAAAGGATCTTGGTGCTGCAAAGAGGATCCTTGGCATGGAAATCTTTCGAGATAGACATGCAAGTAAGCTTTGCGTAAATCAAAAGAAGTATGTTGAGAAGGTCTTGAAGCGGTTAAACATGGGTAAAGCTAAACCGGTTAGTACACCCTTAGCAAATCACTTCAAATTATCTGAGAAACAATGCCTCGTTTCACATGAGGAAGTTGTAAAGATGTCTCAGGTACCCTATGCCAGCACAGTAGGGAGCCTCATGTATGCTATAGTTTGTAGCAGACCGGATTTGGCTCATGCGGTGAGTCTCATCAGCCGATACATGAGCATTTCGGTTAAGGAGCATTGAGAAGCTGTTAAATGGATCTTTCATTATTTGGCTAGAACTGCCGGAATGGGTTTAATGTTCAGTTCCAAGGGAGGATCGATCAATTTAGCAGGTTATGTTGATTCAGACTTTGTTGGTGATCTAGGTCCATCACAGGATATGTCTTTACTCTCAGTGGTGACAGTAACTGAGGCTGCAAAGGAGGGAATATGGCTGACTGGTTTGGTCATAGAGTTGGGTATAAAGCAAGAAAGTGCTACATTATATTGCAATAGCCAGAGCGCAATATCTTCTTGCGAATAATCAAGTGTTCCATTCCAGAACGAAACACATTGAAGTTCGGTACCACAAAATTCGAGAATTTGTGGAGAATGGTAGCATTGCTCTGAAGAAATCCATACTAAAGATAATCCCACAAATATGCTCATGAAGACGTTTACTACAGAGAAGTTCAAGTCTTATAGGGACTTAATTTCTCTCACTCATCATTGAAGTTGATAGAGGCCACACCGATCCAGATGCGGGCGTACCTTTGCGAAGGTATGGTGGAGGGAGAGATATATTCATTTTCTTGGTTCAAGTGGAGGCTTGTGGTTCATTCAAGCCAAATGTGGAGATTTGTTGATGTTGTCTTGAATTTCACAAAATTCAATCGGAAATCTAGGAAATCTTGAAGATTGCAGGCTATTTGTTTCCTAATATATTTCCTAGATTTGGGTTTCAAATTTGATAATATCTTTATGGTGGAATTCATTTCCTACTAGGTTTAGGAAAGTGGGGATCTAAAAATCTATTTATTTTAGCATCGTACCTTGTACTCTTGTGATACGCTCAAATAAGAAATCGTCTCTCTCTCTTCTGTGGACATAGGTGGATCTTTTCGCCGAACCATGTAAATCTCCGTGTTCTTGATTATTCTTGTTTACTTTTCTCATTTAGTTAGGTGTTCTTCCACACAACACTAACATACAAGTATTTTCATACAAGAATTATCACCCATTAAGAAATTCAATGGCAAACAGCAAAAAAACTCCATGCTGCCTAGATATATATGAGCCAATAAAATGACTCAAATGTTACCAAGAAATCGGTGTTCATGGGAATAATCGTCGTCTTCACCAAACATTCTAGATTTTGCCTTTCGAGTAGTTGAAGCTGATGTTGATATTGACTTCTTCCTCATTTTGGGGCTAGGCCGACAATCCTCTGAGGTTTCCGCAGAGATATCATCAGTTTCTTCCTTCTTGAGTAGAGGAAATTCACGTTTTGGGTTTGATTTATCCACGATCACTAGGCCTGGGGGATATTCAACCTCTGAATCGCTCATATCAAAGATCACAACGTGGACGACTGAGCTCAGTTTGTATGAAAACAAGGAATTGGCCGAAACTGATGAAGTAATACTCCGTGAATTTCGGCCATCCTTGGCCAAGCAGAACCATGCCGTCACTCTATTCCAACTCCACTAGCCAAACCGTTGTACCCCTTGAAACCTTGAGAAGCATTGAGCCTAGGAGGTCCCCCCATGGCTTTACAGAAACCTCTTTGGCATCTCTTATTGAAAGAAAGAAAGAAAGAAAGAAAGAAAGAAAGAAAGAAAGAAAGCAAACTTAGTCAATAGTCAAATTGATTTTTGCTTAAATTTACGATATTTAAGTTATTTTCCGAAGCAAAAACACTGCACAGCATAGTCAAAGGCACATGCGCAAATTTATCTAATACATAATTGAAAGGATTGATATGAATTAGGCTCATTATTCCCATAACAACATAAATAAAACTCATTTCCTCAAAATAATTCTAGAACAAGGAAATGCGATCGAAACCAATAAGAATGGGGATGACATGGTTGTCCTTTCACCCAAAGGATTTGAAGGACATAGTCTCAAACAAAAATTAACAACTTGTTATCACGAGGTATATTTTGTTGCCGTGACCCAATCTTGCCACCTAATCCCTTTCACGAGGAGAGGAAAGGAGAAAGGTCGGATTTAGGGGTACTTATCATGAGAGTTCTTTGACGGTTCGCGTTCCAAAAGACGTTCTCACCTCGTCTATTGGATCGAACCTCTTGTGAGTTTTCTCTAGAAGGTCGTGAATTCTCTCAAACTCGTACCCCGCATGACAGCGGAGTGTTGCAACCCATATCCACACGAGCGACACACCTCGAGAGAGGAAGTCAAGCGTGAATATCAGATTTGAGGGTACCTTTATCATGGTAGCCCTCCCTCTAGCACTCCTTCATTATGAATTTTCACATGCAGGTATGCTAAATCATGGTCAGTCTTATCAAGACCTGTACCCTACGCGACAGGTTCACTTATATGGTCTAGTTATTTAGGACAACCTAAAAATAAGACGGGAGTCACCACTAGCCTTATTTTTGGGGGTTGGCTGGAAATCCAATTGAGGGTCGGGAGTATTTTTCAATTCCTACGCAATCATATAATTAGATCCGAGGACATGGGTTACGTCAATATTTTTATTAGTGCCATTTCGGTATCTAAATAGTATGTTGTGTTTACCTAACGTGTCCATGCATTTCTTCTTTACTTTTTAGGATCGTTTATCCTAAACTAGGTGATCATGCATGGTTAGCTGTTTTCATGCTATTCTATTTCTAAATAAAATGAAAAGGAAGCACTCAATTGAATTGAAAATTACAAAGTAGTAAGTAAAAAAATACGGAAAACATTAAATTTGTCATGCAATCCTAAGAAAGATAAAGAGAAAAATAGAACTAAAGAACAAGAAAGAAAAAAACCTGCAACAGGCATTTATAAAGATGATGAGAACTCCAGACATATGTCAGGGATGAATAGTACAAAATAATGGTCGAAATAGACATCAACCTCCATTGTCTTCGTGCCCTCTCCATCTTCAGAGTCCTAATCTAGATCTAGTCTAGAAAATTTATAACTAGGTACATATAATGAAAGGAACCGGGCATACACAATAGAACAATCGAAAGCACAACATCATACTAAAATCAATCTCTCAAAGGAAGTTCAATTCGAAAAGAAGATTGGGCTTCAGGGTCAGCCTTTGTAGTTCATATGCAGGTCCTTTTAAGACACTTACCCAATCCATATTTTGTGACTTATAGCCATTATTGACAAATTGTGATCCCATGTGGCCAATAACACTTGTATGTCCCTAATGAGGCGCTCTATGTGATCCCAAGATTTCCCTCAATATCATGCATCGACCCTACTATTCATCTAGAAATCACATGCATTTGTGGGAATTAAACATGCATGCATATCTTTTGGACCTTATTTCTTAACCAATCAAACAATAAAGTGAACCGCTAGTAGGTCACTTATTACCAAAGGCATGCGTCAATCACAAATACAAGCATCTCTAGTGAATAATGTGATTATATGCATGAGGGTACATGTGATGTTTCAAAGACATTTTTTGAAATCATCTATGAAAAGTTTTGAGATAAAGTGAATGTCTCGGCCATGAAAGGCATTTAATTGCCAAGGCTAGCTCGGGACTTGCATAAATGCACTCACAAGCGTCGCAGGCATTTTAAATACAATTAAAACCGTGAATATTCACAATGTCAAATCAGGATTTAAAGGGGTTTGAAAATACTTCGGATTAAGGAATATCTAGGCTATAAAACACATTCAATTACCAAGGCTAGCTCGGGGCTCGCATAAATGCACTTACAAGCGTCATAGACATTTTGAATATGGTCTAAACCATGACTCTTCCTTAAGCCAAATCGAGCTTTTGGAAAAGAATTTATTGTCAAACTGTTTTTAGAAACATCACATGTACTAAAATATTTTAAACATTGATTTGAAAAGAAAACTTGTCAAAAATCATTTAACAATAAATATCAAGGTATTTAAAGCAACCTTCATGAAGATGGAATGACCTAGGTTCATGCACAAACTAATTTAGGAAGTTTATCTAAATAATCATGATCAAAATCGTGTCAAGAAATCTCAAAGTAAACATATAAAGACAGAAAAATTGGATAATGCCTAATGATAGTTTGGCAATGACAAAATTCCCTAACATGCACGACATGATAATGAACAACTTTTGTGAAGAAAGTTTTCCTAAACGAGCTACACATGATTTTACAAAAATTAGACAACAAGCAATAGCATGTTAGAAAATTGTCATAATTGCAGGACATTTAGCCAATATTATAAGGATTTGTCCTATCAAAACAAATCTAAAAATCACCAAATTTATACATAATATAGCCAACATGATAACAAACAAGTTTTGTTTTGTTTTTTTGTTTTTTTGTTTAACAAAACAAACAAGTTTTGTTAAAGGACCAATGTAGTATCCTTACAAAAAAAATGGAACAAAAATATCAAAAGTCTGCCCAGACAGGGGTAAGAATAGGGGTCTGAATTTGATCACATATCCAAATTCTAATCTAGTTTTGAAAAAAATGGAAAGTGCCCCTAATAGTGAGCAATCAGTATGAAATTAATGGAATTGGAAACCTCTAAGTGTGCCTTACAACTTCCTAGAAGGACTCGAGTCAAAATTAAGTCAATTTGGTACCCTAAGATCAAGATCTATAAAAGTGCGCATGTTAGTAACTAAAAATGAGAATACAAACATGCATTAAAGAACCTCAAAGTTAATCAAGTAATGCACAAATGGCATGAAGAAATCACATAAGACTTAGAATTAGATGCGAGAAACAACTTGGATAATCATCAACTCTAAGTCGGCATGCAAAAATGTTCGTCTTCAATATATGCTCCTTCTTAATCCTCAACTGGTGGTAACCTGTCCTTAGGTCGATCTTAGAAAATATTGAAGCTCCCTACAGCTGGTCAAACAAGTCATCTATTCTCAGCAACGGATACTTGTTCCCAATCGTCACATGATTGAGTTGATAATAGTCGATGCAAAGACGCAATGAACCATCCTTCTTTCTCACGAACAAAATTGGCGCTCTCCAAGGTGATGATGCACTAGGCAAGATGACTCCCTTGTCCAATAACTCCTACATTTGAATGTTTAATCCCTAACTTCGATGATGCCATACGGTACGGTACCTTAGAAATTGGCTCCCTTCCAAGGGCCAACTCAATCACGAACTCTATCTCCCTTTCTAGAGATAATCTAGGCAACTCCTCAAGATAGGCATTAGAAAACTCCCACGCTACGGTGATGTACTCCATCCTTAATTCCTTAATTGACGTATCAAACACGATTGTCAAATAACATAGTCAGCCCACATGCAATAGCTAGGTCACCTCGAGCGAAGTAATTAAAGTAAAATGAGGGTCGTCATCGATTCCCAACAAACTCGTAAATACCACATGCTAATGAGTTAAACTGAATTGCTTTACGATAACGGTCCATTGTAGCTTGTTACTTGGGGAGCCAATTCGTATCAATGGTCACATTAAAATCAAACATCGCTGGCATAATTAAATCTATACTCTCCTCTCAATCACCAATGACTAACTTACAACCTGAACATCCTACCACAAACAACACTTATCCTTTAATAGGGTAGATAAACTAAGAAACACTTCCAATGGTTTCAAACTTAAACCCACTAACTTAACAAATTGCTTAGCAATAAAAGAGTGGGTGACTCTAGGATCAAACAAAGGATAAGCAGCATGGTCATTCAATAAGAGCATATCTATAACCACGTTCTATGAGTTCCCCACCTCCTTTCTAGTGACAACATACACCTTTCCTTACATCGAAGGTCTATTCAGAATACCCTATTGTGTATTTTGTGATGCACTCCCTACCGACTGCCCCATCTACGGTAGTGGAGCCTATGTTCCCGTGGACTAGCATGAGTAGTTCTTCACCTAGCGGTTGTGCCAACCACATCCATAACAAGCTCTTGTTCTAGCAGGACATAAGGCTGATCCATGATTTCTCCTACCAAAACGACATGCGCGATTCAAGTTGGTTGCTGCATTTCCAATACCGCCTTTTTGATTAGGGAGGATGAGATACTTTTCTTCAGTCATCGGCCTCTTCACAAACTGATTATTATCTCTACTTGGTATAAGCCGTGACCTAGATACGGCCGCTTGCTCATTCAGGTTCCTCTCAATCAGTTGGGCCTTTTGATATAGGTCATCATAATCTTTAAGGTTTAAAAGCACCAACGGGTCTTTAATCTCCAGTTTCAAACCGCCTCTGAACCTCCTCGCTTTGTCCACTGGGTCCTCGATCAATCTCGGCATATACTTCAACAACTTAGTGAACTTCACCTCGTATTGATCCACGGTCATCTGGTTCTTACGAAGGTGCTAGAACTCAGCCATCTTCTGCTCCCATGCGTAGTCCAAGAAATACTTTTCATAGAAAGCTTTAATAAAGGCATCTCACTTTGGGACCATACATTTGGGAAACACTATTCCTTTTGTGACTTCCCACCACGTAATTGGATTACCCTGTAATTGATATATAGCTAGGGTCACTTTGTCTTCCTCAGAGCACCTCAACAATGCAAGCGCCTTCTCTAGTTCTCGGACCCATAGGTTTGCAACCTTAGGGTCACCCGCTCCAGTGAACTTTGGCAACTTTAGCTTTAGGAATTGCTCCACTAATTTATGCATAGGCTGCTCACCATTCCCGTCCCATGTAGGAGTTCCATAGGTGCAACAATGGTAGCAATAGTGACAACAGCAGCTTGGTTTTGAGGTTGTTGCCTAATCACGTTCCCCAAGATTTTCAAGGCTGGCACGATCCTGTCAACTCTGGGATTACCTAGTGCCCTTCATCTAGCACCAGCCTACGTTAGTGCTCTACCTCCAGCACCATCCTTTTTCTATGCCCTTCCTCTAGCATCGGCTTGAGTTGGTGCCCTTCCCCTAGCACCTATTAAAGTCGCCATGGCCCTTCTCCAAAGGGTCTTCTACTTAAGATCGCTCATCTCGTAGGATCTTTATAAAAAACCTACTTTCCAATTTCAATAAGGAATTAGAAATCTAAGCAACCCACATAAAGCAATTAAGCAATCTCAAGCATAAGTATAAGAAAAATGTTTTTCCTAACTGATTATCCCAAAACCCATCGCATCTTATCACTCCAAGTACTAATCAGGCTCTGATACCACTTAGACGAGGATGTCACACTCTGAACCCTCGAGTGTGCAAGCATCCCCTAATGGTCAATTAGTTTGTGATGTCCTAGGTCGCATCGCCAGCCTATTCTTTTTATATTTCAATTAAATGCAAGCGAAACATACATAATAACTCCTAGTCAATCAACAAAGATGGATAGTATAACCATGACAACAAACATTTCTAAAAGCATTAGTTCTATTTATAAACTTGTTAACCCCAAGAAAATTTATATTTACAAACCGTTACAAAAACTAGTAAGGGTTGGGGTTAACCTAAACTTTTACTAGCTCCAAGTCAATCCTTCATCTCCAAAGGGATCTCGAACAGCATGTGACAGTTCTCAAATCTATGAACCTAAACATATTTAAACAACAATGGGCTGAGATATAAATCTTAGCAAGTCAATAGCTAAGCCTCGATTAGAACATAAATTTGCCTCAGAGACAACCTAAACATGCAACGATATATAATCTTACCTCGCCTTGCACACCCCTGCATATTAGTAGTAAATTGCATATGGCAATATCAATGCAACAAACATTAACAATAATCATAACATAATCCACAATAATTAGGCGCACTATCAATTATACATGTTCCAATTATTATGACCGTTCGAGCCATGGCCAACACACAAGTTGGCGATCTTCTGACATAACCGGGCATCGTCCCGCCCTATTAGTCACAAAATCATTTAGAACCCTCACCTAGATGAAATTCTATAAAAGAGCACCAGTTCGGCATCAACTATGACTCGACATTCGAACCCTCGTCGAGCATCCAATAAAAATCGTGTATTGTCCCCAAACTCTCATTGGGTGATGGGTTCAATTAAATGACCACTCAAGCATGCCAACAATTAAGCCAATTTTATTTTCCCTTAATTAGCCTAGTACAAAAGAATTCGTGTTTAAATAACCAACTTTGGCAAATTTTCACACTTAAAATTCCAATAAAATGTTCGCACATGGTCATGTACTAAAAATCAACCCATCAAATTTTGTACAGTTAAATTTTAAAACCCTATTATCCCTTTTAACACATAAAACGCGGCATCCAAGCCCGACACCTCAAGATTTGCCATTTTCTTGCCCATAAAACCCTCTTTGGAAATAGTAAATAAAGCCTGTAATTGAGCAATCAATAATATCACAAGTTCAGATAATCGGAATAATGCACAAACTCATCCAAAAAAACGAACATAAAATTATACTTAACAATTAATCCCTCATTAATTTGCATATTCATGATTAATTAAGGTAATCACGATTAATTAAGACAAGCTATCGTTAATTAATCTAACGATATTTAATTAAGATTAATCATCATTAATTAAACTAATTACAATTAATTGAACTAATCATCCTTAATTAAGACTAATCTCAATTAACCTTAATCTTACCCATCCTTAATCATGATTAGCACAAAACCATCATTACATGCCGCTAACCACCATTAGCCTAAACTATACCTACCCCTAAATGCAATTAATTACCTAATCAAGTATTACGAGTTAACTCACAAGTTTTTCAGTGGCGACGGACTAATAGCGATGGCAGCGCGACATCCTCGAGGATGGTGGCACAAATGGCACGGCGACGATGGCTTGGTGAGCTTTGAGGCTCATGGCTGCCTCTTTTAAGCGCTTAGTAATGGTAGTTTGTGGTGGTGGAGAGAGACGGGTGTGCGGTGGTAGTGGTTGACAACGGCAAAGGATGGCGTGGATGGCTCAAGCTTACGGTGTTACGCAGGCAACAATGTTGTGCTCCAGTGAGGTGGGTTAGCAGAAAGGAAGGCGTGAGGGGGAGGGGGTAGAGAGTGAGAGATTTTGCTTAGATTTTTTTCCCAAAAATCCATCATTTCTCACACCCACTTTCTTCAAAACCCTCCTAGCCTAGTTCTTTGTCCACCCACTCATTTTCTGTTTACTTCCCATTTCTTAACAACAAGCTTTTTGGCCCAAAATTTACAACTTTGCCATTTGGGCCTACTTAAAGAATCGGGCTTGGTGGCCCATTTGGGCCTCCTTGGCCAACCCACATGGGTATGAGGCCCAATGACCTTTGCTTGGCCTAGCTTCTCTTTTCGACGTCCCATTTTCGTCCAATAATTCTTTTTTCTAAAAAATTTGCAACTTACCGATAATTCAACAAATAATGAGGCGACGTCCAATAAGTTAGTCTTGAAATCCTTGAAAGTTTGATATCCGAAATCGAATTAAATTTCATGATTAGAATCGATCAAATAAGACTTTAGTATGATTTTAACTATCATGTGGCTTTTAGGGGGCTTCGCGTGGTTGACCCATGGTTAATAATTTCAATCCACGTTTGTGCCTCTTCGAATTGTAGACGACTTTTGGTTGTCATGTAATCGAAAGAGTTCAAATATATACTTTGAGTACAAAATCAATAAAAAAAAAATCGATTTATCGTCATCTGACGCAAGTATCATAACTGTGCAGAACCATCTGCTAACCAACTATGTGCTTCCATCAAATCAATTTATATCTATTCACTAATTGACTTATAATAGCGCAACATTGACCCTTGTGGATACTTATGGTCAACTGGTCGATCCCTAATTGAATTCTCCGGTCTTTTGCATTTTAACTCTTTACGGCCTTGCCCAATTGATTAGTTAACTTATGAGTGATTAATTCAAAATAAATTAACTATCAATGCATTGAGGAAATAACCATTTCACATATTTCGAACAAGGCCAAAATTCGGGATATCACAAACTTGATTGCATTTTTGGAAGTTTTAGGACTTAATTGCATTTTTGTGATAAGCTTTAAAACTTTTAAAACACTTACCAAATTGCAAATGAAAATGCTGAAATGGACAATCACATTAACACTTCATCATTGCCAATTGGATCATTTGCACTTATTGGATTGGAACATTAGAAAATTAAGAAACACTTTAGAGAGAGAGAGATGGCAACAAGAAAGGCGGCACTGATAAGGTCCATCTAGTGGTAAAGGCGGCACTGATAAGGTCCATCTAGTGGTCAACAATGTGCAAATGAGAATCTAGCCTAAGTGAGACAAAGGGTTGTGTGAACCTAGGCCGCCAGTTGCTAGGGTAGCGAGACCCCAAGCTAGGTCACGTTGGGGTCATGTGAAAAGGTGAACGTCCATCGTATCCTAAAATGACACTGTATACCAGTACCACAATTCGCAGATGAATGAGCACATGAATTGATCGATAAGAGCTCAGCACATCCGCCTTTCAATTACAAAATCTCTTCTTGAGCACATTGTAGTAGGACCAAAGAACAAACAAGGCAAGAAGTAGAACTTCAGAAGGTTGCAAAAATAGAGCTCGAGAGAAGAAAATGACGTAAGTGAACGTGATAATTCTTGACTACCGTCACTACCTTCGCAGTTTTTTTGAAGAACAATTGTTCTTCTTTGAACTTGAGAACTCTCTGCCTCCTGATCGAGAGCGCGTAAATATTATGTGCTCTTGGGAATTGTTAGTATCTTCACCAACCAGACCAGAACTCGCCTTCTCAGAAGCCCATTTCGTTTTTCCACTCATGACTCGGCTTGGCCAGCAATCTTCAAGATTTTAACCAAGATATCATCAGTTTCTTCCTTTCTAGGCAGTAGAAATTCGCATTCAGCTTTTGATTTTCACCCATAATGGGATTTCCGGGATATTCAATCTCTAATGAACTCGTATGAAAAATTACAGTTTGGAAGGTGGAGTTCTGTTCGCATCTGAAGAGCATCAATTGGCCAGGAACAACAGAGAAATAATCTACGAACTTTTATACATCCTTTCCCAACCAAAAGCCTGCATTCGCTCAATTCTAACCGTACTGGCCAGATTTCACCATCTGGAACCTTGAGAAACACTAAGCTCGAGAGGTCATTACCATGCTTTTGCAGAAAACCTCTTCGGTATGCCCTGATGAAGGCCTTCAAATTCAGTTACTAGAAAATGAGAAAAGGATTAGTATAGATTATGCTTAGCTAATTGATGTCATAGGTCTGTTAGTCATATCATGGCATTTGTAAACTGATGAATTGAAAAAAGTTCGTGATCAGAATATTAAAGTTTGAGAAAAGTTTGTAATTTCCAATACAAGGTTTATATGATATGAGGGTTGTATCCCTAAAGCACTATAGTGTATTTTTGAATTTAGGTATGATCAAACTTGGGAGAAAAACAAGAAACAACTAAAGAAGATAAGAGTAACTAGAAAATTTTACAATCACTTTCATTCACCATCGCTAAAGCTCAGTTATCAGGACATTTCAATTTACAGATCCATCTGTCGTCAAAAAGACACTAAAAACAAGAAGAAAAACTTAGTAACATTGTATGTCTAGCTGATAACACTACTGATATCATTCTCTAAAATGATGCCAAGCATAATGGTGGCAGTAAACCACTCCTAAGTGTAATCAGAACTCCTGAAGATTGACACTTCAAGCACGGTGGGACTTGGCTTAGTTAGTTCCAACACGCAAACGTCCCCTTCACACAGAGAAGTTGCTCTTGCAAACGCAAACCAACCTTGAGATAGCTTTCCAAGGTCCCCTCGATACTTGATTAACTTCACTGGCCACGAATCCTTCTTGTGCTTAAGTGTCACGACCTGCATGCTTCCCTTGATATGAGTCCGCATAAATTTGGATGATACACTCTGCGTAAATGTTTTATAAACCGATATTTGATATTAGCCTTCTCAAAGTAATTTGTTTCCATGATCATGTCAAGGCATAAACACTCTAAGTAGGAGGATGGGGAAAAATAATAACCCAAAAAATGTACACTCCAAGGTTTTCATGAACTAAGGAAACTATGCCGTCTTAGAGTTATAAAGAGGTCAATGATGAAACTAGGTCACCAAGAATCTCACCGGATGGGAATCTTTAAGATAACTGGGGTACACCACGAGTATGAACATGGGATGCTTTGATTTGAAATCTCGTGCCATTTCAAGAGCAGTAGGACATGGCACATTACTTGTACGAGCAACCGGTGTAGCAGGGCTTGCTCTGCTGGCAGAATTTCTGATCATGCCTGTACATAATTAATAAAAAGAAAAATTTTCATCTTAAAATCCAAAATTAGATGATACATCAGAAAGGATATGAGCCAATGAACTGACTCAAACGTTATTGGGAAATTGGTGTTTGTAGGAATAATCATCATTTTCACTACCCATACCGGAGTTCACCTTATGAGAAGCCAAAGCCAATGCTGACTTTGATTTTTTCCTAAATTTTGGGCTAGGCCGACAATCCTCCGAGATTTTGGCTGAGATATTATCAGTTTCTTCCTTCTTGAGCAGAATAAATTCACATTCCGGTTCTGATTTGTCCATGATCACAGGATCCGTAGGATATTCAATCTCTGAAGCGCTTGTGTCAATGATCACAACATGAAAGATGGAGCTTGGTTCATATCTGAAAACTAGTAATTGGCCAAAACCAATGGAGTAATAGTCTGTGAACTTCTGCCAGCCTTGGCCAAGGCGAGCCATGCCATCACTCCACTCCATCTCCACTGGCCAAAGTATTGTACTGCTTGGAACCTTGAGAAACACTGAGCCAGGGATGTCACTACCGTGTCTCTGCAGAAACCTCTTTGGTATCTCCTATTGAGAAAAAGAAAGAAAAGCAGATTCAATATATAATTAAATCATTTTTTTCACTTAAATTTAAGATCTTAAGGTTCTTGTCCAAAGCGTGGAGACTCGATAGCATAGCGAAAGCACGTGCACATACTTCAACAATAAGGAATTGCGATCAAGTGAGTCCATAGTATAGTGAACCACAAATTAGTCAACATTCTCACCAGAAATTTTGGGATTCAGGTAGTGAACAAGTAAGTTTTAAAACTTCTTTTCGGGCTCCCCGCAAAAATATCTTCAACTCCATTAGCAACTTTTCGTATCAGACATACAAATACAATTACCGGTTCAGTAATTCTCAGCGTAACTCAAGGGGATTAGATTGTGATAAGAAGTACCTACATCACCCAATTAGAGTAACTCGGATTGCCTGCATCCGGGGAATAAGTCGCGCAAAAGGCTTGCATACCAGTATTATTCTAGGGGGAAAAGGAATTAGAAAGAAATACCGAGATACCTCCATATTCCAGTCCTACATTTTTGCTCAAATTCACAACCACATAGAAGAAGCTTCACTATATGATTTGCATATAAGCAAGGAATAGCATGAATTCTATTCTCCTTCGGAAGAAAATTCTTCTCAGTTGAACACTGGTTCTGGTAAATTAATGTCATTTCCTGAGCAATATTCAAGATAATTAGGAAAAAGGAAAACAAATCCAGGAACACATTCTAATGGGTCAAAGTCATGCGGGCTTCGATCCAAGGACTAGTTCAGAGACTAGACACTGAAGAACAGAACAATATTCCTGCAAGTGAAACACCTTGCATTTCGACCCAAAGAAAAACACCTTGTGTGAATATATTTTGCTCGCTTGGTCACATACAACTGTCAACTCAGTCACACAATTAGCCAGAAAGTAGCACCTTTCCCAGTCAAGAAATAAATCGAACAACTAGCGGGCAAAGAAGAATAAAAACGAAAATCAAGAATCAGTAGGGGAGAGAGAGAGGGCATGCTGACAAGCTTCCCGGAGGAGAGTATGATCTTGAAAAAATGAGGAGACTTGGGCGGTTCAAAACCCTTCGGACGACGCGAAGCCATCGTCTTGAAAGAACCTCCTTTCGAGGTCCTGTATTCGCCTTTGTCTCACCTGCGTCAGGAGTCCTGTCCTCCCCTCTATTATTAGCTCTTTAATCGGTCAGAGCATACCAAACTGCTGCTTTAAAGCAGTTTGTACACCGCATTAAAACAGTTTGTACAGGGCTATGCAATTGGATCGGATCTACTCGAGACCTATATCAAATTGCTCGAAAATCAATCCTATTCCCGAGTGGTCCGATTCCCGATTATGAGTAAAGAAGCATCTGGATACCGAATTGAATTTGAAATCAATTACATAAAGCTTATAAAGCCTAATTTCTCTTGGCTTTTTTTTTTTCTATTTATCTTTTTCTCCATTTCTCTCCAACCTCACTCATACCTCACTTCTCTCCCTCTCTTTCGCTTGCAACTCACCATCAACGTTGGTCGCTCGCCATCACTCATTCGAGCCTCATAACCCTCATTCGTTTAGATTCACCTTCGCTCGCTTGCCCCGTTCATCTTTTACTTGGAAATTTTTTTGTTGTCCATATTATTTCGCTGTAAAATATGGAACCAACCAAAGGTATAAAAGAAAATTAGCTGGCAAACCAGAATAGGTTTTAGGATTGATTTCAAGACAAACAGAATAAATTTCAGGTTCTAAAATTTGGATTCCAAAGATTGGAAAGCAGTTTTAAGAAGGTAGTTTCTAGTTTCCTTGTAAAAATCACTCACCCTTTAGCCAATCACCTCAAATTTGTACTAGATAGTCATATTCATTCATTCAAACAGTGAATGTTTGCATTGGGCTCTCGGTGAGAGGAAGAATAGTCTACAAATGAGAGACGGGTGGAAGCCATTCCTAGGTTTAGTTTTGCTCGAGCAAGTGGGCCTTGAGAAAATTTTCGATGCCCCAGAGGGATGGCGATGTTGCTTCCATCTCGTGCTTTCCATCCCCAAACATTCGTTCGGACTCGTGGCAGGAGTGAAGATCCTCCCTGAGATTGTGGAGACTTGCCATTGATACAAGGATAGTGCATGTTGATCTCAAGAGTCCTATTAAAAATAGAGAGGAAATAAATTCCCATTGAAGATTCATCCTAGTCGTCCGTAGAGAGATTAATCGAAATTTTTATATAGTTTTCAATGCACGATCTTAACATGGTAGGAGCGTTGTATTCCCAAAGTACCTATACCCCATACTAGGGAAAAGTGTTTAAAAAGTCATAAACTTTTTGTATTTGTGTCAATTTAGTCACAAATCTTTTTTTGGCACCAATTTAGTCATAAACATTTTTACTTAATGCCGATTCGGTTATTTTCGGCTAATTTTGACTGAATTTTGCTAACTGGACGCCGACTAGCTGACACAACCTGATTGGTACTGACGTTGACAACTTTTAATAATATTTTAATATTTTTAAAAGTTGTTTATTTTTTTTTTCCTTCCCTTCCCCCAGCCGGTCGTCCGACCTCAGCGACCAGCCAAAGGCAACGGCCGGCAAGGTCGACCTCACCAAACATCATTGGCCACCTCGCTAGTGGTCGCAAGGGAGGCCTCGCACTGGGCGGCGAGGCTCGCCCTCGACAGATCTGGCAAGGGTCGAGCCTCGCTAGCATCGCCCAGGCCGCGATTCAATAAGGGTCAAGCCTCGCCAGCCCAGTGCTAGGTCGCCCTCGCAGCTTGGGGGGTGTTGGTGAGGCTCGCCCTTGCCCTCGCCCGCCGGATCCAACGAGGGCGAGCTACCCAACGCAAGGCCGGCCTCGCGGCCAATGATGAGGTGGCTAGCGAGGTCCCGCAACCGGTTGGAGGAGGGGAAGGAAAAAATAAAAATAAAAATAAAATAAATAAAATAAAAATTCAAAAATATTAAAATATTATTAAAAATTGTTCATGTCAGCACCGATCAGACCACACCAACTGGTCGGCATCTAGTCAGCAAAATCCGACCAAAATTAACCTGAAATGACTGAATCGGCATTAAGTAAAAATGTTTAGAACTAATTTGGCATCAAAAAATGTTTATGACTAAATTGGTACAAACACAATAAATTTATGATTTTTTTAACACTTTTCCCCTCCATACTCTATTCCAAGCAGCTTAAAGAGAAGAAAAGCATTGTACAACTAAAGAGATAAGAGTAACTAGAAACTCTACCATTACTTTTTTTCTTATGTTAAAGAAATTTCTATTTATTACCAAAATGATACATGAAAAGATCCATATGAAATCCTTAAATTCACCATAAAAAGGCAAGCCGTAAAGCTCCAAAACAAACAAGAAAAACCAAAAATCAAGGTACATCATTAGAGCATGGCAGGCAATATAATTACACCCTCGTCCTTCATGCATAGATTTATGACCACAACTTAATATAGTTGGAGTATAATTCCACATTACTTAAATGCGTGTTATAATGTGTTTTATATGCATGCAGTTAAATTTCAAATCTCAAACCCAACTACTCTCAAGATTCTAGGCTTTGCTCTCACGATCTCTAGATGCACTTTTTTATTCAATAGTAGTTAAAAGGCAAAAGAACGCTTCAAGTGCCATAACTTTGCCCAAAGGGACACTTAAGTGCCATAACTTACGAAAGGTACACTTAAGTGCCAAATTTTAAGAAAAGTGGGACACCTGAGTGCCATCTCCGGCGAAGCTGGCTGGAAATCATACGTGGCATTAAAATATTAATATCTCTCGCCAATGTGTCTCGCCAGAGAGCTGAGTCAGCTCGAATTAACCCCAAACGACGTCGTTTCGGGTGTTCGCCCAAAATAGACCCCTTATTTCAGCGAAAACGCCGTCGTCTTCCCCATTTGGCCTAAATCTAAAACCCTAAATCGGGCAAAATGCTATTGAAGCGCTGGAGCCCTAATCCTACACCCTAATTCGATTTGCCCCAAATTCTACCACCGAATATTGGAAATGGAGAGCAAGACTTTCAGCAGCGGCTCAAATTTCTCTCGCCGAAGCGAAGGAGAAGGCGAGCATTTATGTTTCTGTGGGTTACCAAGTCCAAGAAGAACATCGTGGACTCGAATGAATCCCGGGAGAAGATTCTATGGATGTGCCCGATACAGAGAAGGCTCGAAGTGCAAATACTTCAAATGGGTCGATACGAAATTCTCTCACCGAGCCACAGAGGTAATATTGGACCTACTTGATGGATGTCATCAACCTCCATCTACGCTTGTGGACGACTTGGACGATGTTGACTCAATGCAAGCTCAAGCTCAAGCATCTTCTGTCAACCATTTGAAGAACGAAGTTTCAAAAATGAAAAATGAACGGAAGTGTTACCAAGCGTTTATTGTGTTGTTGTTTCTTTGTCTATCCTACTTTATGATGAAATGTAAAGGACTGGAAAATGAGAATAAGTTTCTTCAACTGCCATAGTTGTAAATGTGTCGGGAAATGTACTTGTTTTGAATGAATGAATGAATGATTTCAACAATTTTTGCTTATTCTCAAATATAAATCAGTGATGATGGAATGTATATTAGGTCGATGTGTTGTGGTGACTATTTTTACTTGAATGGAATGTAAATCAGCAGCAAATGTGTAAACCTGCAGCAAATGTGTAAACCAGCAGCTTCTCTGTTTTGCTGCAAACCACCATATACATAGAATAGACACGAGTGATTACTGGAGTACTATAAGTTATATCTAGTGATCACTTAAGTGCCAGTCGTGATAGACAAAGAGTCATTTAAGTATCAAGTTATTATTAAAAAGGATCACTTGAGTGTCACTTGTTTTTTGGAAGGTACACTTAAGTGCTAGGTTTTTTAGAATGTGATCAGTTAAGTGGCATTTTTTTTTGTACACATCGGCTACTACCAGCCACCACCACCGCTCACCACTGGCCACCATCTCCAGCCATCATCACCACCAGGCATCCCAAGCATCCATTTGAGCCACCAGCCACCACTATGCTGGTGGTATGTTGCTACATAAGTTGCAAGTGTAAGGTGTCTTACACCAGCTTGCACCAGCACTACCTGGTGCAAGCTGTGCATATTGCACATACATCTTGCACCAGGTGCAGCAAAAACCTCCAACCTAACCCACCACCACCAGGCTTTTCACCACCAGCCACCACCAGCCACACGAGCACCCCAGTCACCACAACATATCCACCACCAGAAGTAGCAATAAGTAAAGGAAAAAACAAAATCAAAAAAGAAAAAAGAAAAAGGCATGCCAAAAATGATAAGCAACAACGGTTGTTCCATTGATTTTGAACATCTGTCTCACAAACTCAATGACTGAAGTCTCACAAACTCAACTAACTCAACGACAAACTATTATAAAAAAAAAAAAAAACATCCACAGATGTTTACAACTGACTCCTCAGCCCCATAAACCATATCACATCCCATTTCATCAATCAATATGCACAATGCCTCCTGTTCGTGCTCGTTTTGATGGACTTCGCACTTGATTCATAATCCTTGCACTTTTTCTAACTGGACGTGAGACTTCTTCTTCAGCTGTCTTGGGATGCGTTGAGTCTGATGGAGCTGCAATTGTCCTAGGCTGAACTGATTCAGAAGGAGCTGCAACTGTTGTAGGCTGAACTAATTCGGATGGACCTGCAACTGGGTTCTTCTCACTCTTCTTTCTTGTTGGCGCAGGCAATGTCTTCTTCTTTGTTGGCGCAGCCGTTGATTCTTGAGTTCGGCCTTGAGAGATAAGAACCTCTGAACTTCTCCTAGGCTTCAAAAAGAAAACTCAATTATCAACAAAAGTTTGCACTATAAATTAAATTAAATGCAGCTTATAAAACTTACATTAAGAATAACTGTTCCAGATTGGTCATCTGTATAAAGGCCATAACCATATTGTTTAAGCATCTTCCCAAGAGCCCCTCTTGTTCGAAGGGGAGCGTCACTTTCAGGTACTTGTGATTGGTTGCCTCTTCTTCTCGCATGTGATTTCTTCGGCTCTTGTGGCTGTTCAGCTACAGAAGGGACTTCTTCGGTCAATTCTTCAGCTAGGTGTCTTGTAGATGGCCTTCTTATAGGTGGCTCTTGATTTGGCTTTGGCTTTCTTCTGGTTGTTTTTCTAGTTATGCCTTCAGCTTCAGTGACACCTTCGGTAGGCTTTGGTGGTGGCCCTTGTGATGACCCTTCTAGTGGCCTTTGTGATGACCTTGGTGATGGATCTTGTGGTGGCCCTTTAGTTAGGCCCTCTATTAGCAGCTGAGCTCTAGCTTGTCTTCTTCGAACCTGAGAAAAAGGCAAAGGACATCATAAATATAACATCAGGCCATATTAGAACATAAATGAAAAGTAAACTCAAATCATTTAACTGATCGGGTATTTTTTTCTTTGTTGCTGCTGAAGAACAGTCAACTTAACTGGCCCTCCAGTTGTTTTAGCCAATCTTGCAGCTGGCTGTCTTCTACCTTCGGTTCTTTGAACAGGCCCTTCATTTTCAGGTATAGCAGGGGCTTCGGCCAATTCTTCACGTGTCACCGTGACCTGACAAAGACAAAAACATTACATACATGTCACTTATATCTATGTACATATTCATAACAAACCATAAAGCAACATAAACATAATTGTCATGACTTACTGGGTTTATTGTCGTCGACTGAAGAACAGTCGACTCACTTCGCCTTTCGGTTTCTCCTTCTCCAACTGTCCCTTCACTAGGCCTTTCGGCTGGCCTCAATTGTTCCTGCTGCTTCTTTAATTGACAACCCTTAATATTGTGCCCTGCTATGTGGCAAAAAGAGCACTTTATCAGTACACCCATCCTATTCATCCTACGGTGACATGAGTCCTCTCCCTCCGTCATTTTTCTTTTTTTCTTTGGTCTTCCCATTCTCTTCTTTAGTGGCAAAGGTTGAGGTGCTTCGCGATCTGTTGGCTCCCAGAACTTGCTACTTCTAATTGGCTGCAACATGAATTGATACGAAGTAAGATATTTCGATTTCTTGTACCAATCATCAAGGTAGTCTTCTGTGTTGTGGCCCTTCAATTGAATTGCATATATGGCATGTGCACAAGGAATTCCACTGAGTTGCTATGCTCTACATGAACACTTCATCGTACCTAAATGGACAACATACTTATCGGAACCCTTCATTATCTCATATCCTTCATCCCCATTCCAAATGGGATGACAATACCTACTTGCAGCCAAGTTGTCATCCAATTTCTTAGCAATCCTAGGACCATATTGCTTAGTCCACTTTGCAGTATCATCTCTTTGTCTGTGCAGCCGAGTCATGACCAAAAGCCGTATGTCTTCAAGCATCGAGATAATTGGTTTACATCTAGCATCTATTATCCTCCCATTGAATGCTTCACAGATGTTGTTATCAATGTTATCGCACTTGATTTCCTCGCTGAAGAACGCCCTACACCAATGCTTCGGGTCTGTTTGGAACAGTGCATCATAACCATCCTTTGTCAATTGAAGCATCTTTTCTTTAGCTGTCCTAAAGTCGGCCATAGTCGTGCTCTTTGCTAGCTGCCAAAATTGCGACTGCAATTTGTCCCCTTTATAGGTCTTTGCCCAATTTGCGTATATGTGTCGCGCACACATTCGATGTTTAGCATAAGGCAACAGCTCAGCTATTGCTGGAACAAGTCCCTGCAATAATTGAAAATATAAAAAAATATAAGCAAATGACATGTTGATATCGAAAAACAAACAAGTATGTTAATATTTTAAAAAGCAAACATTACCTTTTGTTGGTCGCTCATGAATGCCCACCCTGCCCCATTTGTTATCTCCAAATCAGTCATCAAATTTTTTAGGAACCATGACCAATTGTTCTTGTTCTCTACCTTCACAACGGCCCAAGCCAGGGGAAACATTTGGTTGTTTGCATCTCTTCCAATTGCGGCCAGCAATTCTCCCTTGCACAAGCCCTTCAAAAAACACCCGTCCAATCTTATAATCTGTCTACAGCCAGATAAAAAACCTCGTTTGCATGCATCAAAACAAACATAGAATTTATCGAACTTCATCCCAATATCAGGAAGTGGTCTCTCCACGACCTCGAGATACACTCTACTTCCAGGATTTTGCAACCTACACTCCCAAGCATAGTCCCACAACTGTCCATATTCACCGCTGTACTGACCAATGAGTATCTTCATCACCTTTTGCTTCGATCTTTTACATTGATTCCTAGATATATTGATGCCTACCTGCTCCTTCACCAGCATCCTGAACTGAGTAGTATTTATCTGAGGCATCAGCTTAATCAATTCAAAGAATTGCTTCGATAACCATGCACTTGTTACCCTTTTATTCTCAAAATTAATGGAACAAGTATGTTCCTCTTGGTAGGCTCTAATATGGAAAGATCCAGTTTTCTTAACAAATGCGCCATAGATCTTCCATGGACAATTTTGCTGCGAACACCTAGCTCTTACAAAGGTCTTAGTGTTTCTAATGAAGTCAATGTTCCTTTGTGCAGCAATAGAGATCTTCAGTATAGCTTCCCTAAATTGTTTAGCATCATGAAATTTCATGCCTACCGACAAAGTGGGAGAGGCAACGGATGGATCATAAGAAGGAAACTTACTTTTCCTTTTCCTTCTATGCACAGATCCTTCATCTTCTTCAAGCTCATCCTGGGAAGTAGCATTCTCGACGCTTTCTTCATAGTCAGTCTCCTCACCAGCAGCACCAGCATCTGTAGGGCCTTCGGGTCTGTTTGAAACTTCCTCGGCTACTTGCAAAGCTGCAAACTTAGCTGTTAAAAAATCCCTTCGCTGTATTCTTGACTGTACAAGCTCCTCGTCGTCGTCATCGCTTATAAAATTTTCAGTAGGCAACCCTCCATCATCATCATCAGTTGATTCAGCTACTTCCCAATCTAATCCAGAGATTGTGACATCACCTATGTCATCATCACTTTGGTGAACTACATCTGCGCTTCTCTCATGTCCATCATATCTATCCTGCCCTCCTTCGACCCTAACGTCAGTACTACCTTGAATACCATCTCCTTCTTGTCTTACTCCGGCGCTCTCTCCATCATCATCTTCATCCTCACTTTCACTATTGTACTCAACAAATATTTTTACCTCTTCACCATGAAGATAATGGTATAGAACATCCCTAAGACCATTATCATCTTCTAAGCATCTCAAACCCTCTCTTAAGTCTTTCCCAGGGATACAATACAGCAGCTTCTGAACTTTACAAGGCAAATAAGTATTTATATCCCTAAGAAATCCTATATAAGATGCCTTCTTTATATCCACAAAGATGGTGCCCTCATTTCCACCCTCATACTCCCACTCATCCTCCCCGATCACAAATTCCCCATTGTAGCAAACTATAACAGCGACATAATCCTTCTCATGCGCCATTACTGCACCAAGAACAAGAAAAATAATCATTAGTTTTTGGGACCACTAGACAATTGCACATGGGAGTCCCCCCACTTTCATGGAATTTAGTAAATAGAGGTCCCCACACTGACAATATGCCCGTACATGACAGCCAAAAAAGCCAAAAAAGAGGTCGGCACTTTAATTATTTGTCTTCCCTTCCCTTAAAATATTAACCAAAAACAGAGGTCCCCACACAGCAATCACAGCCCAAGCATGTCTACTGCACTAAATGTGCGATGTGAGAGAATGTACATTAACTTAACCAAATCAAAGCATAGCATACTCTGACATCAACTTAATCAAATCACAGCAGGATTATGTTCTTATTCAGGATTTTTGATTGATAAACATACCCTATACAGCAATCACAACAGGGTTTTGGATTTATAAATATACCCTATACAGCAATCACAACAAGGTGGTTCAAGGACATACCCTATACAGCCTCACAAACAGGGTGGTTTAAGGACATACCCTATATACTCTCATAAGCAGGGTGGTTCAAGAACTTAGTTTTTTTCTCAGAATGGCATTATTCACGTGCTTTACTAGGATGCTCTTAAGGAGATGCATAGACAGTTAACAATCACATGCTCTGACAGTTGGCTTGAAAGACAAATTCACCAAAATAATGAGAAATCTGGTCTCTTTGTGTAATGTCAGCAAGTTTCAGTTGAAGTATATCAACACAAATTCCATCGGAGCTGTAATAAAATAATTGAGCCATAATTAAATAATCGAGTGGAGCCCTAATTAAATAATCGAGCCCTAATTTCATCATAGCAG
>JAHMTN010000049.1:0-2500 GCA_019915205.1 Eucalyptus rudis
CGGGCTCTTGAGTCTGGTAATTGGAATGAGTACAATCTAAATCCTTAACGAGGATCCATTGGAGGGCAAGTCTGGTGCCTGCAGCCGCGGTAATTCCAGCTCCAATAGCGTATATTTAAGTTGTTGCAGTTAAAAAGCTCGTATTGGACCTTGGGTTGGGTCGACCGTCCGCCTCACGGTGTGCACCGATTGGCTCGTCCCTTCTACCGGCGATACGCTCCTGGCCTTAACTGGCCGGGTCGTGCCTCCGTGCTGTTACTTTGAAGAATTAGAGTGCTCAAAGCAAGCCTACGCTCTGTATACATTAGCATGGGATAACATCATAGGATTCCGGTCCTATTGTGTTGGCCTTCGGATCGGAGTAATGATTAACAGGGACAGTCGGGGGCATTCGTATTTCATAGTCAGAGGTGAAATTCTTGGATTTATGAAGACGAACAACTGCGAAAGCATTTGCCAAGGATGTTTTCATTAATCAAGAACGAAAGTTGGGGCTCGAAGACGATCAGATACGTCCTAGTCTCAACCATAAACGATGCCGACTAGGATCGGCGGATGTTGCTTTTAGGACTCCGCCGGCACCTTATGAGAAATCAAAGTTTTTGGGTTCCGGGGGGAGTATGGTCGCAAGGCTGAAACTTAAAGGAATTGACGGAAGGGCACCACCAGGAGTGGAGCCTGCGGCTTAATTTGACTCAACACGGGAAACTAACCAGGTCCAGACATAGTAAGGATTGACAGACTAGAGAGCTCTTTCTTGATTCTATGGGTGGTGGTGCATGGCCGTTCTTAGTTGGTGGAGCGATTTGTCTGGTTAATTCCGATAACGAACGAGACCTCAGCCTGCTAACTAGCTATGTGGATGTACATCTCCACGGCCAGCTTCTTAGAGGGACTATGGCCGCTTAGGCCAAGAAGTTGAGGGCAATAACAGGTCTGTGATGCCCTTAGATTTCTGGGCCGCACGCGCGCTACACTGATGTATTCAACGAGTCTATAGCCTTGGCCGACAGGCCTGGGTAATCTTTGAAATTTCATCGTGATGGGGATAGATCATTGACAATTGTTGGTCTTCAACGAGGAATTCCTAGTAAGCGCGAGTCATCAGCTCGCGTTGACTACGTCCCTGCCTTTGTACACACCGCCCGTCGCTCCTACCGATGAAGGGTCCGGTGAAGTGTTCGGATCCGGCGACGTGGGCGGTTCGCCGCCGATGATCGTCGCGAGAAGTCCACTGAACCTTATCATTAGAGGAAGGAGAAGTCGTAACAAGGTTCCGTAGGTGAACCTGCGGAAGATCATTGTCGAATCCTGCCCAGCAGAATGACCAGAGAACCGGTAACAAACTCAATGGGGACGGCGGGCTCCAGCCCGACGTCCCTCTCGACGCCGAGGATCGGGGCTCGGGCACCTCAGGGCGCTCGGCTCTGTCCTCGGCGGCGCAACGAACCCGGCGCGGAATGCGCCAAGGAACTTTAACAAGAGTGCGATGCTCCGCCGCCCCATACACGGTGCGCGCGCGGGATGCCATGCAATCTCATATTAGTCATAACGACTCTCGGCAACTGGATACTCGGCTCTCGCATCGATGAAGAACGTAGCGAACTGCGATACTTGGTGTGAATTGCAGAATCCCGTGAACCATCGAGTCTTTGAACGCAAGTTGCGCCCGAAACCTTTGGTCGAGGGCACGTTTGCCTGGGTGTCACACATGGCGTTGCCCCCAATCCCCTCCGTCCTTTAAACCGGTGCGAGCGGGACTCGGGCGCGTACGATGGCCTCCCGCGACGACCACGTCCCCGGTTGGCCAAAATCGAGCGTCGGAGCGATCAGCACCACGACATTCGGTGGTTGATTAGACCCCAATGATCAATGTCGCGCGTGCCGCTCATCGCACGCTCCGCGAATCTGCTCCTTACCAACGCGACCCCAGGTCAAGCGGGCTACCCGCTGAGTTAAGCATATCAATAAGCGGAGGAAAAGAAACTAACAAGGATTCCCCTAGTAACGGCGAGCGAACCGGGAAGAGCCCAGCATGAGAATCGATCGCCCTCGGCGTTCGAATTGTAGTCTGGAGAAGCGTCCTCAGCGACGGACCGGGCCAAGTTCCTGGAAGGGGGCGCCAGAGAGGGTGAGAGCCCCGTCGTGTCCGGACCCTGTCGCACCACGAGGCACTGTCGGCGAGTCGGGTTGTTTGGGAATGCAGCCCTAATCGGGCGGTAAATTCCGTCCAAGGCTAAATATGGGCGAGAGACCGTTAGCAAACAAGTACGCGAGGGAAAGATGAAAAGGACTTTGAAAAGAGAGTCAAAGAGTGCTTGAAATTGTCGGGAGGGAAGCGGATGGGGGCCGGCGATGTGCCTCGGTCGGATGTGGAACGGTGAGAGCCGGTCCGCCGATCGACTCGAGGCATGGACCGATGCGGATTGCATGGCGGCCCAAGCCCGGGCCTTCGATACGTCCGTGGAAACGTTCGCCACTGCGATTGTGGAATGCAGCA
>JAHMTN010000049.1:107500-110000 GCA_019915205.1 Eucalyptus rudis
CACAGTCCTATGATAGTTAGGGTGTTGCATCCTCCTAATAGGACTAAGCCTTTTAAATTCTTTGAGTTTTGGACTCATCATCCGGATTTTAAGACTTCGGTCAATCGGGCTTGGAGTACTCATATAACTGGTGTTCCCATGTTCTGTCTCGTCTACAAGCTTAAAAGGGTGAAGTTGCTTCTTAAATCTCTCAACCGAGATGCATTTTCGGACATTTCGAACAAGGTTGCTGAGGCTAGACATGCTCTGGCAGACGCTCAATTTAAACTTCAAGCCAACCCGGCCTCTCCCACCCTCACTCATGAAGAAAGGGAATGTCACCGTGCTTTCCTTGAGCTGAGATCGCATGAGGAATCGTTCTATAGACAGAAATCTAGAATCAAATGGTTGAAGGAGGGTGATAAGAACACCAAGTTTTTTCATCAGTCTATGAAGAGAAGGCATCTTTTAAATCGAATTTTGTCGGTGAAGGATTCTTCTGGTAATATCATTTCGGATCCTCAATTGGTTCCCCAGGTGTTTGTTGATTATTTTTCTGATCTTCTCTCCCCGAAGGAAGGACTTCTTAGGCCATCCCTTGAGGAGGTGCAGCGATATGTTCGCAAGCCGTTGTCTCAAGACCAAGTCGCCTTTCTCGGCCTTCCGGTTACTGATGCTGAAATCAAAAGCACTCTCTTTTCGCTGGCCAAAGGTAAGGCCCCTGGCCCAGATGGCTTCCCTGTTGAATTCTACAAACATTGCTGGGACTCGGTTGGTTCCTCTGTTCTTCAATCAGTGCATGACTTCTTTCGGCATGGTCGCCTTCTAAAAGAGGTAAATGCCACTATCCTTGCTCTTGTTCCGAAGGTTCCCAATGCTAGTGCTGTTACAGACTACAGACCTATTGCTTGTTGCAACACAATTTATAAGCTGATTACTAAGATTCTAGCCAATAGAATTGCTGGTGTTCTTCCGAATTTGATTGATCAATCTCAGAACGCCTTTGTTAAGGGAAGAAGAATGAGAGACAACATCTTGCTAGCTCAGGAATTGTTTGCGAGTTTTCACCTAGTTCCTTACCTTCCTAAGTGTGCAATTAAGGTGGATTTTCATAAAGCATATGACACAGTCGATTGGGATTTCTTAGAACTTGTTCTACGAGCTTTTAGATTTCCCTCTCATTTTATTAAGCTTATTATGGCTTGTGTTCGATCTCCGAGTTTTTCTATCTCGGTTAATGGAGACCTCCATGGTTTCTTTCCGGGGGGCAGAGGCGTGAGGCAGGGAGATCCAATGTCCCCGTACCTCTTTAACTCTTGTGATGGAGGTATTCTCCGGCATTTTGACGTCTTCCACGGCCAACCCGGACTTCAGGTTCTATTGGAGATGCAAACCGATTCAGCTCTCCCATCTATTTTTGCGGATGACGTCTTCTTATTCTGTCAAGCGGACTGGCGATCAGCGGCTATGCTAAAGAAAGGCCTTGATCGGTTTTCTTCCTGGAGTGGCCTTCTCCCCAATAAGTCTAAAAGTGAAATCTTCCTAGCGGGGGGCGACTCCTCTTTGAGGAACAAAATCCTATGGGCATTCGGGTTCCAGGAGGGGAATCTCCCGGTGCGTTATCTTGGTGTTCCTATTATTTCTTCTAGACTGAAGAGAGTGGACTGCATGGCTTTAACGGACCGTATTACTGCTAGAATTCAATCGTGGACGCATAGATTTCTATCCTTTGCAGGAAGACTTCAGCTAATTAGATCTGTTCTCCACTCCATTCAAGCCTTTTGGTCAAGCGTCTTCACTCTTCCAGCTTCGGTTTTGGAGGATGTTGATCGGATTATTAGGCAATTCCTATGGAAGGGAACGTCCCTTGGTCGGGGTGGTGCAAAGGTGGCTTGGCAAGACGTCTGTTGCCCGAAATGTGAAGGGGGTCTTGGTATTCGGAATATTAAGCTCTCTAACAGGGCTTCCATGGTCAAATATATCTGGATTCTTTTTTCGGATAAGCAATCTTTATGGTGCCGCTGGATACACTCCGTCTTTCTGAAGAAAAGGAACTTCTGGATTGCTGACAGACCGGGAACCTGTTCCTGGATGTGGAAAAAGATTCTACAGCTTAGACCATACTTTCGCTCATCATTTAGGTGGGTCGTTGGCAATGGGTACTCTACCTCTCTATGGTACGACTACTGGTTGCCCTGTGGTCCTCTCGACGGTTTCCTTCCCTATCCTTCAGGGAGTCTATTGGTCTTCCTGACTTTGCTGTAGTCGCTGACTTATATTCTCCCATTGGTGAATTGCTTAGATCCCTGATGGACAGGTGGTCCATTGCTTTGCCGATTCTTTCTTCTGTGCAGGATAAATTTACCTGGTGCCACGATCCCTCGGGTCAATATTCGGTTGCTTCTGCTTGGGAGTTCATCAGACCCAGGAGGAGCACGGTTCATTGGGCTAGCCTCGTTTGGGACAATGCCCTTGCGCCTCGTTATCAATTTATATTATGGCTCATATCTAAGGCCGTCTT
>JAHMTN010000049.1:150000-152500 GCA_019915205.1 Eucalyptus rudis
GAGATGGTCATGTTCGTCCCCAACCGACTCGACCTGCTGGAAATACAGTAGGGGTGGAGGATGAAGGAAGACCCCTGCATTATGGTGAAACGAGTGCATCCCAAGTTGGGCCGTCTCGACCACCTCAATCTCTGGCCGACCACCATTCTGATGCTGAATCCTCTGAGCCTGAAACGGATTGGAAGCAGGTCAAACGCAAAGCTAAGAAACAGAGGAGGAAGCAAGCAAAAAGAGAAGCGGCAGCAGCAGAGGCTGCTAAAAAAGCTGAAGAGGAAAAGGCTTCGGTTGCTCCCCCACCTCAGACAAATGAAGGGCAAGCCCTAAAGCGAGACCCGAAATCCCAAATGGAAATTCTTCGGAGTACTCAGCAACCTCTTCAGAATACTGATGATCCTTCCTCGACTGAATCTCCTACAGTTGATTCGTCCCTGGTTGTAGAAGAAAGCTCTGAAGAAAATTGTATCCCGAGTGTTAATGAAGAGTCTTCCGATGAGGATTCGCCTATCACTGTCAAGCCGAGACAGAAAAAGCAGCCCCTCCAGCAAGCTTCGAATATGCAAGAGAAATTCCTCCAGATGCTGGATGAGAACCCGAGTCCTGAGGGAGCTAAAAAGGCCTCTATGGCCCCCAAGACCTCCAAACGGAGGTAAGCTGCTTCACTCATGTGTTTTTTGAATGTTTTTTGGATTCTGGAACATCAGAGGTATCCTTGATCCCTTAAGACGAGCTGAGCTTAGACGTTTTATTGCAATAAATAAGCTGAGTCTCGTCGGTGTGCTTGAGACTAAAGTTCCGGAAGAATCTTTTGAATCGATCTCCTCCACCTTGGTTAGGGGATGGAAGTGGATTGCGAATTACAATTGCTCCCCTCGTGGGAGGATATGGGTTGGGTGGAATCCTGACCTCGTTTCTTTTTGCCCAATCTCTATTTCGGACCAAGTTATCCATGGCTCTATCACTTGTAGCGCTTCTGGCCTTGTGTGTTCTGTGTCTACTGTCTATGGAGAGCACTCTTTTGTTCGTCGTAGACCGCTCTGGGAGGATTTACAGCTTTATAGTGAAACATTTCTGGATGTTCCATGGCTAGTTGCGGGTGATTTCAATGCGATAAAGGATCCGTCCGACCGTGTGGGTGGTGCCACCAACTGGATTCCTTGCTTTGATGAATTTGGCCAATGTCTGGAGCAAACGGATCTTGTGGATCTTAGGTATGTCGGCCTCCGTTACTCTTGGTCCACTTCAGCTGGTAATTTGAAAAAGCTGAGAAAGATAGATCGAGCTCTTGTCAACAATGAGTGGAACCTTCGTTTTTCATACTCGGAGGCATCCTTCTTAACTCCGGGCATCTCGGATCATTCGCCAATAACGGTTAAAGTTTTACAGCAGCCGCATAGAAGGAAACCTTTCAAGTATTTTCAATGCTGGGAACACCATCCGGACTTCAAATCCATTGTGCAGCAAACATGGGATACCCCGGTTTCTGGCTATCCAATGTTTCAACTAGTTTCCAAGCTTAAAATGCTCAAGACTCGCCTCAGGACACTCAATAAGGATTCCTTCTCGGATATCTCTTGCAGGACTGAGGAGGCGAGAGTGGCCCATTCTGTTCTTCATGCTCAGCTCCAAGAGAATCCCTCTGATCTGCAACTTGTGGATATGGAGAGAGGTAGCCGGATCACTTTCATAGAGTTAAGAAAGCAGGAGGAATCCCTCTACCGTCAGAAGTCAAGGATTAATTGGTTAAAGGAGGGGGATAAAAATACCAAGTTCTTTCACCATTCGGTGAAAAGAAGGCAGCTTATAAATAGAATCATCACGGTTAGAGACTCAGCTGGATTCCTTATTACTGATCCAATGCGAGTTCCTCAGGTTTTCATTAACTTCTTCTCGACCTTATTGGCTCATAATGAGACCGTCTCTAAGCCGACCCCTCATGAGATCCAAAAGGTCATTCGTCGTCCTCTATGCGAGGACCAAATTCGGACCCTTGATGGGCCGGTTTCTGATGCTGTCATTAAAGATACGGTGTTCTCCCTAGCGAAGGGCAAGGCTCCCGGACCGGATGGTTTCTCGGCTGAATTTTTCAGATCTAATTGGGAAATAGTTGGGCCATTGGTGGTGTTGGCTGTCCGGGATTTTTTCCAGACGGGAAAGCTCCTCAAAGAGGTAAACACTACAATCCTAACTCTCATTCCCAAGATCCCGAATGCTACATCTGTCTCAGATTTTAGACCTATTGCTTGCTGCAACACTATTTATAAAGTGATCACGAAGATTTTAGCCAATCGGTTAGCAATGGTCTTGAATGATCTAGTTAGCCAATCGCAAAATGCTTTTGTGAAGGGAAGAAGGATTAGAGATAATATACTTCTTGCCCAGGAATTATTTGCTGGCTTTCATCTTCGACCTTATCTTCCAAAGTGTGCGGTAAAGGTTGATTTTCATAAGGCCTATGACACTGTAGACTGGGATTTTTTGGAAAATGTGCTTCTAGCATTCA